>CM029270.1:26975210-27532710 GCA_016920895.1 Vaccinium myrtillus
TCAAAATTCTCTTAATTGTGGGCAGAATTTTTTTGAAATAGCGTAGTTAGATAGCGTACCCATTAATAAAACTGCAAGATAACTTCTGATGGTGCTCATGGAGACTTATAGATTAGTCCATTCCTTGTAATAAAGAAAAAATGGATCAAAATTCTCTTTAATTGTGGGCAGAATTTCTTTGAAATAGCGTACCCATTAATAAAACTGCGAGATTACTTCTGATGGTGCTCATGGAGACTTATAGATTAGTCCCTTCTTTGTAATAAAGAAAAAATTCACTGTAATGTTTATTATTGCCTTCTTACTGGTTTAAGCAAGTATAAAAGTAAAGTGTCCTATGTAAATTAGTCTCACCCTAAGAACTGGCGGAGGGAGCACAAACACACAGGGGGCACGTGCCCCCCCTTTTTTAAATACTTGAACTAATTTTGCACCTCTAATTAATTCAACACACTCATCTCACTTCTGGAATCTTTGAAATATGAAATATTCTATTCTTCTTTGAAGCGTATCAGGTTGGTAACAGGAGAACTTTTTCAGATATGATTACAATAATTGAGGGCTTGTGTACGTATTATTTTTAGTCTTATCAATGTCTATTCTGATTTTAAAAAATAATTGTGCTCCATAGTTACCTCCGCTAATGTTGATTTCTGGCTACGCTGTTCCACATCTATGCATAATGCATGTTACATATTCCTTTTTTCAGCCTTGCCCCATCACTCCTTTATGTTACAAGTCTTACGACACTGATAAAATCTCTCTATATGTTACAAGTCTTACAACACTGATAAAATATCTCTATACGTGAACATTCTCCAAATTAATGTATACGTTGGTATATATCTTTATGACTGAATTCACACTTTGAAGCAACCTTGTATGATACTACTCCATGATAATGTTTTCTCATAGCCTAGCAGCTTGGATTGGTGTCATAGTTGGATTTCCTATGGTTTTTAGCTTAAAAGTTTTCGTTAAAAATTTGAGTTCTGTTCTGCTGAAATATGTTGTATTAGTTGAAGAGCAATGTTTTGGGTACCATTATTTGGACACCATTCGATGTGTCGCCATTGCATAGGTAGAATGTGTTTGACAACATGATAGATGGGATACATTCTACAAATACAGTGGTGACACATCAGATGGTACCCAAAATGTGGTCACCAAAGTATTAGTGTTAGTTAAATTGAGTTGGCTTGCTCTTTCACGAAGGCGGAAGCTGTTTCCTGAGAGTTGCATATATTCCAATAAGCACAATCTCAGGTGTAAGATGGACCTGTCTACAAGCGTGCCCTGCTTAATGGGACTGTATGTCATTTGAGACATTTCCCTCGTAGTAGAATCAACTACGTGGTCGAGATACCAACCAAAGTATACACAACCAGACTGCTATCGAAATGATCTTGATACCATAAACAAAAGTGGGACGGCTTAGAAAATTTGAACAAAAGCATAGAAGAACTTGGTTCCACAAATGCCTGAAAAAGCTATAATCTAGTTAATCCTTGTAGACAAATAATGGGTCAAAATGCGTAGGGGTATTGGAGTCGAGAGGAGTTGGGGAAGACATATAACTTTTGGATTTTACAACGTATATTATCATTTTTTGAGTATGGTAGTTCGATAGAAGCCTATGGATTCCATTTTTTTGTATGCTGCTGCTGGTATTGGTCTTTGGTTACCACCTACCGGTGTTAGGATTCTTGGAATTTGGATATCACCTTCTTCGTTAACTTTGAGGACAAGATTGACGGTGACAGATCATGCATTCATTTTTCCCCCTGGGACAGAATCATGCATTCATGTTTCCAACGGATGATTTATTCAACCCAAAACATAACTGCAAGTGGGAAAAATCTATATGCTCTTACATTTTCACATGTGGCCTACTATCACTAAGTTATTGTTTGTTACTGGTCATTAGTATCTATTATTAGGCAATAGAGCAATCCTCTGATATCAATTGACTTCTTTTACTGATTGATCTCCCATATTACTCCTGATACTTTGTTAGTTTGATTTAGGTAGACGATTTTGGGATACTTCTACAGTCGGCTGGTTGGTCTGAGAAGCGGATTAATGCATACAGACTGTTCAAAATCCACGGAGGGATCGGTGAATCCATTCCCTTGTAAATACAATTCCATTCACCAATTGCAATCTAGGTGCGGACTTCTTGTCATTTTTACCACCATGAAAAAATTGATTGACAGGAGGTTCCTTGTCATCACTGTTAACAGTGTGAGCAATGAAGCCCATATTCGGCTTGTGAAATGGAATCCAAATCTAACATGTATGTGTTTGTACAAACAAAACAAATACCCCTAAGAGGAGAAGGGTTTAATAGAACATCTCCATTCAAAGTACACTTGTCTTCCATTTCTTTTCATGCAAGTTCATGTTCACAATTTAACTACCGAGTCAGCCCGCGCTTTTTCAAAGAATCCTGCACCCATGGGCATACGGCCTGGCAGGCCTTACCTTTCCGCTGGAGCTTCATGGGCGTTGCCCTAATTTCAGGCGAAGTTACTCACATAATACTAACACGCTTGGGGCCTATTTGTTAAGGGCAAAAGCGACGGGATATAATATTGTCCAGATATCATTATCGGGAAAAGATTAAAAAACATAACCCCGGGTATGGCAATCCGCTCCAACCATATCCGGGGTTTGGTTGCATTCCCACAAGCAGATTTGACAATCCGGAGAACCTTGATAAAATATGGCCTCTCCCACCTCTGTCCTTAATTAGTCTCCTTATATATTCCCCTTTTATTTGTAGAAAATGTCATTATTAATTATGCAAATTGTAAGCCCAATAGGCCGAGCTTCTTTGGTTTGGCAAATCCATGCCCAAAACATATACATTTGGGTGTATCGTATTTTTATGGCACTGTAATCTTTGATATTTATTTTTAGAGTGTCTGTTTTAGGTGTGGAAAATGAATCATCTCAATATGTATTTTTATTCGAGTACGGTAGTTTTTTTAGTCAAGACGGATTGCTCATTTTGAAGATAAAGTTGGATGCTACATGTTTTTGCTCAAGCATTTCAAGGATCTCTACTAGCACAACATTCTGATTGAGTTTGCTAGACGTTTGGCTCGAGCAAAGCAGCCGGCAAAACTGCACAAGGAAAAAGTTAGATGTTGCACGTTTTGCTCTAGCATTTCAATGCCCTTTTATTAGCAAAACATTCTGTTTGTTTTTGCTGGATATTTGGCTCGAGCAAAACAGCCGGCAAAAATGCCCGATTCAGCAACTATAAAATCTCAGTCATTAGGTCGAAAAATTATGAGAGTTGCGGTGATAAGAACCCTAATACGAATATTTTCATCTCTCATCACTTTCGGCGGCTAGGGTTTGTGAACCTTGAAGAATTGTGAATGCTGTGAGTTTCAAGATCATCTTCAAGGGGTTTGTTCTTCGTTAGAAACAATCAATCTCTGAGTAAAGTCCTTTCGTGGAGTTCGAGAGGCACTTCAAAGTCCTTCGGTGGATTCCGGGAGGCGAAGGCTAGTGGATTCAAGGTAGCGCCGGTCAAAGCACTGGGTGTGGTGAACGAGGATTCGGCAAGTAGTTCTTAGGTTCGATTGGTGAAGATTTGCGATCGATGGTAAGATTGCTTGTAACTACACATTGAGTATAGTGTTTTGATTCCTTCCCGTGGTTTTTACCCGTATTAGGGTTTTCCACGTATATCGTTGTGTTCTTCATTTGTTTGCTTTTCGTTGTGTGATTGATTGACATCTTGTTTAGTGGGTTGATTTTCTACAAAAGATTGAAACATAGCAAATCAATAAACCTAGGCAAACTAGGGTTTTTCACAAATTAACTATTTTTCTATGAAAATGTCATTATTCGTTCATATCGCCTTCTTTAAAAAAAAATCGAGGAATCTATCGCATATCCCAAACAAATCATGTATAACTAAAACCCTATATAATAAACATGTCTACTATGTCCCTATACTCCTCCAAAATTTATTGTGCCAAACGGGCTGTTATTAGTTGATTGTTATTCAAACAATATTTATGGGTCTTGCTAATCATCGTATTACACATGTTCGGTAGATTTGGTGGATTTGGTGCATCCTTATCCAAAAGCACCAAATTTTATCCAAATTTAACTTCTAAAAAAAAACACCTTTTTCAAATTTTCAAATTTACTTATCCAAAATTTCCAAAAAATCAACTCTCTATCCAAACTTCACTATTCCCCTCAAGTCGAGAATCAAAAAAGTGGGTATTTTGAAAAAAAAATCCCCCTAAAAAACTAATGGTCCGTGCAGTTAAAGTAATGAAGCCCCCTACTTTCCCATGAGTCGGGCATCTTGTAGACGGAAATGGGCATCTTGTAGACGGAAATGGGGTTTTTGTTGCATGAACAGTGACTACTCAAATTTGAGTAGTTAGTAGTCACTGTAGCAAAGATACAAGTTTTGTAAATTTGCAAAATATTTGTTAAATCTGATTTTGGAGGGTTTTGTTGCATTTCACTCATCAAATTTAACTTTCAAGCAATTTGTTAAGCTTGATGATGATGCTCGAAAATTTTTAGAAACGAGCCCCCTTGCTCCTATATCTTAAAAAAGGGCAAGACAGATCTAAGGGTCTAAACTAATTGGTGGGGTCTTAACTGCTTCAAGAATGCAACTAGTGAATTTTCACCCACACGAGAGGAGACATGGTTCTACCTATAGCATATAACCTAGACTCGCCATGTTCTCATTTGATAATTCAAGTCGTTGATTTTTTAGGTCTTAATTTGTTCTTGGTAAGCACGTAAAATTGAAAGGGGGATAGGATATTAGGATACCTATAAACACTTATTCGAATCAAATTAAATAGAAGGGAAATGGGTTGTCACTCTTGTAACAAATATGCTTCATTAGAAAGAATTTTGGTGTTCGATGAACTTGTTTTTTGGATGAATGGAAAATAATTTGAGGCGTGCAAAATGAACGACTCAAAATCGTCAAAATTGGATAACCACGTGACAGATAAACAAAGCTTTTGGTAGGGTTCTCTCGTTCATTTCGTTTTTATTAGTATTATGGGTAAATTTCACTAACCTCCCCTAAGGTTTCTGACAAAAGCAGAGACCTCCCTTGAGGTTTCTGAAATGTCACTAACCTCGCTTTCTTTACCTGACAATGTAAAGATTCCCCCATTCCATTATCTAAGCTCTAACGATGTTAAGGTGGTTAAGTAAATGACCAAACACCCCTTCTCCCATCTCTCCAACTTTTCTCCCTCTCCTTCTTTGCCACAATGACCGCCACATCCCATTCCCAACCCCTATGCCTCCACAATCCCACCAGCCAAAACAATCAGGCAGTCATACCATTAACCTACCCATGACCCGTATAAGCCATCATCAACAACGACATCTACCACCATTCATAAAACCATTTTGTGTCAATCACTGAAACCCAGTTTTATTGACCAAAGTTTCCTTGGTTTTGGGTGAAATTACGTTACTCTCAGTGTTGCTACAGCACTCAACACCCAAATTCTTCACCACTCTCAGTTGATTTTCTGCCAGAAATCAATCTTTTTCACGTGCACCTACCGAGAAGAAGCACGGCGCCTGTCTTGGAGCCCTCGCGTTTGCCTCTGCTCCCGGTGACTTTGGCCCGAGTTACTGATTATCTGAAATTGGTGGTGTGTCAAGGTGTAATGGGAAGTGATTTAAGAGGATAGTTTTTAGATGGCGATGATTACAAGAAAAAGGTAGATATCTTGTTTCAATTGTTCATTTTGACTGTTTATACATGTAAACCCATTGGTTGCCTTTTTGTTTTTATAATGCAGAACTGGTTCTGTTTTTTTGTCAAGTGTGCAATTTGCTTGCTTTACACATGTAAACCCACCGACAATTAGTTCCGCTTTGCTTCAGTTGTGCAATTTGGGTTGTTTAACACATGTAACCCACTGAAAATTGATTATGTTGGTTGAATTAGCCAAGCAATATCAAATTTCGTGGATGTTCCAATCGGGAAATGGAATTCGGTGGTAATTCTACTTTTTAATGGGAATATTGGATTCAAGATAGATTGGAGTTTTGATAATTGTATCTTTTATTGGGAACATTTGTTTATGCCTAAATTTTGGGCAAGGATGGTTTTTCAGTTGTAATTTTACAGGACTTTTTAATTTTATTTTTAACATTTGGGAAATTGGGGTTACCTCGGTACATTTTATTGTGGTAGGAGTAGAGACGAGGAAAGAGGTGGATGTAAGAAAAGTGGAGAAAAAATATGAGAAAAGAGAGGGTGTCCATGGTGTTTCTCTGATGTGAACGGGAAACTGTAGAAAAGGGATGATGAGAGGGAAGACAGGGTACTATTGACATTTTATCAACTCAACTTTCTGAAATTGTAGGGTTCCGTTAACTTTTTACAAAAAGAAGACGGAAGGGGGTACTTTTACATTGTCAATTAAAGTAAGGGAAGTTAGTGTCATTTCAAAAACCTCAAGAGAGGTTTCTGTTTTTGTCAGAAACCTCAGGGGAGGTCAGTGAAATTTACCCTAGTATTATTAATGTCCATTTTGTACTAAAGAATCAATCATTACTTTTCTACGTAGGCGGCGATAAATAAAGCTCGAGTAAAATAATGATTGATATGTGCCATATTCAATTATTTAGACACCGGGCCCGGGAATAAATTATTGGTGCATTTTGCCTAAACTTGAAGGGTCAAGGCCTTGTTTGTTTTGGTTTTCAAGAACTGGTTTTCTCAATTATTATTCAATTATTACCTCTATTTTAAAATATAATTTTTATTTTTCTCTCTATCTCTCTCCAATCATTAATACCTATTTTTTTAATTATTATCTCTATTTCTCTCTTTAATCATTACAAAAACCAAAACTCAAAACTCCAACCAAACACAACCCAAATGACTCATTAGATTTCAAACCACCACGTGGATAAGCCTTTTTTCTTTACCACAGGATTAAAGAATCAACAATTAGGGCTGCTCAAAAAAACCGGTGAACCGTGAATCCGGTCCGGACCGAACCGATCCGTATCTTTTGGATTTTAACCGTGGATTAATGGTCCGGACACGGATTCAAAAAATAAAAAACCGTGACTTTTGGATCGGACACGGATTTTGATTTTGAAACCGTGGATTAACCGATCCGGACCGTGAGATTTTTATTATAATATAATTTTATCACTTTTATAATTATAGTTATATAGATATTGTTAATTTTAGCAGACTTACGGTTTGGTTGTACTGTTGTAGGAGTTATGGTGTGAATATTGTTATCTCTATAAAATCTAGGGGGGTAAAGTATTTAATAGTATTATAAGTGCTACTATATATACTCTCTGTTTGTGAGTGAACTGGAAGTAACCATCTTCATCCTCATCGTGCGACTCAAATTTGATTCACGGTCAAATTTGATTTCTTTAAGGCTTCATGGATGAAGTTATGTATTTCAACAAAGCTAGGAATTTTTCAAACCTATAACAGGTTTTGGTGGAGCATCTCTTGGAACCACTTTGGCAGACGATGCTTGCATTATCAGGACTACAAATCAGTTTTTTCCGAATAAGTTGAAAATCCGCGGATTAATCCGGAACCGATCCGTGACTCGCGGTTCGGATTGGAACCGAACCGTGAGACTTTTGGATCGGACACGGATTGTATTTTCAAAAAACCGTGACTCGCGGATTAGGATTGGATTCATGCCAATCCGGACCGATCCGGACCGTGAGCACCCCTATCAACAATGATACATGTACAACAAATTTTTTTAACAATTCTCCAACACACTCACATGGTGTGTGGATGTGGGATCCACACATCATGTGAATGTGTTGGAGACTTGTTGGAGCTGATTGTTGTACATGTATCATTTTAAGAATAGAGAATTACTCCGAAAAAGGCAATTAATCCTTTAGGAGTTCTTTCACTGCGAGCATCTACAGCCCTTATTCCATTTGCACTTGAGTAAATTTGAGGAAAATTTTTATTTAGTATGAAGCACTCTAATGGAAAAACTCAACTATTAGTGCAAATTTAAGTAGAAATCTTATTAATGACATAGCAAAGAGCGAAACAAGCCTCAAATTTAAAATTTTGGATAAAAAACAATCTAGTAGTATGAGTTAGTTTAAAGCGATATTAGTACCGGTCCGCTCCTCTTATCCACTTTTTTGACTTGATGTTTAAAAATTCAAAAAATCCCCAAAGTCTTTTCTCGCATAAAAAATAAAGTACACCCAAAAATCACAATATGAGAAACAACCTTATTATTTTGTCTACAACTTGTTTATAAATATGTTACGAGAAAATCGTTAGAATTAAGTTCTACCTAAATCAATTAAAAGGGTAAGGGCAGGAGATCTTGAGTAAATTTAAAAAACTGATTTTTTGGTTTTTTTGTTGTCCTTATTCAAAAAAAATTTGCATTTGCTAGTTTTCGGTCGATTTTTTGTGGTTTCTTGGCTTGTCTCGATGAGAGGAATCTAAAAAGTATAAAATTATTAGCCAAACTTAAAGTTTTGTGAATAAAGATGAAAAATAATACAAAAAACCGGTTTTTTGGATGTCATCTTCGTCTTTATTCCCAAAACTTTAAGTTTGGCTAATAATTTTATACTTTTTAAATTTCTCTCGTCGAGACAAGCCAAGAAACCACAAAAAATCGACCGAAAACTAACAAATGCAAAAAAAAATTGAATAAGGACAAAACCAAAAAAACCAAAAAACCAGTTTTTTCAATTTACCCAAACCAGTTTGGGCATGCCATCTCCGATCATAAACCCTAATTTTTACCCAATTTTATTATTTTTCAAGTTTTCCCCAATCTATTCTCTCTCTCTCTCTCTCTCATAGGCCTCATTTGTTTGGCCGGAGATAAATGGATGGGATATGAAATCCCATGGGATATGGGTGAGATATGAAATCCTTGGGATATTGCTCAGGATATCAATGAATGGGAAAAATTCATATCCGGTGTTTGTGTTCGACGGGATATAGCCAGTGGATTTCCCCTATTGGCCGTATGGACTGGGACTAAATTTGGTGGAGGATTTCAAATCCCACCCCCAAAATAGTTAACAAACATTGGATTTAAGGGCCCACTCCAACTCACCCCAAATCCCAACCCCCATATCCTCCCAAGCAAACATGGCCATAGTTCAAACCGAAACTCCAACGAAACTCTGCAACTCCGACGCAGCTCTGCAACATCACATCTCCGACTTCCAGTTGAACAAAGCTCTTCATTAGATTGACAAAGCTTCGGCAACTCCAACCCAAAATCATAAATTGAATAAAGCCTGGGGACTACGGCAATGGTTTGCCAGCTCCGACTAAGTCTCATCTCTCTCTCCCTCTCTTAGAAAATAGGTGTTGGAAAAATGGGGTGGGATTTGGTTGCCAAGGTATGGGCAAAGAAATAGGTAAAACTCAAAATAGGGAGGGATTTGAATCGTGCAATGGAGAATTGATTTTTGAGGTTTTGGAGATGCTACATAATCCAATGGGTCTGCTACGTAATCAAATGTACTCCCTTCGTCCGAATTTGTTGGTCCATTTTGAGAGTTCGTACCACTTATCAAAATATTATATCTTGTAGTTTATAATGTTTTATGTAATTTTAAAAACACTGTCTTATAGAACTACTCGAGATCTATCAAACAAGATCTATATTGAACATATAATTACTTACCAATTTAAAGATATCACTAATTTTTTTATCTGGTTACAATAAAACAAGGGACTAACAAATCCGAACGGAGAGTAGTATTCTTTGTTCATATATGCAAAAAAATTTTAGGAGTTTATGTCACCTTTCAAATGATCTAATAATTTATAATGGTTTTATGTAATTTTAAAAGGGAATTGATAATCGCACTCCAAAAATTGATGGAGGGGCTCTAAGCTACAGTAGTTTTCCAAAACTACCATTTTGCAAGTTCTATAATTTACTTCAGGCACTCCAAAATAAATTTACTCTTCTCCTTTTCCTCCTTTGTTAACGAGGAGTTTTTCAGTGCCGAGCAGGCACCATCCTACGTGGTGCCCGAGCGCACATCTCAGCCGTCCAAAACACTTTTTGGACGGCCTCGATTAAGAGAGAGAAAGGGGGGGGGAGGGAGAGAGAGAGGGGGGGGATAGATCTGGACCGTATTTTACATTGTTGGCTTGTTGAGCAACTTTGCAATATCTTTCGGATAAAAAAATAATGTCCTTTCGCGCAAAAAAATTTATTTTCTTTTTCACCAAATTAAACTACTAATAGAGATCTTTAATTCGGTGCGAAAAAATTTGAAAAAATGTATACAAAAGTATTTTACATTGTTGGCTTTGCAATATCTTTCGGATAAAAAAATAAAGTAATTGCGCGCATAATTTTTTATTTTTTTTTCATTGCTAAAAAAATTGAAAAATTTTGTACGAAATAATTTAAACCCAACAAGCCAGCAATGTAAAATACTTTCGTATAAATTTTTTTAAATTTTTTCGAATCGAATTAAAAATCTCTTTGGTAGTTTATTTTGGTGCAAAAGAAAATAAAAAATTATGCGCGGATTTACTTTATTTTTTTATCCGAAGGATAGTACAAAGCCAACTCAATAAACCAAAAATGTAAAATACTTTCGTATATAATTTTTAAAATTTTTGCGCATCAAAAGAAAGATCTCTACTAGAATTTTAATTTGGTGCAAACAAAAATAAAAAAATTATCGTGGAAATACTTTATTTTTTTTATCCAAAGGATATTGCTAAACCAAAAAAGAAGAAGTAACAATTGCCTTGAGTTAACAATGTCATTAACAGAGTTGGTGGGTTTAATGGAGGGGAAATATGGGTGACATGGCAACACTAAGGGCGTGGGACAGAGGTGTCAGACAGGCAGCTTCAGACAGAGGATCCGCTGCTAACGGAGAGAGGTTTTGGTTCATATTTTCGTTAGGAGTGCCTCAAGTAAATGAGGAGATAATTTTGGAGTGGAGTGGAGTGCCTCTAGTAACTTTTATATTTTGAAAAGGGTAGTTTTGTAACTTCATTTAATTTTGGAGTGCTTGCATAAAAAAGGGAGCCCCAAAATCAGCTCCCATTTTAAAAATATTATTTTATAGAATTAATTGAGATCTATCAAACAGGATCAATATTAGACATATAATCACTTACCAATTTAAAAATATCATTAATTTTTTATTTTGGTAACGAGGGATAAACAAATCTGGATGGAGAAGAGTATTTTTTGTTCATACTATGGAGATGGGGATTGGAGAGAGAGAGAGAACCAAACTATCATTAGCAGCTGATTCAGCAGCATCTTTAACGCAGAAAAGACAAACTACTTAGCTGAACAAAGAAAAGAAAAGGCATTTTCCTCCCTATGATTCTCGAAGGTCCAAAAAGTTGAAAATCTCCCATGCGGGCATCCAACTATCCAAGGGCTTTCTTCTGTTTTGGTTCTAAGAGCATCTCCAACCACATTCTTCATTTTGAAGAACCAAAATAATGTTTTTTATTTTTGAATAATGTTTTTTATTTTTGAAGAATGTTACTATTCCTTTTTACTCCAACCCAATTCTTCATTTTTCCCTTCTTCTCATCAGCATCTTGTGCAAATAGCATTTTGGCTTTCTCTAACTTAAAAACATATGAAAAAGAAGAGCTTCAAATAAATAAATAAAAACCTTTTCACGGTACTAAATGCAAAACAGAACTATATGTCTATGTTCATATTCAAAAATTGTGCAAAAAATGGTTGCAAGAAAAATTCAAATTTTATGCTACATTTTTTTTGTTTTTGAATATATTGAATATTGGTCTCATTTTAAAGGTATTTTTAATATCTTTTTATTGGTACCATTTTTATAAAAATTTGATCAAAAATTTAAAAGATAAACACATTTTAGATAAAATGAATAGTGCAAAACCCATTTGAAGAATGTTCTTCATTTTTGAAGTGGTTCTTCATATATGAAGAACCAAAAATGGTTCTTCATTTTGAAGGAGGAAAATGAAGTGTGGTTGGAGGGCCTCATTCTTCAAAATGAAGAAATGAAGGCTTGGTTGAAGATGCTCTAAGAGAGGTTTAGGGGTTAATGAGTAAAGAGAGATACAAATTTTTTTTTTATTGAGAACCATGAAGGGTGAGTCTCGAAATCCAAATCAAATAAGGTGCAAGTGTTTCAAACATATTTTAAACAGCCCATATTAAAGGATAGCATTTTTGTAATTTTAAGTGCATTTATGGCCTTGTTCGTTTTGGTTTTCAAGAACTGGTTTTCTTAATTATTATTCAATTATTACCCCTATTTTTAAATATTATTTTTATTTTTCTCTCTATCTCTCTCCAATCATTAATACCTATTTTTTAATTATTATCCCTATTTCTCCCTCTAATCATTACAAAAATCAAAACTCAAAACCCAAACCAAACACAACCTATAGTTTTCTAAAAGATTTTAGCAACTCAGTTGCTAAAATCATAGTATTTCAAATAAAAAAATTTAAGTGTTTTTGTGTATTATTTTTTGAATTTTTTACACCGAATTAAAGTACACGAGGAGTACTTTAATTTGATGCGAAAAAAATCGAAAAACGATACACGGAACCACTTCATTTTTTAATTTCAAAACTATAATTTTAACACCTACTAAACTCATTTGCTAAAATTACCATGATTTTAGCAATTGAATTGCTAAAATCTTTTGAAAAACTATGCTTGAAAGGTTCTTTTTCCCACTTTTCCCCTTTTTCCTTAAATCTTGATTGTCTCATCCAAAATCCAAATACCCAGAAAAAGTGAAGATACAGATCATTACTCTTCGTGACTCTTCTCGCTTTTTTTCCGACGAATTTTCCTGTCAAACCAACCCAGTTGGCAAGTTTCTGAGAGAGAGAGAGAAAGAGAGAGGGCAGTTGGCGGCTACCACCTAACTTTGGAGATAGAAAAATCAGGGGTTTCACATTACTAGATCTGATTTTTCTTTCTGGGTTTTTATTTTATTTTATTTTCTTTTCCTTTCACGGCTCTTGTTTGGTTGCACCGAAAGTTCCTTGAACCTGAGCAAATTTAGTTCTTTGAGCTGTTGTTTGGGGAAATGGGAGTTTTCCATAGTTTTTATTCTTTCCAGAATTGTTGAGTAGAGTTTGTAAAGAGATTTTGAGGGTCTGGTTCTTCCATCCATGGGGGCTTGCTGGAGCAATCGAATCAAGGCAGCTGAGAGCCCATTTCATACAGGTACCCTTTCATACATTTTCCCTGCGATGTATATATGTATATGTATATGGTGTTAATGCGTGCTTCTACTTTTTATTTAGTGTTTATTTTTGGAGTTCTTATACTGTAGATTTTAGGGTCCAAAAATCTGAAACAGAAACAAATTTTATGTTGAAATGTATTCATCAGTTCCTATGATTGGTAGTGATATCTGTTTGAGGTATCTAGCAAGTTGTTTGTAGCTCTGAAAAGTAAGGAAAATGGAAGGAAACATAAATCTACTGCAAATTTCGAATATCTGTACTTTACAACTTTAGTGAAAACCGAATGGAGGAATAAGCAGGGTTATTGTATTGACCTTGATTCATTGAAGTTCTTCATTTGGGTCTTAAAGGGAAACAGAAACACCGAAAAAGAGAGAATTATTATTTTGAGTGATTGCTAATGTTTGTAATTGAAATATTGAATTCTTACATGTTGCAATTCTTCTAATAGCTCATATGATTCCTGATCTAAGTTTTATTTACCGGAATTTCCTTTGCTTGTACAGTTTGAACTGATGCTTGTTCAGTTGGGGCTCTACTTAAAGCTTACTACATTATGGTTACCTTTTTTGTGATTGTTTTGTTAATATCACTGTTTAATGTTTCGTGTTTTTCATAATTGATTTTTTACTTATTGGAATTTGCTTTCCTTGTGCAATTCCAAATTGATGTCTCTCCAAAAGTGGCTTTACTGAACAGAAAGCTTGATACATAGTGGGTTTTGTCTGAAAACATGTAATTATTTTTTGTTGTAGATGTGAATTTGAAGAATTCAAGTAGCAGATCATCTACTGTATCCGCAACAACTCGGAGTGATGGAGAGATCTTGGAATCCTCCAACTTAAAGAATTTCACTTTTTCCGAACTAAAAACTGCCACCAGAAACTTCCGTCCAGATAGTGTATTAGGAGAAGGTGGATTTGGTTCAGTTTTCAAGGGTTGGATTGATGAGCATTCTCTAACGGTTGCAAAGCCTGGGACTGGTTTGGTAATTGCTGTGAAAAGGCTGAATCAAGAAGGTTTCCAGGGTCATAAGGAATGGTTGGTGAGTATTAATTTCACCTTGTTGATAGTCTTTTGTCTGGTTATTCATCTAATTACCCTGATTTACGTATTGAAGGCCATAATAGTGAAATTCTTGGTGTAGGAGTTGTAATTTAGTTTCCATATTTTGTTACTAAGCTAGTCTAGTATGATTGAAAAACTAAGATACTTGAGCCCAGTTTATGTTCAGCTTGTAAAATTCTTCATGACTGGCTTATAAACAGACAAACCTTGGGCACTTTTTGAAGCTCATGAATTCTTGAGCTCAGTTCAAACTTGACTCTTGATAAGCTCATTGAAAACTGATTCAAGGTTGAACCTAAAATGAACAACTCAACCTTGAACCAATTTGGAGCTCAATAAGTTTTTGAGCCAAGTTTGAGAAACCCATTATTTGGCTCAACTCGGTTGTGTTTTGAAACCCTACGTTTCTCCTTTTTTTATATCTATTTGTTGTTTTGGTATAAAAATTAAAAAAAAAAAAAAAAAAAAAAAACTGCAATACCATATTTTACCTTTTCTTCTTCTGATATGCAGGCAGAGATCAATTATCTTGGGCAGCTTCATCACCCTAATCTTGTCAAGTTGATTGGATACTGTTTCGAGGATGACCACAGGCTCTTGGTTTACGAGTTCATGCCCAAGGGCAGCATGGAAAACCACTTATTCAGGAGTAAGTTCTTCGCATAGTTCATTTAACTGACATTTCTAATGCTATGATTAATGACAACATAATTTAAGCTTTCCCAAGAGGAAAATTTTGTAATTAACACATCCAAATATTGTTAAAACAGGAGGCTCTTATTTCCAACCACTTTCTTGGAGCATTCGTATGAAAGTTGCTCTTGGTGCGGCAAAGGGACTTGCTTTTCTTCACAATGCTGAGACAAAAGTAATTTATAGGGACTTCAAGACGTCTAATATCTTGCTCGACTCGGTAATGTAACTTAGCAAGCATCAATGGACTTCATATAAAAAGTATAGTCAAATACTTTGCCATTTTTGGCTTATTGCTGACTTAGTGACTATCCTTTTGCTTTTTTTTCCAGGAATACAATGCGAAACTTTCTGATTTTGGGTTGGCCAGAGACGGGCCAACTGGTGATAAGAGCCATGTGTCCACTAGGGTCATGGGTACTTTTGGATATGCTGCACCAGAGTATCTATCAACAGGTAAATTGTCAATTTAGTTTATACATTAAGTACTTAATCCGTATGACTCCTACGTTTTCCAGGCAATTCCTCTAGCTGTCCTAATTAGTAATTACTTCTTGTCTTCTGGATGTTTGTATAATCTACTTCGTTCCTCGGTCACATTCATTTTCTAGTTAAATGTTCCTTCTTTTATACTCCCTCCGTCCCAAAATTTTGGTCTACTTTCACTTTTTCGATTCTCTTTTCAATTGTCTATATCTCTCAATTTATAATATTTTTTAAGATTTCAAAAAAATAGTTTGATAAAACTAATTGAGATCTATCAAATAAGATCCATATTGCATAAATGAAGTCTTATATATTACAAGATATAAACCCTTTTTCAATCAAGTTAGAATAGTAACATGGACTAAAATTTTGGGACGGAGGGAGTATCTCTGATCCAGATCTAATTATTCTATTAGTCAATTAGATACAAGCTTACAAGTAGATGGTAACAGCAGCGAATAATAGTAACCATCGACATCGCAAGGGTCGGAGAGGTGAAGTATATTCTCGATGAAGATGCTATGTAGTTGTTCCTCAGCCTTTAGAGACTACATAGTCATTTTTAGAGTTAAAGTTCTCTTTGTCGGAAAAAGGGAGTTAAAAGTTGGTTACAGGGAGTTCTTTTAGATTCCTTAAACAGAGTTAGCAGATTCATCCTCGCAAGAGGCCAAAACCTATTATGTTCCATGGCGGGCTGCAAATCTTTTGAAATTCTTGAGCCATCCAATGCGATCTTCTGTCAGTTTTCTAGGATGTCACTTAAAAATCTTCTCTCATGTAAAACTACATTCCTCCCAGGAAAAAAACCAATGTCTTCTTTCTCACGCTTCACATTCTTAGTTTCTTGATTCATCTAAGTAGTGTTGGGACCTTAGGTTTATGTGGGTTTGTGATGAATTTATTTTTTTCTATTTTCTCTTTTCCCCTTGGCATGTCTTCTCGCTCTGCAAATTCCTCCACAATTCTAATACCTGAAAACAGCCTTTACAAACTTGGTCATGAATTTCAATTCATTTTCTGTAGTATTCACTTCTACTTGCAATGTACAATAGAGGAATGTGTCTTTTCGTAATTATTGACTTTATTTCTCTCCTTTGGAAGGTCATTTAACTGCCAAGAGCGATGTATTCGGTTTTGGAGTTGTCCTATTAGAAATGTTAACTGGAAAACGGGCAATAGACAAGAACCGGCCATCCGGACAGCACAACTTGGTGGAGTGGGCAAAACCCTATCTGATAAACAAGCGAAGAATTCTTCACATTATGGATGTTCGCCTTCAAGGTCAGTATTCACTGAGCCAGGCCTTAAAGGCCGGTAACCTTGCACTTGAATGCCTATCTACAGACTCCAAGCTAAGGCCCAGCATGGATGAGGTGGTAACCTCTTTAGAGAGGCTTCAGGATATAGTGAAAGTTTCTCAAAAAGATCGCACTTCTAATCATGACGGCCATTCCACTGATGGAAAAGCCAATGGAAGGAATGCTTATCCCAGACCTTGAGCTTCCCCTCTCTTAAGCTTAGTTTCTCTGTTATCATGATGATATTTTATTTGTTCATTTTTCTGGGCGAGGAGGGAGGGAATGCAGCAGAAGTCGGACGGTACCTGTGTTTTGTTGGAGCAGTGTATAGTTTTTGTCTTGTTTTCTTTTTCCTTTTTCCGTTTTGGTCGATTTATCAAATTTCTACCATGTTACATTTGGAATGATGGAGCAATCATGACTATTTTCGGTGATTTGCTAAATGTATATACTGCTTAACAAGATGAGTTTTGGTTTCTGCATGAAGGCAAAGAATTGGGATTCTTCTCTGTTAGGTTTTCAATTCTGTTCAAACCAACTCTTTGAAGAAGGAAGCCATTGCTCAGTAGGGAGTTATAGGTTTTCAGTTGCTGGCTGTAGTGAGGTTTTTTGAGTAATTCTTCCCTTGAGGATCCAAAATCTGTTTCTTACTGTAGTACTATAATGAGGAGCTCACGTTTCTAGAAAATCTGCGCCTTAGTTTGCACATAAGTCTGTGTGCCCAAGTATTGGCGTTGTTGAAGCTTTTCCAGGTAATTTTTGTCCTTTTCATTTGAGAGTATCTGGTTTGGTAGAACTGTTGCTTTTTATGCACAATAATTCTTTAAGTATGCCAGGGAAAAAAACTGAGTATTCAAAAGTTGAGGTGAAGCTCTTCCTTGTGGACTCGAGCGTGCTGTAAGAGCGAAGTCGGGACCCTGCTAACCCTAAGGGTCGGCAGGGGGTGTCAACCCCATCTGAGCTATCCATTCCGCGCATTAACGGCTCAGATCACATCTCACCTAAACATATCCGCGCCGTTCATTGCCTGATGCAAACCAAGCCGTTGATGTGCGAAATAGAAGGTTCGAATGGGGGTTGGCACCCCCTGCCAGGGTCTGCAGGGTCTCGGGTCAGCGAGCGACACAATGGTCCACTTAATTAGGAAGAATGGAATGCTAGGAAAAGAAAATGGATGAGAGTTACCTCTGAGACTTTTGTATCACTTCGATGCAAGGACATAGTTTATTGGACATAGTTCAGGTCCAGTTTTTTTATCATCCAGCTCAGTCCAATTTTGGACTTTATGGAGGATAACTCTAACAATGATTGGAATTGTTCATCTTGTAGAGCTCGTCGAATAAAGTATATGCGCAAAATTTACCTTGATTGAATATCAATAACTACATGAAAGAAACAGATTTGTGCAATGAAAAATAGACAAACAAAATATAATTTCGAACTTTTCATTGCATAAATCTATTTCTTTCATATAGTTATCAATGTTCAATCAAATTAGTTTTGATTCGTGTAGATTCTACTCGATGAGCTCTACAAAATGGACGATTCTGATCATTGTTATTATGAGCCAAGGAAGAGCCCACAAAGTTCAGAACTGACTAGCTGCGTTCTAGTTGACTTATGCATCAGCCACCAAGGACCACCCCCTAAAGACCAGCGCCCAGACATGTTCAGATCCTCTCCCCATCGTGCCACCTCATTAATGAAGACATCGGACGGTCCAGATGAAGTAAGAGAAGCAAATCCCAAGTCAAAAAGTGTCACGACACCATTTTCTTGTCCAAAAGTGTCACGACACCGTTTTGTTTAAGATCCAAATGACAGATTAAACGCTTTACTCTTCTCCGTTTACGGCTGTCCACCAAACGAGAAGTTTTTCATTGCCGAGCGAGCGGGTATCACATGGTGACAAGGTGTGCAATAGGTAATTTCGTGTTATGTATTAAAATTTTTCCTGAATTACCACAATATTTTTCAACTCATCAAATTTTCGTGTCATGTTTCGGCTCATGTCAGATTT
The DNA here is from genome assembly GCA_016920895.1 of Vaccinium myrtillus. Classification (NCBI taxonomy): domain Eukaryota; kingdom Viridiplantae; phylum Streptophyta; class Magnoliopsida; order Ericales; family Ericaceae; genus Vaccinium; species Vaccinium myrtillus. Next base: position 26,994,028 of record CM029270.1, read on the forward strand.
GTATTGTCATGTCATATCAAAAGTCTTACTTTTAGTTAAATTTTTATTTTTTAACTAGACAATTCATCAAAGTAATGTCTAATGTACAAAATTACTCAAAAAAAAAAAAAGTTTATTTTTAGCTCAATTAAATAGATTTATTTTATTTTTCGTGTCAGGCATGCCCACCCTACATGTCGTATCCATAGAGCATCCCAACCGTCTAAAAAGTGTTATCAATGATCTAGATTTTAAATAAACTACTCTTACCGGTAAGAGTTGAAAGTTTATTTAAAATCCGGACTATTGATTGGACAACTGTGAGTCACTACATGTGCCACTTAAAGCGCCACGGGTACTCATTCGCCACTGAAAAATTTCTCTAGCGCATCCTAGCCATCTAGAAAGTGGTTATCAATGGTTTGGATTTCAAATTAACTATTACTAGAAAGTGTTATCAATGACTTGGATTTTAAATTAACTGTTACCGATAAGAGTTGAGAGTTTATTTAAAATTTGGATTATTGATACTCCCCCGTCCCTTTTTAAGTGTTTAACTTTCCATTTTGGGCTGTCCCTAAATAAGTGTGTGGTTTGAAAAGTTAATGGGTAAAAATTTGTACAATTATCATTTTGCCCTTTTGAAAAGTAAGTGGGTAAATAGTTAATGGGTAAAAATGAAGGATAATTTTGGAAAGCAGAAGTAAAAGTTGATGTGAAAAGTGTAAAGTGGAGGAAAAAGTTGATGTGAAAGGTGTAATGATGATATTTTTTTAATAAGTTGGATTTACGAAGTAACACATTTAAAAAGGGACGGAGAGGAGTAACACTTTTGGACGATTGTGATTGGGCGCTATAATACCATTTATGGCGCCACGTGATACCCATTCAACATTGAAAAGTTTCTCCAAACGAATAAAGAAACCAGAGCTTCATTATCCCCAAACTCTTACCTCGATTCTGGTCAACGACGGTGCTGTGGCCACTCTGACTTAGGGATGGCAATTTCCCCCGACCCGATCGAATCCAATCTGCTCCCCGATCCAAATGGATCGGCGTTTCGAAGATCTGTTTGGAGACTGGGTCGGATTTGGGGATTTTTTATAAAAAAATTCGGGGATCGGATCGGGAACGGGTAGTAGTGTATCCCCGCCCCGAATCCGATCCGTCCCCGAATCCCCGTTTTATATAATATACGTGCAAAAATGTTGGTGGCAGGGTTTGAACCCCAAGCCTCACGCATAGAATGCCAGCGTCCCACCCATCAGGCTGGCAACTCCTTTGTGCATTAAACAGGAAAGGAAATAATTTATTACTGTACGTAACTAATATTCAGTACTCCATATATACTTATCCAAGGAGATCTTTTAACCCTAACATTTCATTTTCAGTTTTCACAGCCGACTTTAGAGAGAGAAGCCGCCGCTCTCTCTCACTCCCACCCCTCTCTCTCTCTCTCTCTCTCTCTCTCTCTCTCTCTCTCTCACACACACACACACACACACACACACACACACACACACACACACCGATCGTAACACCTCGAGGTCGTAACTCTGTCCATCAACACCGAGATGCGATCATCGTCATCGGCATCCTCTCACCGAGATCTGTTCGCTTCTATGTGTATATGTCTCTCTCTCTCTCTCTCTCCATGTGTGTGTATATGTATGTATAGGTGCTGTAAATGTGTAGATCTGGTCCATTTGGATGTTTTTGATGTGTAAATCTGGTGTATAAATTGTACATCTAGTTTGTATAAAGATTTATGCGTTTTTTTTTATAAAAAAATTTGAACAAATAAATTTAGTTTTGAACAAATCTGGTTTGCTCAATCTTTAAGGTTCTGCTGCATTTGATGGAAGAATTTTGGTTCACTTTGGAGACGCTGATGGTGGATTCTAGTCTTTATAGCCTTCATGTTACTGTAAAGCTAGCCATTTTGGAATTTCCACGAATCCCTGGTTTGGATCTCCGTTCCCCGTTTGGGGCGGGGATGGAGGGGGAAAAATAATCCCCATTGGGGATCGAGGCGGGGACGGGGATGGGGGAGGGATTCGGGGATCGGGGACGGGGATAGTGGTCTCCGGCCCCGCCCCGTCCCCATTGCCAACCCTACTCTGACTACGATGAAGATGAAGTCCCGCTCTCTACATCTCCAAAGCATCAGTTATTGATAACCACGAGAGAGATATAGGTACCGGTAGGAATTGTACCGATGGAGTACAAACGGGCTGCGGGGCCCACTTATAGGTCCCGCATAAATGATCTGAATCATTCAAAAAATTTAATTTTTTTTTTTGAAGTGGCCACGCGAAAAATCATCCTAAAAAGATGTCTGCAACTAGTTGATCCAATGTACCCATTTCTCATTCAGATTACAGGGGAAATGTTGAAAAATAGCCTTCTGGGGCTGTCGATAGCCGACGGGAGGTGCAGAGGTTTTTATTGGGTGGCTACATGGCCGAAAATGGGTTTAAAACGCTGTTTGTAAGTCCGTATAAAAAGTTGTAAAAATCTCGTCTAGAGCCGAACTGGCTGCCGGCGGGCCTGGAATATATCTGGTCCAAATTTAAAAAGTAAAAGTGAGTACAAAAAGCTCATAGGATTTTTTAGTGAAAGTTGAAAAATCATGTCCGGGGCTAGAAAAAGGCAGCCGATGGTCCCTGGTAAATATCCGGTACAATATTAGACATTAAAAATGAATATAGTTGACTCAGTTGAGTTTTTAGTAAAAAGTTAAATTTTGCCGTCCGGAGTCAAAAATTTGTCTCCAGCGGTTCGTCCCCGATAAGATTTATGGGCTGAAAATAGGTTTTTGAAGTTTGATGGGTATTTTGGTAAAAAAATTGTGAAATTTGGTTTTGGGACCCTGGATGACTGTCGGCAAGCCCCGGGAAGTTTCCGGATCAATTCCGTAAGATGAAATGGCTTTGGATATGATATAGAAGTATTTTGGTAATTTTGACGTGAAGCTGACTTTGGGACCAGAGGAAACTGAAAACGGACCATAGGACACTTCTTAACTAACTCTAATGGGGGAGCTACTTTAAAGAGACTGGAAAGGGCATTTTTGTAATTTGGGAGGGAAACTGATTTCGGGACCGGAACAAAGTCAGGACGGGGCCTACGACTCCTAGATATGCATGACATAATCCGAAAATATAATAGAAAATGTTGTCTGGATCCTACGCGGTAACATGGGGCCCGAAGGTTGTTCTGAAAAGTATCCGAAAATTATTGTGATAATATGATATATCATGTTGAGAGAAAATATTTTGATTTTGTTGTGACTGAACTCATCGAGTTGCCTATGTATCCCCTATATATAAGGGGAATCAGGTCACTCCGTAGTTGGGATCTCGGTCTGCTTTATGAAAATATATCTAAATTCATTGAATTAATCTTGATGTTTTTATTTTTGGGGTTCCGTACCACCTGTTCGGACAGCTGACTAGTCAAGGTATGCAATCTCAGAAAGTATCGGAAAAATTCTAGTAGGGAGGCAGCGGTATAAGGAGACCTTTGCCAAGCCTTGCTTCAACGCGCTCACTGTTTTGTTAGTTTTTCCGATATTCCTCGCCTCAAACCTCAACAGTACTGACGCAATGCACCGCGACAATGTACGTTTATATTAATGTGAATTTTATTGACTCATGGGTTAGTTGAATATAAATATACAGTATTACGGCGTCCGAAACTAGACATGGGCCCGGCCCACAAGCCGTAACTAGGCTGACGCAGTTCTAAATATGTCTACTACATGCTAAAAATAAGCAGACAGTTATTGGTATTTGAAAACGATAAAAATCGGACAGAGCTTCCGCTAGAAATCAGATAAAAATGTCCGGAAAAATAGGTTATAGCCTTCGAAAAGTGGTTGATTTTGACTCGATATGCAAACAGAGTAAAGGCAAGATTTATGATCCGGATTTCTTTTGGGAGAAATCCAGCAGCGCTACTGCGTAGTATTTATATCTCGAGATTCTGCTAGGGGATCCGGCAAAGCTTCCGCACAAATTTGGCTGCCGATGTTTCTTCACAAATTTGTGTATGGAAAAGGGGGGGGGGGGCCCTAATTTATAGGGAAGCTAGCCTCCTATCCTTTAGGCACCTGCCACATGGCATGCGCCCATTTTTAGGTGCCTAAGGGTTTGCATCGCTTTGTGCGGTGCAGCCCGGCTCGACCGTGCTCGCGTATAGTCCTTTGATCTAGGAACGTCCAGGGAGGCATCCATAGGGTTTTGAGGTTCTCTAGATGTCGTGGGGCGTCCGTTTTTCCAAATTATGCTCCAAAGACAGAGAAACATGATCATCTGGCTCTCAATTGAATTGGAGTGTTATAAGCGATCGAATGACCAAACGAAGTCCGATTGACCTGAAATTTTACAAGGAACTTCAGTATGGTTAAAATGAAATTATCAATTGTTTAGATATCAGAAATTGGGTCCTAAAGTCCATGATCATGGAATCGGCTGTCTCGGGAAGCGCAGTGTCCTCGAAAATAGTAAACAGGCTCGAAATTGCCTGAAACTTCACTTGAGACATAATTTTATCGTATGAAGCTTAAATATGAATTTTGGTATGATTTGGAGTAGGACAGAGTAAAACCTATGTCTTCTGGCCCTTTACGCCTGTTTTTAACGGGTAAAGGTAATAGTGGGATGATAGTTCAACGGTTAAACATCCTCCGATTTTGATGTGGCCTAAACCAATCACTCAAAAATGTTGAAATGAGTACATACAGCCGTTTTGATGTTTGACTGGATGTCTCGAAGATATAGCTGGCCAATTGGCTCAGAAATCAGCTCCCAGAAATGAGCTTCCAGGAGCTGATTTCTGTCAAAAGGGAGGGCTATGGCCTCCTAATAAATGGTATGCATGTCATCCAAGCAATGCACATGCAAATGTTAGATATTGTTTGATATTTTGAATTTGATATTTGACTTACCACTGCATCGGTACTGTGTATAGTGCCGATTTACCTTTACTGGGAATCACGTGTTCTACACAGTAAGGTTGTTTCCGATTTCCGCTGATCTGACGTCTCTTCCCTTTGAGCGTCAATCTCATCGATTTGTTTTGATAAATAGGAGTGGGGCAAATCTAGTGTCAACACTGGTTGCCTTATTTTTGTTCCATGGCTGCATTTTGATTACTGCCTTATGTTATGAATTTGTAGACTTTGATTACTGACTTTTACACTCCATGGTACAATGACTTATAATAATGTTTAGCATACATGATGACATAGACATAAATCGTACATTGTGCACTGCATACCATTATCATTGGTAAACTTGGGAGTTAAGACACCAGATACAATAGGGACACTTGAGACTCCAGATACAACATGGGACACTTAGGACACCAGATACACTTGGGAGTTAGCACAACAGATACACTACAGACACTTGAGACTCCAAACAGGTACATTAGTACATCACTCCTACTTCATTACATCACTTAGGACATTTAACACATCATGTTTACTTCATTAGTGCCACAAACAAGCTCAATAGGGCAACCACCACAGCAATGGCAGCTAGCATTTTCATGAAATCCATGTTCGATTCGAGAATTTCAACCCTTGTAGCAAGACTTGACCTGGTGTCTCTCTCCACATCATTATTTGGCCCTGAGATATTGGGTTCTGGATGCATTGATTGAGAGCCACACGCGTCAATTCCCCTACACTAATTCCACATTTCGCACTTTTTATGCGGACATGCATAGTATATTTTCCCTTTGTTCCTTTCATTATGAGTGACCTTGAGAATTGCTTCCAACCCACGGGCACATTTTTTGGCCCTTGCCCTTAGTACATTTCCTCCATTAGTAGTAGAAGACATGTCCATGTTATGAGGTTTAAAAAAAATCTTGATTAGACCTTATTTTTTGGGTATAAACATTAAAGGGGAAATAAAATATAAACATAAAAAAAGTATAAACATAAAAGGAAAAAGAAGAAGAAGGTTTTTGGAGTTACCTGGGAGTGAGAGTGAGTCATTTTGCTTCCAAAATGTGAGAGGGGGAGTGAGGGTTAGTAGGATTGTATTTATAGTTGTAAGAGTGAGAGGGAAGGGTAAAATATGGATAAAAAGGGGGAAATGTGATGTTATTAATGGGTTTTCCCATTGTTAGTAATGGAATAGACGGGAAGGGGTGCATCTGCCAAATAGTTTGTAAAGTAAGAGAGTGCAGTGGAATATCAGAAAACAGAGGGGAGGCAGTGGAATTAAGCCAAACCTCTGGGGAGGTAAGTGAAATTAACCCAAAAGACAAATCTTAGAGATCATTTCCAAAATAATAGGGTGTGAAACTCATATCCCTTTTTCTTTTACTAACAAAATCTGATATAGTAGCAAACATTTGATTCTAGGACTTAAAAATTTTATTTTATCTCATTTATGGACCTAAGCCCTGGGACAAACTCAAGTGGGTGAGACATATAGTTTTAAATAGGCCCACCTCTTGGGGATTGGGCCCTGTAGTGAGTGAGCTCACTACATCTCGGCCATCCGATCCGAGATCAACGGTCCGAATAAATTAGAGTTTAAGTAAATGTAAAAGTGTTTTTTAAAGTGTAAGACGATCCGGACTGTTGATCTCGGATCAGACGGCCGAGAGAGCTCACTACACGCATGTAGTGAGCTCACTCACTATAGGGCCCCCGGATCCCACCTCTTGAGAGGCAAACCGACCTTTATTTAAAATTCTATGTTCTAACCAACTAGAGAAAAGCAGAGGCGAGAGGAAGTTTTAGAGAGAGAGAGTGTTGGGTAGCGGCCCCTGGCGGGCTCAGCCCCTTCCACCCGTCTGCCCAGCTCCCTTCTGCCACCCCGATCTTCTCTACGGCTATGCTTCTTTGGTGTTCGGAGACTCCCCGTGGCGGGCGTTCCTCTCCGCTCCGGTATGGGTGACCACGCCCGATTTTTGGACCCGGGGGAGCCGGATCTGGGGTTCCTAGATCCGGGCTTCTAACGACGACGGCGGCGGCGGCAATGGATGGGTGACAGCTCCGGCGCATGCACCGGCGTTTCTTTTTTCCTGCTTCTTTTTGTATTTTTTTTTTTTGGTTGTTTTTGTTGTACCCGGTTTTGGCCGGTGGTTTTGGGTTTTAATATTATTTTCTACCTCTTTACAAAAAAAAAAACCAACTAGAGAAATCCAATTGGTTATCCCATTAATACTATACATAATAAACTATGCCCGAGAGAAGCAAGTTTCAAGGCTAGAGAAAAGGGAACCCATGTATACAACCTAGAATGAGCAACAGATTTCAAACCTTATACCTAATTAAGAGAGATCAAATATCTTAGTCTCACGGCTTATGCAGCGCTAACACTTGGGACTAATGGCAGGGGTATTACCTTGTCAAATATTTATTACGAGCAACAAAAATACCGATCCACTGTCTCAGTTTAAGAACCCAAATGGGACAAGAAAAGGATGATGCTACTTTACCTAATTTTTATTAGTTCAATTAGGTTGGGTAAAAAACTAACTACTCCTAGAAGCATTTGCATCATCTCTGTCTTTCAGCTTGTTATTATTTAATACAAAGAGGCGGAAAAAAGGGATAATGACAGCTAGCTCCATATTAAATGGAAAAAAAAAAAAGAAAAAAACTACTTATACATTTATCGAAATCCCTAACCTACTCTAACCAAACAAAATATTATGGCTAATTTGGTAACGATAGGGGTACCCCCATCGTTGGTATATCCGGCTGGAGGTGGATTTGTAATCCACCTTCTGAAAAATGCAACCAAACACCGGATTTGTGTGGGGCCGGGAGAACAAATCCGGGAGCATGGCAAATCCGGGTGCCATCTCCGACATCCAAACGGGGCCTAAGGGTCGGCAGGGGGTGTCAACCCCATCTGAGCCATCCATTTCGCACATTAACAGCTCAGATCACATCTCGCCTGAACATATCCGCACCGTTCATTGCCTGATGCAAACCAAGTCGTTGATGCGCGAAACAGAAGGTTCGGATGAGGGTTGGCACCCCCTACCAGGGTTTGCAGGGTCTCGGGTCAGCGAGCAACACAATGGTCCACTTAATTAGGAAGAATGGAATGCTAAGAAATGAAAATGGATGAGTTACCTCTGAGATTTTTGTATCACTTCGATGCACGGACATAGTTTATTGGACATAGTTCAGGTCCAGTTTTCCTACCTTCCAGTTCGGTCCAATTTTGGACTTTATGGAGGATAACTCATACTCCCTCCGTCTTTTTAAGTGTTTAACTTTCCATTTTGGGCTGTCCCTAAATAAATGTGTGGTTTGAAAAGTTAATGGGTAAAAGTTTGTACAATTATCATTTTGCCCTTTTGAAAAGTTAGTGGGTAAAGAGTTAATGGGTGAAAGTTGATGTGAAAAGTGTAAAGTGGAGGAAAAAGTTGATGTGAAAGGTGTAATGATGATGTTTCTTTAATAAGTTGAATTTACGAAGTAACACATTTAAAAAGGGACGGAGGGAGTAACAATGATCGAAATTCTTGATCTTGTAGAGCTCGTTGAATAAAGTATGTGCGCAAAATTTGCCTTTATCGAATATCAATAACCATATGAAAGAAACAGATTTGTGCAATAAAAAATAGACAAACAAAACATAATTTCAAACTTCTCATTGCACAAATCTATTTCGTTCATATAGTTATCGATGTTCAATCAATTCGTTTTGATTCGTGTAGATTCTTCTGGACGAGGTCTACAAAATGAACGATTCTGATCATTATTACTATGGGCCAAAGAAGAGCCCACAAAGTTCAAAACTGAAGTGAACTAGATAAGAGGAAAACTGAATGTGAACTGCGTCCTAGTTGGTTTACGCATCAGCCACCAAGGTAAAGACCAGCGCCCAAACATGTTCAGATCCTCTCCCCATCGTGCCACCTCATTAATGAAGACATCGGACGGTCCAGATGAAGTAAGAGAAGCAAATCCCAAGTCCAAAAGTGTCACGACACCGTTTTGTTTAAGATCCAAACGGCAGATTAAACGCTTCACACTTTTCTGTCCACCAAACGAGAAGTTTTTCATTGCCGAGCGAGCAGGTCTCAAAAATACCGATCCACTGTCTCAGTTTAAGAACCCAAATGGGACAAGAAAAGGATAATGCTACTTTACCTAATTTTTATTACTTCAATTAGATTGGGTAAAAAACTAAATCGTTATTATTTAATACAAAGAGGCGGAAAAAAAGGATAATGACAGCTAGTTCCATATTAAATGGAAAAAATAAAAAATAAAAAGAAAAAAACTACATATACATTTATCGAAGAACAATGATACATACACTCCCTCTCAACCACTCCCTAACACTCCTCCTCTCACATGTGGTGGGACCCATCACATGTGGGTCCCACGGTGGATCCCACCACATGTGAGAGGGGGAGTGGTAGGGAGTGGTTGGGGAGGGAGTGTATCTATCATTTTTGTTTATCGAAAGGGTGCTGATTTTGGGGCTCCCTTTTTTGATGCAGACACTCCAAAATTTAATAAAGTTACAAAAGTACCATTTTCAACATATAAAAATCACTGGAGGCACTCCACCTCAATATTATTTGCTCATTTACTAAGACACTTCAAACGGAAAAATGAAAGAAAACTAAACATAAACATTAGGTTCCAAACATTAAACGTCGACAACATAAATAGTAGGTTCCAAACATTAAAAATGCATCTATATCAAATTGTTTCATGCCACTTTGCAAAAAAGAAAAGAAAAGGTAGGAGTAGTTTTTTTTGTGTTTTTTCGTTTTGTCTTTATTCTCTTTTTTTACATTTGTTAGTTTTGCGTCAATTTTCGTGATTTATGAATTCGTCTCCAAAAAACATAAAATTATGGTCGAAACTAAATTTTTTTTTACTAAAGCCAAAATTAAACAATAAACTGGTTTATTTTCGCCTTCATTCGAAAAAATATTAGTTTTGACCATAATTTTATACTTTTTGGATACATCTCGTCGAGATAAATCAATAAACCACGAAATCTTAACGCAAAACTAACACATGCAAAAAAAAAAAAAAAAAGGAGAACGAAAAAACCAAAAAACCAATTCTGCGTTTTTTGGCCAAAGCAAGTAAGTAATTTAGTAGCGTCATAGCGTGCAGTAAAAGGAGTTGAGCTACTATCTACTTTTTTCTGATAAAAAAAAACTATCCGCTTTTTTGGAGTGCCTGAAATAAAGAAGAAAAATAAAGGTTTTTGGAGTGCCTGAAGTAATTTTGGAACTTGCAAAAGGGTAATTTTGGAAAACTATTGTAGCTTGGAGTGCCTGCATCAAAATTAGGAGTGCGAATATCAATTTCCTTATCGAAATCCCTAACCTACTCTAACCAAACAAAATATTATGGCTAATTTCATGATCTATAAATCGCTAATGTAAATATTCCAAACTAACCCCCAGGATTTGGCAAAGTGATATTTATGCCCGGTCGTTACCTCCAGGACCGGGCATAAAAAAAATGGACCTTTCAAACATAATTCAGAAATCAAACGTGCCATATGTATATGTACGTACATACAAATGGACCTTTCTTAACAAGAATTGTTTCCATTTTTTGGTGCGTCAAACGAGGGGATACATAGAGTTGTCCAGCTAATCAGATTGCTTAAATCACATGGCCAACTAATAATACATTCAATTTCATATTTAGGTACGAGATTTAAGCAAAGTGATGCATCAAGCAATCTATAGTCCGCGGTTTGATGCTTGTTTTGCGTTTACACTCCATTAATTTCACTTACAAAAATTTCACTTAGGATTTGTGTACCCCATCACCCATTTGTGCAAGGATGGAGTCAGGGGTTGGCTAGTAGGCTGTGGCGGACCCCGGACTTCAACCCAATGGGGGCACCTTATTAATTATAATCGTGCAATTTTTTTTTTTAGTCAACGATCTTGCTAAATTAAGACATTCATTTAAGGATTATGAGGTTTATAATGCATACTTTTTATTAAAAAAAGAACAAAAAATGAGCACATAATTAATTCTACATTTTTATTTTTGAGATATATGTAAGTGTGGGCACGTGCCCCCGCGTGACCCCCCTTGGGTCCACCCCTGCTAATAGGGGATGTCGCCCCTGCTACAATTTGAAAAACCCTAATTTACATTGAAATAGGATAATTAAAAGTAAGGATAATGGTTAGAGAGAAATGTGAGTAATAATTGAATAATAATAGAAAAAAACTAGTCTAGAAATCCAAAACGAACAAGGTCAAAAAAGTTTTCCTCGTGTTTGAGATATACATTGGGCAAAAAACAATTACAAAATGTAAATTTGAAAGGCTAAGAGCAAAATCCACCCTCGTGGCAAATCTCTTGTCAGAGTCAAAATTTAGCATCAAGAGTGTCAAAATCCACGGTAAATCATTTTAGCAATTTGATTTACATAAAAAAAAATAGCGTCGTAGCATCACTTTTTGAATTCTTAATATTGTAGAAAGAAAAAATATGACTTTTACAATTTCATTTTGACTCCTAGATTTAAAGGAGGAGGAATGCATGTTAGCATGTCATTTCCCTCATCAAATGCTTGTTCTTAAATTACGCAGACGGCTTCGTTTATTTATGCCGCGTAACATCTCAAGATTTTGCGATACTATATATCGAAAATAAAACGTTAATCGTATCGGGTCGTTAAAAACAATCAAATGTCGGTCAAAAGAAATTGTTTGCAATTTTTTGAGGTGCGAGTGTATGGATTAAGTGACCTAACATGGCTGCCGAGCCATCTGTGTCGTCATTTAATTTGGAAATTCAACGGAGGTATTTAATGTAGAAAAGACCAATTTGCCCCCTAGCTGCAGCCCATCATTGGCGGTCTTGGTAGACTTCAAAAGAGAGAAATGTAGGGAATCCAAACTCACTGCCCACTGGACAAACAAAAAAATAAGTAACATGAATTGAAAACAAAGTAAACATTGAACTTAAATTCCTCATGGATCTAGCTACCATTTACAATCAACTTTTCTTCAAAAGTTGAATACCAACATTCAAGTCTCCTCCTCATTCAAGTCTCCGCCTCCTTAACCAGAGAGAGAGAGAGAGAGAGAGAGAGAGAGAGAGAGAGAGAGAGAGAGAGAGATGGCAAAAGGAAAGCTAGAGGTGTTATTGGTTGATGCTAATGGCATAAAAGACAGGGAAAGACAACTTCTGGGTAAGTTTTGATCAAATTTCTTTTCTTAATTTTTACAAAACTAGATGTTATTTCGGAAACTGGCTTAAGTTGGGTTTGAGTTGATGTGCTGTGAGAGAATGATCTGTCTCGTAAAACGCAATAAATCAAATTTTTAAGTCAGTTTGATTGGGTATAATAAATCAGTTTTTGGAATAACGCCGAAGGATTGAATCTAGTTTGCAAGTTTAATTTTCTCCATCTGATTAAGACAATTTTTGTTTTTGTTTGTTTCCAATATGTTGTCTATTCAGGTTGCTTATTCTGTCTTAATCCATGCAATGAAATTAAGATTTGTCCGTACGTTGTGATTCATTACGGAGACCAAGAAACTACGAGTCGAGTGGCCGATCGTAAAAAAGGTATGAAATAATTTAACGAGAAACGCGTCGCCGAAAGAGTTGCTCTTGTGAATTTACGCTTTCATTGATAATGGAGATTTGGAAATTAATGCAGGAGAGGGAAAGAAATTGGAATGGAATGAAACATTCACATTTGATGCAGAGTATAATCCGGGCGTTGAAGATCAACCTTACAAGCTTGTTCTTCAAATCTTCGACAAGCACAAGATCTCTGAAAACAACTTGGTTGGAGAAACAACGTACGTAATCAGAACTACTATTCAATCCATTTTAATTCAGTATTAACCGTCAACACATCTAAACCGTCCAAACATGTTTTGGACGTCTCAGATTTGAGAGTGGCATTTTTGTAAATTTTGGGAGCAAATTTACTTCAACAAATCTGTGTTGTCCAAAACATATTTGGACGGCTTGGATACGTCGAAGGGTACTACCACACATGACGAGCCATGATTTTTGTGTCGGGGGTTATAATTTGATGGCTATATATGTGGAGGAGATACGGGGTGTTATAATTTGATAATGTATATTTATTCAATGTAATAGTGAGATTTCAATTTTTTTCAAATTTTTAAAAACTTTGAAGGCGTTCTTGGAGCTACTTAAAAAAGATCCGGGGATAAACGTTTGAAAACAATCCGGACATCCGACGTTGATTGATCGCTGATCAGCATCAACGCGGATTTCATCTTGGTGCTTGCATGAGGAGAGCCATTTATTCAATGATGAAATGTAGGATTTTTTCAAATTGCCGAGATCAAGGGCGCGTGTCTAACCACCCTATAGGACTATCATCATTGGGTGCACTCTAGGATCCCCGGATCCCTTAAACAACATTGTGCCATTTTAGCTTAAACAAAGTATACTTAGAGTCAGTAGAGTGTCTATTTTTACTTTACGTAGGGTGTTATTTGTGCATTGAAATACTTGCACTTCTACGGACTCTTACACGAATTGTCTTATTGATATCATGAATTTCTTTCTATGTGTGCAGGATCTACATAAAAGACGTCATGTCATTAGGTGCAGAGAAAGGAGAGGCGGAACTCCGAACGCAAAAGTATAGAGTTGTTCTACCGGACAATACCTACTCCGGCGAGATTTCCGTCGGAGTTACTTTCACTCTAGATGTGTAGATATGACTAATAGATTACAAATACAAACGTAAATAGTAACGCACAAACTTTCGTTATGGGCTCATTTCATTTGTGTGCATGTTATTTATGTGTTCAAAGATAAATGTTACATACATGTTATTGCTTGTGAGTAGCCACCAATAGATAGATATATTTTTTTCAGTTTATCTGTTATCTAATAAATTTCTTTTCTTTTTCTTCTGGATTCAATACGAATAAACCCTTGTCGATCTAGATCTTGTTTTCTTTTTTCTTTTTTGCGTTGTCGTAATTTATTTTTTCCTATCGATCTAGATCTTGTTTTCTTTTTTCTTTTTTGCGTTGTCGTAATTTATTTTGTCCTATCGATCTAGATCTTGTTTTCTTTTTTCTTTTTTGCGTTGTCGTAATTTATTTTGTCCTATCGATCTAGATCTTGTTTTCCTTTTCCTTCTTGCGTTGTTGTTGTAATTAATTTATTTAGTTTTAATTAATGAAATTATTGCTCTTCCACACACCAAAAAAAAAAAAAAAAAATCCTATCGATAATCCAAGTCTTATGTCTAGTACCCACTGGCAACACCCTGGCTTTTCCTGTTTGCATAAATCAAGGGTGCAAATGAGATGAGACCAGCTAAGTCGAGCTATGTAGTGCTCGAGTTTGATATCAGCTCGTTAATTTAAAATAAATCGAGCCCGGTTTATTTACTAAACTAGCCGAACCTATACAAACAAGCCGAGTTTTTTCGACCCGGGCCGACTTTTAGAGTGTTGAGCTTGGCTCGTGTACTACGTAAGTCCAAAACTCGAGTTTGAACTAGTTCAGTTACTAAACGAGTTGAGCTAAACCAAACTGGAGCCTCGGTCCTTAGCATAAATATAATTTGTGCGTGATTGCAGGTATTTCGCTTTTATCCTGTATGGGGAGAGTAGTCTAAATGACAGTGTTTCAGAAAAGTCCCTCATCACAAATTGTTTGAACATTTTATGCAAAAAAGTTACGAATTCAATTCCAAGGTGATTACTAGAGGTGCATAACATACCCAAATACCCACACACACCCAAAATATGTACACCCAAATAGGATGTGCAAAATCGAGTATTTAACTATTCAAACTTGACTTGAAAACTTAACAAGCTTACTGTCCGATGGGATGCATAATGAGTTTTGGGGTATAAAATAGTAAGGCGGGATAAAGTAGTACGGGGTAGTATTTATGGAGGGTAGACCCACATTAATGTGACATTTATGAACGGTGGATTAAATAATTATACTACTTGGTCTGAAAGATTATGGTAATAATCGGAAATAAAATAGTACTTGGTTTTGTAGTTCAAATGGGAGGTAAAGATAAATAAGAGGGTCAGTTGTGGATTGGGAGTATTAGAGAGGCCTTATCCAAGGTACTAATGTCCCTGGCCTGTTATTAATTAATACCCCCGCCTCACTATTTAGTCTCAAAAGTAACTTGGGATGATTAATACCTCTGTGCTTTTGCTCGCCAAACCATGCCAAAAACGTCCCACCAACCCCTCATCCCCCTTGTTACCTTATACCCCTCTCATATCCTCCACCCAAACGAGCCCTTAAGGCCTTATTTCAGAAACTGACTTAAGTTGGCTTTTAGAGTTAATGTATTATGCGAGAATGACCTGTCTCGTAAGGCGTAATAAGTCAATTTGGAAATCAGTCATTTTTGGAACAACCCCAAGAACGTGTTCAAACTTCAATTTCCATTTTCCGCTTCAACCACCACTAAGGGCTACATCTGTTCCATCCATTGATAAAATAAGAATGACTATGGGGAAAAAAATTCAATTGGCTATTAAATGCACCAAATCGAGCCAAAGAATGAAGGATTACTACCATATGAGTGTCAATTTACAGAAATTAATCAGAAATCAAGGAAAACAAAGGACGACGTTTCTGAAAACTCAGCTGTCTGAATTTATACATCGATTGACCTATGAAAGCTCCATGAAGTTTGTACTAGTTAGCTGCAAAGCTGACTACATAAGCCCTGTATCTGAGAAGCAGTTGCATTTGCCAACGTATATGTGCTGCTTTTGCCATTGTTTGAGCATGTTAAGGTTATCTGGTCACCCAGTTGGTCGGACTGCAAGAATGGCACCGAATTTTTGCACATCAAATTCATGAACATATTACAATATATACGCTGCTTTTGGCAAGGAAAAAAGGTAATACTAACACCCTGTCTACTTTCTTTATCTTCCCAATTGTCAACTTCTCTCTGTTGTGGAATAGTTAACAACTTGACATGACATAGATTGGAAGGTTTGATTCAGACATATAGTCTGCTTTATAGTCAGAAGGCTCGGAAAACAGGTTTTATCTTCTAAGACGTTAGTTAGGATTAACCGTATGAAATGAATGGATAGGGAAAATCGGAGGGAGATGAAGAAAGGGAAAGTTTTGCCACTACTTACCATGCAGGACACAGGCTGCGTGTTGCAGCTCCACCTCGAAGTAGGAATGCAACTCAAGTAATGGCACCATTTGCAGTGATCATTTGCATCAACTCCACGGAAAAGCATAACCAGACCGACTGTAAACCTGATATTTGCGTGACTCAGGTTAGTAAATTAGGCAAACGTGTCAATTTAAAAAGGAGAAAACCGTCTTAGATATTTAAGTCATGTTTGATTGGTCGGACTACTGATGAGGCCATGTTGGGGATATGTTATTTCTATGCTAATTATTGCATTTCTACACCAAAAATGCGTCCGACAGGTGTTGTGAACTGTCTGATGAGTGTCTAGTTGTGTCAAAACCGATACAACACACACCACCGTCTTACAAGTGTCCATGCTTCTAAGCGTTTTATTGTACCATTCAAAACAAGACACGTTCAGCAACTTCCGTTACATGTGCTTCCCACTGTAATCATCTTTATTGAGTAAATAAACATTAAATTAACTTCCAATATTAGTGTCAAAAAGAATATCAAGACAAAAAGTGAATGGGGAAGAGAGATTTCAAAAGAAAAGAGCTGTCTCACAAACTACTGGACACGCGTGACACATGTGAGCAATCAAATAAGCTGCAGGAATCACCGAGTGACATGACTGACTGTTAAGCCCAGTACTTAACTACTTATCGAGAGTAGACTTCACCCAGGACTTTGATACACGGTCTTGGGTAGAACTCAACCCCAAAAGCTAGCTCATGAAGTGAGGGTGCCCTCACGCTTATATATTTCATATTACTTTGGTAACCAGGTGATGTGGGACTTCGCTTCCCAGACTTATTGAGAGTAGACTTGGTACACAACAAGGTCAGCAATTGTACAAGATTCAAGTGTGTGATGTAGTTTAAAACAAGGTTAAACAATTAGTTCCAGGCTTACCCAACAATCAGAAGGATCAGAGAAACAATCCACAATATGCACTGATACATCTTGAATTTAGGATTATTGGTTGAAGTAGAGAACGATCCAGGAGGAGCATATCTTTGGCTAACCCATCCAAACTGGGGACGTATCAAAAACACAAATCCAAGAAGAACTCCAGAAAGAAATCCCCCAATATGAGCGAAGTTATCAACGTGTGGGAGGATTCCCACTGCTAGATTGATTGCAATGATGACCACAAGGGTCAACAATGCTGCAAACTACACATTCAAACAGGGAATGGTAAGACGATATGGCCTAACAAGGACCTAGTTAACCAAAGACAGTATTCATACAGAAGCTCATAGTTAAGAGTAGACATAAATACCTTATTCGCGTATATAGTCCAGTTAGTGATGAGTTCAGAAAGCATGCCTCCAAGTAATCCAAAAAGTGCACCAGATGCACCAACAGAGATATTGTTCTGGATAAAAAGAGATGACAACAAACTCCCACCAAGGCCAGAGATGAGATACAGCAACCCAATCCGCACTAGAAGAGGCCAAGCATTAGACAAGGTTAAAAACATTATTCATGTGAACTGCACAACTTTTATTGTAGTTGGAGTCAATGATATCATTTGAAACAAGAACAAGAGGTACTTATTTTAACATGAGCCATGAAGTGAAACAGAAAGATAATCTGAAAAGATAGAATGTGTGAGTTCTGGCTCCGAGAAATGACTTTAAGACTGAATATACCCTACAAATATACTAAAGTGACCAATGTGAAAATAAGTTCAAACTGCCTAACCTAAGGATCTGTATCTTATCACAGCAACCATGATAATGCTTAATACTGAAGACGTTACAATCTGCCAAGTTACATGATGGTACAAGTGCTGGTATGCATTTAAAAGGGACAATAAGGTTTTAGGGGGCCAAGTTTGTCCGTCAGAAAGGAAAAGGAACCACAACATTTGTAAGGTTTTCGATGAAAAAGGAAGTATAACAGAAGCCTTGGAATGCCCAACAGCCTGTAAATTTTCATGATCAATTAAACAGACAGTCAATTACTGGTGAGGTTAATGTGTTATTTCAAACCAGGAACAAAAGTGAAATCCATTGGTAAAAGTTGCTTTTGTAATTTATTGGAGTGCTTCTTCCCTTTCCTGACAACTTGGTGATCTAACTTCTTTGTTTCAGAGAGGTCTTGAGTCCAAATCTCTGCGTGTGGATTTGATCCCCTTTTCCATACTTACCCAGTTACCCCCACTTACATTTTGTTTCTCTAAATGCATTGATGTTGGCATCTCCATGAGTAAGAAGGGATTGCATGCAAGGGGTGGTCTCCGATAACCGGACATGCCTATTTTCAAACAGCTTAGGCTTTTGGGAGATGTGG
This sequence comes from Vaccinium myrtillus, assembly GCA_016920895.1. Classification (NCBI taxonomy): domain Eukaryota; kingdom Viridiplantae; phylum Streptophyta; class Magnoliopsida; order Ericales; family Ericaceae; genus Vaccinium; species Vaccinium myrtillus. Next base: position 27,012,435 of record CM029270.1, read on the forward strand.
TTAAATCGAATAGATTTGACCAGTTGAAAGGTTGCTCCCCTCTTATTGAAAAAAACTCAAGCTAGATCATGACGTAATGGGGAGGGTGCGCTAAGTTGTGTAATGAGCTAGCATATGCTTTGGGAAGCTTTCTATTGCTTCTAACTTAAGTACGAACCTGGATCAGGTGTCATAGTAGGACACTGACATGTAGAGTCTTTTCCTTTTGGGTGGATGCTTAGGGTTGTGACACGACATTGATGTGCAGCAAGCCATGCAGCTGGTGGCCCCATGAAAGTGTAACCGTTTTGATTGATGCCATGATCTGTGGTACTATGATTAATTTTGAGGTATTCATAATTCATAAGACCAATACAATAGCCAAGGCTCAAGGCATTACCTAAGGTATGTCGCTCCAGGTGGACTTGATTATGAGGCACCCAAGAGATTCATGACTTTGCGAGGGATCAATGGGATTTGTGGCTTCGAGCTAAAAGGTTTGTCAAGGTGGGGGTCGAAATTAACCTAGCTAACTAAAACATGTTTTCCTCGTTTGCTTTGACTATTTTCTTCTGTCCGTAGCAATATTCAACTATCATGACAAACATATTACTTAGATTGCTAGAGAGAGGGAGAGATTGCTAAAAAAAAGTCATAAGCCAGTGGGTCCAAGCCTATCACCTTTGGCTAGAATTTGAGAATTATTTGGTATGGGGTGGTGCTTCAATGGGTTGTTATCAGTGGTAATGTGGTAGCTCTCTCGAGGAGCTTGAGTGGGAGAGGTGAATGCAGCTATCGCTTAAAAGAGGTTTCATGTTCTAAGACCCCCTCCCAAGATGGCTTTTTTTGCTTGTAAAACCACCAAGAAGGTTATTCTTATCATTGACAATGCAAGGAGGCGGTGTAAGTTTGAAGGCATTATAAGTGAAATGGCGCAGGTGAATCAATGAATCAATTATTGAAATTCCCGGTAGCTTCTTGGATTCATGGATCAATGCATTCACTTTTGATGTAGCTTGGGTAACACTTTTATGGTGCATTTGGAAGGAGAGCAATCGTTGATGCCTTGAGGCAGAAGAGTTATACATAACTCTGGAATTTGGATATCATTACCAGAAAACTCTATATCTGTTGAAAACGGAAAATCCTGGCTCAACCGAAAAACAAAGAGGACAGCATCGCCATTCCAGTATAATTGTTCCACCCTTTTATAATCCATTTGTACAAGATTGGGCCCCTTCTGATGCTCATGAGTTATCTTGTACTAACCTATCCAAAGTAACTCATTTCTGCGAATATGAAGGGAATGAGAAAACTGTCATATTGCATTCATAGAAATGTGATTTGCTCATTCTTCGTTTCCACTTCCTGTTCTCAAGAATCTCAACAGACCGTATGGGACACATAGAAGAACGGTATAGAGGGAGATATAAAGAACCTCTCTCATCTCATCTCATCTCCTCTCCTCTCCTCTCCCGCTTATACGTCCTCCCCACTTAAGATTCAAAATTATAAGCCACTAAAGATCCGTGGACTGATATCTACATCTTTCTTCCAAAACTATCAGGCGATGATTTATCTTATGGTCCAATAAACCATAGATGGTGATACAATCATAGATTCACAATCTTTGCTAAGATTTCCAGAAAAGAAAAGGTAACGGTCATTTGTGCATGCAAATACTAGAAATGATACGAAGCTGATATATTGATACATACCAAAACCAAATTCTTGCTCAAGTCGAATGCCAATAACCAAAAGACTCAACATATTAGCCAGAAGATGAAAGACACCACCATGTAGCCACATGCAAGTGATAAGGCGCCACCACTGGTGTTTGTGGACCACTTTAGTCACATCTAATGCTCCCATCTTCTCTAGCCTGAAGATACAAACAATGAAAAGTTGCTCAGATATAAAAGCAACTTTATCGTTGCAGAGTCACTACCAGCAATAGAGCAAAATAACCTGAATTATCCATTGTGACATTGCAAGCGTTTTATTTTAAACAACCGTAGTTACAGAAAAATGGTACATTTGTGAAGAGAAGAACAAGAAAAGAGCACGTTTCAGGTTACATAATTCTAGCAGTGCCTTACGTTCCTCAACTTCATCTGCCACAACTATAAAACCCGAAAACTAGACCTTTGTGACAGAGACAGGGGTATCAATATCGTACTAAGTGTGATGCATAAGGCTTCATACCATCACGTGTCATATATCGCTATCATAAACGCACACAAAATTATTCTTTCAATCCCTTTATATTTGTGACCATAGCTTATGGTCTCTCCAACTGCTACTCCAGTGTTGGCTCAAACTTAAATTTGAGACAATTTTCCGCAACGAAACTCCCTTCCACTCCTTTCCATTTACATAATTGCTATCCCGCTCAAACTTGACAGTTGACCCTAGCAACTTTTATCCAATCGTATCACTCCTTGGTCCTCTCCAACGCATAGCTTCCACTCAAACCTGAAAGCCCATTTTGTCTTATTCAGACATTAGGGTGCAAATGACCCGAGCTTTGTAGTGTTTGAGCTCAGCTCGTTTACTAAAAGAGCCTCGAACTTGGTTCGTTGAACTAGCCAAGCCTGCAGTTCATTTACTAAACGAGGCTGCACAAACAATCGAAGCTTTAGGCTAAAACTCGAGCTGGGCCCTTTTACTAAAAGAGTCAAGCCAAGCCCTTATGAGTCGAGCCTCGAGCTGCTCAAGCAACTCAATTCGTTTGCAGCCCTATCCAATACCTATATACAAAAGTGGCACCCGATGCATGTAAAAGGGAGACAAAAAGGATTAAGATGAAACATTGTAGGTGAATTTTTCCCCTTCTCAACTTTTTCCGAAGAGGGGAGAGCTCAGCACTGGTATACTATACCGATTACCGACACCAGAAGATCAGACTTACGTAGATGATGAAGGGCCGAGCAGAGGATTCTCTTTGAAGGGCTGAAACGAGAACCTCCCCAAAAACCCAGCCACGCAGGAAACAGAGTTCTTAGGGCAATCGTTGACATACATAGTAATAACCAACATCACGACATTAGCCACGACAAACGAAGGGATCAACCACGGGAACCAGTTCTTGAAGTGTTTGATTTCTCCGTACGCTACCGTACTCCGAGTCGATCCGGCCGCAGCGGGTAGAGCCGGAGCTATACCCGCCGGCGGCGGAGTTTCAACGTCTACGGGGTGGATCATTTTGCTAGTGCTGCTGCTGCTGTTGCTGCTGCCTGAACGTGAGGGGACCCCAATGTGGATGTCGGTTGGATGTTCTCGATTGATCATCGGTGGTTAGAAATGGAGTTACTGGAATGAATGAGAGAGAGAAAGAGAGAGAGGTGGTTTGATGAAAAGGAAAGGAGGGAGGGGGTTGGATAGGGTTACTGAAACGAGTCTAATCAAGAAATTACCGGTCAGCAACCCCACCAAACACAGTGAAAGTGACACAGCCCTCGTTCGCCGGTGAACGGAAGCAAGAACGTTTCGTTTGCTCGTTTGGGTGTCGTGTCCGTATACCTCAGGTGTCCGAGTCAGACAAGGCCTCGTTTCAAATTTTCAATTTTACGTAATTTGAACCTTGATTAGGTCTTCTTTTTATTCTTTATTATGTTTGCCTTGAGGTAATTGGTAAAGACTAGAGATCTAATTTGAAGACAATATGGATTCTATTATCTATCATAGTTTGGGAGTGTTTGGAAACGTCATTTTTATTTTTTATTTTTTGGTTTTAAAATTATGGTTAGAATGTATTTTGAATCTGGTAGAAGTGTTTGAAAAAAATATGCAGAATATATTTTACAACATGAATAGTGTTTAAGAGATATGTGCAGGATACATTTTACAGGTCTTTTTGTTAATCAAAATTAAGAAAAGTAGAAGTAAAAAATAAGAAGTTAAAAAGATAATCGCTCTCCCTACTTTTGCCATCCTTCAAAATCCAAAAATACATTTTGTTAGAATTCATGTTGGGAGGGGATAGCCACACAAGCAAAATGAGAAAATGGGAAACTGAAAATGGGAAAAGGAAGCTCTCAAACCCCCCAGCTGATGTTTCATATTCAACTCTTTAATTTTGTGTGAAGAAATTTTAAAAATTATGCATGAAAATAAATTCTTTTATATGAAAATTGCATGCATTTTTTTAGTAGGCGAACTTTTTTTTGACAGATAGAGCATGTTGGTTGGATTATCTCAGTTCATACAGTTTGTTGAATTTTCGGGAAGTATACCTGGTGACATTTATATATTGGAGCTCGTAAAAAATAAGAGAATGCTCCTTTGGGTAGTGCCGGCTCATTACTTTTGGAGGCCTGAATGGACTAGTTAGATGAGGTCCTCATATATTTTGGATAATAAAAAATTTCAACGCATAGTCTTCATAAAAAAACCATTACAAAACATTTATCTTTGCACAAATTTAAACGTATAATCATTCAAAAATAAAAATCATTACAATAGTCCGAGTTCGATCATGTGAACATTAGTCTTTTCGCACTTTTAGCTGCAAATGTACTAATTAAGTCTTCATAATTAAGCGGCTTCACCGTTCTTTCTTAATGGATAATATATTCAATCCATTTAATCTTTCTTGAGACGTGGTTGACCGAAGATAAGTTTTGACCAATATAGATATATACTTATACAGGAGCTCTACATGTTTGGAGCCCCTATTTTTTTACATTTTCTTAACCGAACCGATGGGTACTCGAACCATAACCGGTTTTTTCCCCCGAACCATAACCGAAATATTTTCCGTGGGTGTAGATATGGTATGGGATGTGAGATAACCGAATGGGTTCGGTTCGGTTCTGGTTTGAGCTAATAACCGAAGCGTTCCCCGAATCGAACCGAACCGGATATGTGTAGTTACAAAATTCTCCTTCATATGTAGAGTGTAGCTTGTGTATTAGCTTCAATACATTGGATTTCTACGTAGATGTATATTAGTTTTGCATTTAAAATATCTAGATGCATACCTTTTTAATTAACGGATCTATGACATTTCTACTTTAACTGATTTTCTTATTTGAATTTCATTCATAATTATTTCGTTTTTATTTTGTTTCCTAATTCGGGGAGTACCCGAACCGAACCAATCCCCGATTGGTTAAGTTATGATTTCAATATTCCCTACCCGTTCGGGTTTCGGTTCGGTTCTGGGTACTCATCTAATTTGGGTAATGGGTTCGAATATAGCAATACCCGAACCAAACCGAACCGACCCATTGCCATCTCTAGGCCCTGCCTCTGAGCGTACTTTTGGATTTTGGCCTCTATTATCAAATTTTCAAAATTTGAAAATGCATCTTGTGAGAATGAATTTTGTGGATAGCAGGGATCCAAACACCTAAAACTAAACAATGAGAATTGAAAATTGTGAATGAAGCATTCAAACACCACCTATTTGGTTCTTCAAAATGAATTTTTTTTTAAGAATATAAACGCACGGACAAAAAAAAAAAAAAAACACGTTATTTTTTATGACGTTTAACGTTATCGATGCAAGAATAAACATTTAAGTGTAGATATTAGAATTAAGGAAAATTTTAAAATTAGATATGTCGTTAAAGTTAAAAAAATGTATTAAAATGTATAAAAAGTATATAGAACCGTGTGAAGATATATTAAAAAGTGTAAAAAAGAAAACTGGAGCGTTTAATTTTTATTTTCTTATTTGCTTATTGTCAACCCAGTGATCTGACAATAGAATGACTCAATCTTCTGTTATATTAAGCATCACACTCGTGTTTAGTGTACGCTACAGAATATATATTTATTTACAGATACTAGAGGAATGGGTGTTTGCACATTTTTAGGATAGGTGAAGATAGTGGAGTAGTAATTATGATAAAGGCGATTTTTAATTGATTACTAATTTTCTCATTATAGTTATTTAATGACATGTTGAAAGTAGTATTACATATAATTTTTGGAGGAATAATTGTGAAAATTGCTTTTATAACGGAGGTTTTAAAAGTTGGTCACACGAAAAGCACTTCTCCTTTGTGAACAGGGCATTCTCCATCATATTTTTTCTGTATTACAATATGCTGTGAAAGATGAGGGGTTGCTGCGCAGCGTGCTGTGGGGCACTTGGCGCTGCTGCGCCGATGTCGGCCCGATGATCGGAGACGTCCATCGCGTAGAGCACGTCGAGTACTACAAGTGTACCAAAATTCAACTCGATCAGATATCATTAAGTTCGTCTAAAAACACAAATATCTTGAAAAAAATGAGTTCAATAGTTTTCATCCCGTGTTTCCAGTCATTTGTGTTCCATTTTTTTCAAGTTATATGTGTTCCGATCACGCACTTAATGATATCCAATCGAGTTGATTTTTGGTACACTTGTAGTACTCAAAAGGCTCTACGCGATGGACGTCTCCGACCATCGGACCAACACCCGCGCGGCAGCACCGGAAGCCGCACAGCACGCTGCGCAGCACAATCTAGCGCAACACCTCCCCTCTGTCCGTGAAAGATTGTGTATGCAAAGGAGACAATTCATATTTTTTTATAATTAGTTACCCTGTCTCTATCAAGTGCGATAGCATTTCGACTTCGTTGAAAAAAATTGGAGATGGTTGCAACTAATCAAAACATGGCAGTTGCGGCCTATTTACCAACCCGACATGCTATCATTTTGAATAATTTATCTGAACAACTTCAACTAGTAAGTAATATCCAATATTCTAAGCAAATTGGTATTCGCGCTCCTTTTTTTAATGAGGCGCTCCAATCTACCGTGGTTTTTCAAAACTATCATTGTGCAAGTTTCATGATTTACTTGAGACACTCTAAAAAAACTTCTCCTCTACCTCCTCTCGTTAACAGAAGAAGAAAAAAGAAGGAAGACGAGAAAGAAGGGAAGACGGCGACGACGAAAGAAGGGAAGCAGCAATAGCATCAACACCTCTTCTCCAACCCAATATTAAGCCTTTTTTTTCGTTATTGTTGAAGCCTTTGTTCTTAGTTCATCCGAAGTAGCAGTGATTAGATCCCGAAAACATATACTTCTCTGTTAGACGAACTTAAAAACAGCGGTCATGATTGCCGCCGACCACCGGAGATAGCTCACACGCTTAAGATGTCACCTTAAGTATCTTCCAGCAAACAAACCACTAAACAGAGTCCAGAGAGAATCAAATTCTACTCCTTCTCCTCAGGTTGGACCAGTCGATCGGAAACTGATAAAAAAAACCCAGAAACGAGAACTACCTTTCCTTTTCAGATTCTTGTTGGTTGCTCAAAAATGCGAGATCCAAGCACGGCCCCGTGTAACCCTGTCCAAGAGGATCTTAATACACCCTTTCCGGTCACCGTCCAACAGCTGGGGCAGCTGCATGCGCGGCCTCAATTTGGTCGCATCAGATTGACTCACTAGGACAGTAGCTGCTTTTCGGGGAATTTTCCTCCTGCTTTGTCTTGGTACTAATGGGTTGCCATGAAAAAGATCCATTATTTCTTGCGTATGTGATTAAAATCTATTTGAAGAGTTAGTGCATACCTAAGATAAGAATTGGAGATTTCAATCTAGCATAGATGCGTTCGATTTTAGATTTTCTTTTGGTTTTGGTTCATTTTTCCTTTTGAGTGCCTCGGTAAATGAGGAAATAATTTGGGGGCGGAGTGCCTCCAGTAATTTTTATATCTTGAAAAGGGTAGCTTTGTAACTTCATTAAATTTTAGAGTGTCTGCATAAAAAAAGGAAGCCCCAAAATTGAGTGCAATTTTGTTCACCTTCCCTAAAGGAGGGTGAACAATACCCTCTCCCCTATTGGCTAAGAAGGGATGAGAGGACCACTTTTAACAAAAACCACCCAACCCAGGTTAGTTGTAGGCTTAATTTCACAAAACCCCCCATCTACCTTCTATTCTGTCTCCAAAAAAAAAAATAATAATAACGTCTACGTTTTATCCTCTCTCCTAAAAGGGGTATTTGCACTTACACCCCCTGTACTTTGACCGATTTGCAAAGACACCCCTTGTACTATTTTTTTAGGCACTTACACCCCTCCAACTTCAGACTAAAGTGCAACACGTGGATGCCGTTAACGGAAGCCACGAAAAGTCTTAATGCCCCTTCTTAACCCCTAACCCTCAGTCATTTCGTCAAAACACTTCTCTCTATGAAAATGCAACACCCTCTCTCTCTCTCTCTCTCTCTCTCTCTATATATATATATATATATATATAGAAGCCGGTTCCGGGGACACATAAAAAAACACAAAAAAAGACACTTCATCTCATCCATTGAAATGGATGGCTGAGATGATATTGCACTCTCTCCCCTCTATCTCACTCACATCTAATCCCTCCCTTCCTTTCTCCCTCACAACAGCATGGCCACTCCCCTCCCCCTCCCCCTCCCCCTCCCCACTCCGCAGAGTCCATCTCCGGCCGACTTCAACTCCGGCCAGCCCCATCTCCGGCGAATTGACCTTCTCTCGGCCCCCTCTACTCCCCCACTGTCCCCACCCGAGACAACATCCGGCCCACCACCGCCGCCGCCGATTCCATTTTGTTTGTGATGGTGAAGATTATTGACCAAAGCTTCTGCAGTTTTATTTCATGTCTGTAAAAATTATAATAAATTCTTTTAATTTCTAGTTTAACTCTTTTTCCCAATTCTCATACTCGATTATATAATATACGATCCGCTTCTTAAACGGGATCGCGGAAATGGGTTGAAATCCGGTCTTCTATCCTCAGCCGTTGGATCTCATCCAACGGTTCTGATAAAACAAAGGAGTTCGCGGGTCAAAATGGGATCCGGGTCAAATTAGTCGCGGGTCAAAACACCATCCGGATCCTCACTTCTCAGTTCACGCGTTCTATTAAACAAGAGAGAGAGAGAGGGGCGATTCGCGAAGAGAAACGACGGAGAAGAATACGAAACCCTATCGATCGAATCGAACCACCATGGACGCACAACTACCCACCACCGACTTACAGGTCTCTCTCTCTCTCTCTCTCTCTCTCTCTCTCGTTTCGCTGTTCGAACAGATCTAGGGTTTTACAAATCTCTACTTCGAAATCGAACAAAGCTTGATGTTTTGCAGTTGAAATCTGGTTTTATATGCTATATATTTGATGTTTTCCTAACAACCACTGAGGAATTCGATTTAGGTTCGATTTCTTTGTGAAACGAAATCCTAGTTTTTTAATAACACCCTTGTAGTATACACGATCCAGAAAAAAGAACAAAAGATGAAGAAGATTAACGATTTTGGTAGTGATGGATGCAAAAAAAAAAAAAAAAAAATTTCGATTGCGGTTGAGGGCTTTCTGTGATTTTTGAATATTATAGCTTTGTTACTGAATTCACTTGATCTACTCTGGAAGTTGAAATTCGGACTATTCATTGTGGGATGACAAGTGAGAAACGGTTGTCCAAAATCCATCAAATTGTTACTCTTGACATCAACATTTTTGCTATGGCTGAAAATGTTTGAATTCTCAGGTGGTAGCAATTTTGTACCCCTCATCATTGGTTCGGTTAACCACCTATTAGGGTAGAATAGTACCTTTTATTTATTTATAAAACCAAATAAGTTTTCTGACTTTGTGTTACTTTATAGGTTTATGAACTATGAAGAGGATAACAAGAACCAAAGGGGAAGATCAGGAGAGAGCCAGTGAAGAACTCTTGGAGATTTTTAAATTGCTGGAAGGAGAGCTTGGGGACAAGCCTTATTTCGCCAGTGATGAGTTCGGGTTGGTCGACATTGCAATGGTGCCATTTTACAGCATGTTTTATGCATTAGAGACCTTTGGGAAATTCAGTAGAGTAGAGAAACAATAAGTTTTCTGAGTTTGTTTTGTATGTGCATTAAGAAGTTAGGAATAGAGCAGAGACTGTATTTGTTGGAAATGGCAAGTATCTGCCATGAAGTTGCATCTGTCATGAAGTTGTAACTGTAACTTTTTTTTTAATGTTGTAACAAAGTGATGAAATTGGCTTGAATGAAATGAGATGACTTTTGTCAAATATTTGATTTTCCTTGCCTTTCTTCTATAGTATTAATGTATATTTAGTTTTGGAAAAGGATGGTTGTTCATGGAATATTCTATCTTCTTCTATGTTCAACTGATTCCAATTGCTATTTTTCATATCAGTTTGTGCTGCCAAAAATGAGGGTGACATTAGCCATTGCCATTTTCTTCAACACAGATTACTTCAGATGTGGTCTAAACTGAACTTTAGCCATTGCCATTTGTGCAAACTTCAGAGCTTAATGAATCAATTAGAATGTTGGATACCTTTCAATTAAAGATTGTATATGACAATGATGTTGAGGTACTGTTTGGCCAAAGTTAGAACAAAGTCAACAACCAAAAATATGCTATATCAGTTTATTTCTGAAAAAAAATTTGACAGGGTGCTGTTGTTTCTTGGCCTATTCAAGTAACACAGGTTCAACAAATATAATCGAACACATGGCAACCTTGCACAATCAAATCTTCATTGTGGTGCAGTATTTTGGGATCGTGGAAGTGCAGTTCCACATATCTGTTGAGAATGTAAATATGAATCACATATCGACACGTGTCTACGCAATCGATGAGGCGGTGGAGCTTAACCAACACGAAAACGACCTCTCTAGGGCTCAGACAGTTGGATCGAGATTAAATTTCGACGACGATAATGAGGTTGTTTTAAATCGAGAAGGATCAGAAGCATCATCAGCCGTTGGACTTGAAAACATGATTGACTTAGAAGGGAATATTTTATCTGAGGCGGCAAAAGTCGGTGGAGTTGAATTTGACGATCAGTTGTTCGATGGAATGCCTGAAACGACGAAGTTTCGTGGAATTGAGCGGCAATCAAGAACATGTCGAGATCGATCAAGAACTCTCCTTGATCGAGTCCGAATGCAATGCCGCAATCGCCGCTCACACGGCCGGTAACCCTGGCGAAGCCTTCACGCTCATCGAAGAGACGCGCTGTCATTATGAAAAGAAACTTTCGGTGTTGTTCTCTTTCAGACGCACGTGCAAACGAGCGATGCCGATTGAGAGAGTGCGAACGAGCGATGTCGATTGAGAATCCATTACACCATTGTAGGGATGCTTCTTTGTCATTGATGGCTAGGGATTCGGAGGAAACATCCGAATCAGAGAGTTTTAGAATGAGTGAAAGGAAGAAAAAAACGGTTTTGAAGGAGGTTGTGAGTGCGACTGTGAAAATGGGTAAATCGCGAACGTATTGGAATGCTATGAGTGATGATGGAAAGATTGGTTGATTGGACCAAGAATTGGTGACCCAGACAAAAAAAAAACTTGTTCAAGCTTGGACAGCTTGAAATGGTTTGTAACAATTTGCACTTCTGGTTTTTAAGCAGAGAGGTTCAAATTTTAGTTTTTATTGGGTAATGACTTTTACATTCCATTTGTTTGTCTAGGTATATACATTCCATTTTTTTGCAACTAGACCAAAAAGGCAACGTGAGAGCATCCTTTGCATTATACTCGGTGGGCTCATTGAACTTTGAATTGATGGCATTTGGGGAGGGAGAAGAGAGAGGAAAGAGGGTTGAGGGTGGGAGGATTAGGGGTGGAAGAGAGAGAGAGAGGAAGTGTCCTCTGTTTTTTGTGAAGTAGAGCTCCCATTAGATTATAAATGGCCATCAGGGGTATTTGTGGCATTAAATTAGTCATTTTGGAGGGAAATTTCCCGCCTCTCTCTTTTCCGTCCAAGTTGACAGAAAAACTAACTAGAGGGGAGTAAGTGCCTAAAAAAATAGTACAAGGGGTGTCTTTGCAAATCGGTCAAAGTATAGGGGTGTAAGTGCAAATACCTCCTCCTAAAATCAGCCCTAATCTCCAGTTGAGAAAACAAAGAGAAGAGAAGAACAATGATTATGGGCACCGAATGATGTTTCAAGATGCAGATAAAACCTACTCCGATTTTCGGGTAATAAACAACTGTTAGACGAAGATCTTCAATATATCCAAAAATTGGTAGACGAACGATGATGGCGGAAGAAGAAGAAATTGAAGTCCCTAATGAAATTGAACCCGTCGAACAGAGCTTGATTCAAGCTTCAAATGGTGAGATAGCCTTGCATCTTCTAGGTAATTAAGGTCTCACTATTTATTTTTCAATCAGTATCCATGAGCACAATTACGTCGAACGAAAAAGGAGCGTACATAATAGTTATAAAATCATGGCATCATTTGTTTCAGATTTTAAGGGCATCATTTTTTTTTTCTTCAGAATTTAACATTCTGATATTGTTATGAATCCTCTTCATTTATGAAGGAACCCCTCAATTTGCTTATCAAAAGTTACGTGGGAATCAAATATTTCAGAAGCATGACATTGCATCTTAGTTTTGGTAGTACAATAAATTATTGGGTAAATCACCTGGACACCCCCTATACTATACCTCTTTTACCTAGACACCCCCTAAACTAAATTAACCTACGACGACACCCCCTCTACTATTTAACGTTATCCCCGACAGCCCTTCCGTTAGCAATCCGTCCAGGTCCGTTAACTTTTTTGGCGAAACACATATTTTTCTTCCAAATTTGCCCTCGCTTATATTTTTACTCTATCTCCCTCCTCCTCTCCCTCCCAAACACCCTCCGACGCCTAATCGATCTCTCTGAGAGCATTTTACTCCATCTCCCTTCTCCTCCTCTCCCTCCCACCATGACTATCGATGCTCCGCCGCTGTGCATTTTCTCCTTCCGCCTGAGCTTTTTTCACAGTCTCTGGCTCTGGCGCCGCGGCCAGGAACGTCGCCATCTCCAGCTCCAGTTGGTTTTGCTCCGGCTCCAGCATATGCGGAGGCTCTGTCGCCGCCTACGGAGTCGCCAGAAAGAGCGCTAGCGGAGGGGCCTGGACAGTTCGAGGAAAGCGTGTCACGTCGTCTACCCATATTTCGAGCTCGCCGGCCATGGCTACTGCCGGAGTGGAAGGGAAAAAAATAGGGGTGTGTTGGGGAGAGAGAGAGAGAGAGAGAGAGAGAGAGAGAGAGAGAAGTCGATAAAGAGAGAGGAGAACCCAGATTTCGATCTATATATATATAGGGCAAGCTTCTAGTCCGGTCTCCGGGACTCCACGTTCCCGATTTTTTTTTATGATCGGAACTATCCAATGTGTTTAAAACGTGTTTTTAAGGGTCCCCGTGAGAAATCATCAAAAAAAATTACCGGGAGACCTTGAACCGAGCAGTTTTTCACAAAAACTGTACATATCAAGGTCTTTCCGGTAATTTTTTTTGATGATATCTCGCGGGGACCCTTAAAAACACGTTTTAAACACATTGGACGGTCCAAATTTTGCAAAAACAATTTTAAAACCTTAAAAATACCCAAAAACCTCCAGTCAGGGGTCAGGGAAGCTTGCCGTATGTATATATATATATGGAAAATTTCTAGTCCACTCCTCCCGGAAACAAGAAAAAATTGATTTTTTTTGTGTTGCAAATTATTTTTGGAAAATCTGAGCCGTCCAATGTGTTCAGAAGGTGTTTTCAAGGGTAAGTTTTTGCGAAAACTGCTTGGATCAAGCCCTTCCCGGTATTTTTTTTTAAGATTTCCTGCGTGGACCCTTGAAAACACCTTCTAAACACATTGGACGGCTCGGATCGTCAAAAAAATGCTCGGACCATGGAGTCCCGGATCCCGGATGTGAAGCTTTCCCTATATATATATATAGGGCACTTCTAGTCCGGACTCTGAACTTCCGGACCTCGGTGATGCAAATATTTTTTTGACGATCCGATCCGTCCAATGTGTTCAAAAGGTGTTTTCAAGGGTCCACGCGGGAAATCTTCAAAAAAAAATACCGGGAAGGGCTTGATCCAAGCAGTTTTCGCAAAAAATATATATATACAGTTTTTGCGAAAACTGCTTGGATCAAGCTCTTCCTGGTATTTTTTTTTGAAGATTTCCCGCATGGACCCTTGAAAACACCTTCTGAACACATTGGACGGCTCGGATTTTCCAAAAATAATTTGCAACCCAAAAAAATCATTTTTTTCTTATTTACGGGAGGTGTGGACTAGAAAATCAGGCGTATATATATATGAGATGGATGTATACGTGTAGAGAGAGAAGGGAGATTTATGAAGTGTACGAGATGTGTATCGAAGTGTTAGTAGGAGGGAATTGATGTAAGAGGCATAACTGTCTTTCTGTAGTCTTTTTTAACAGAGTTAGGGCTTTTAAACCTTTTCGATAGTTGAAGGGGTGTCGTCGTAGGTTAATTTAGTTTAGGGGGTGTCTGAGTAAAAGAGGTATAGTATAGGGGTGTTTAGGTGATTTACCCTAAATTATTAGTTATCTCTGTGTTGTATTTCTTTATCTCTGTTTGTTTAAACATCAAGGCTTCAAGCTATATATTTTGATATGTAGAATTGATGGAAGAGTGTGATTTTGAAGATTTTATGAATTTGGGTTCAAGTTATGATAAGAAAGTTGACGATGATATGGTTGTTGAGCCAAAGTGTGGAATGATTTTTGATACTGCTGATGAGGCTTACACTTTTTATAATGGATATGCGAGAAAAATTGGTTTTAGTGTTAGGAAGTAGAGGACAAACAAAAGTAAAGCTGATCGAAATAAAATTTTGCGACAAGTACTTGTTTGTTCATGTGAAGGGACATACCAAAAGATCAAAACTCCCCAAAAAAGAAGAGAAAATCGGCGATTTGATTGCAAGGCATTGTTCGAGTTTGAACTCATTGGGGATAACTGATAAGTATCATGTAATCCAGTTCATGTTAGAGCATACCCATGATCTTGTACCACCTCAGTCTGCCCATTATTTGAGATCTCATCGGAGAATTGAGTCTTCCAAAGTTGGAGTTATCAACAAAATGCACTCGTCAGGGTTCAAGCAGTCAGATATTTACTCTTACATGTCTAATGAAGCTGGAGGTCCTCAATATCTTAACTTCATTCCCTCTGATTGTTATAATTTGCTACAAAGGAAATGGGCCAAGTTTCTAAAAAAGGGTGATTCGCAATGTCTTCTAGAATATTTCAAGCAAAAACAACAGGAGAATAAACATTTATTCTATTCTTTTCGCACTATAGAAGAGAATGAAGTACGTGGTGTTTTCTTTTGTGATGCTAAGTCAAGAAGAGACTATAGTTTATTTGGTGATGCAATATGTTTTAACACAACATTCAGGACAAATAATTATGATATGTTATATATGTGCACCAATTGTTGGCATCAATAACCATGGACAAACCACGCTCTTTGGATGTGGTCTACTAGATGGAGAAACAACGGATGTTGTAATGTGGTTGTTTACCACTTTCTTGGAGGCCATGGGAGGAAAGAAACCGGTTTCTATATTTACGGATCAATCTAAAGCAATTGCAAATGCCGTTAGTGCATTGTCGCAAATTTTACAAAGAATTGCCAGTAAGAGTTCAAAGTTTCCAGATGTGTCTGCTTTAACTGAGGTGGGATTACTAGAGCTTGATGCAAAAGTTGACTCGTGGGTAAGTTCTAGGTGTGCAAATGAGAATGTTGCATCCAACGCACAAACCAATTCAACCTTAAATTTGGATGACGAGGCACCTCTGCAAGATCCAACAAAGAGAAAACGTTGAGGTCAAAGTAACAAAAGAAAGAGAGGTTCATTAGAAGGTAAACAATCAAAGAAGAAAACTTCATGTAAAAGAAAGGGTAAGTATATATACACGAATTATCCTGTCAAGGATCCCGGAAATCCCGGATTGAAGCGTTTTGAAGCATTTAGAAAATGTTTTTGGAAAATCCGAGCCGTCCAATGTGTTCAAAAGGTGTTTTCCAAGGTCCACGCGGGAAATCTTCAAAAAAAAATACCGGGAAGGGCTTGATCCAATCATTTTTCCGCAAAACTGTAAATGTACATTTTTTGCGAAAAAATGCTTGGATCAAGCCCTTCCGGGTATTTTTTTTTGAAGATTTCCCGCGTGGACCTTGGAAAACACCTTTTGAACACATTGGACGGTTCGGATCGTCAAAAAAATATCGGGAAGGTGGAGTCCCGGATTCGGGACTCCCGGACTTGATCGGGCCTCAGTATATATAATTGCAACCTCACAAGTATATAACAGTTTTTCTTGTTATTTGCCTTGATCGAATTTTATTTTTAACTTTTCAGGTGGTAAAGGGGAGGGCTCCACAGCCGAAGCAATGACAGGAGCATCTCAACCTTTATAGGAGGTCGAAGAAGTTGAAAATGCACATGACGCTACCACGATGAAATTTGTTGGCGTTGGAACACGTGGAGCAACCAAATGTGGCGCGTATGTTACAATTTCAGTCTCATTTGATGGAAGCAAATGATGGCATGAATGCATTACAAGTACCCACTTCATCATGGGGGCCTCAAAATCTTTGTACATCCTGGAGGGCAAGCTATCCAACCTTCACAGAAATGTTGACCGGTAAAGATCACATGGTAGAAGAAAGCATAAGAGATGGTGATTATGAGGTTTAGATGCACACTTTGAACTGTTATTTTTTGAAACTTGACATGTCTCACGGCTCTTGATATTTGTCTATTAGAGCTTGTCATGTGAATTTGATGTGTATATCAGAGTTCTTTTTCTTTTTCTTTTTTAATTATGGAAATAGACATCTCAGTTTTTTGTAATGGAGATCAGAGGGCTTTTACTTTGTTTTGCCTTACTTGTTGCTGGCTGGGATTTTGCTATAGATTGCTGCTGCTGCTGCTTGTATGTATTTAGCTATGTGATGTTAAGGCTCTGGTTCTACTGCTAGTCATGCCATGTTGTCTCTTACCAACTAATATCTGTTTTCTATTTTTTGGTGATTACAACTGCTCTTCAGATGAATGCAATCAGTTTGTGGACTTTGTAAAGTTTTTAGTTATTTTCGTAAAAGGATCGCAATCTCATACGAGTTGTTGACAGCTCGATGGCGGCACTCACCTTTGAGCAGCCATGTCAGAAACGTAGAAGTAAACCTGAATGTCAAGTCTTCTTGTTATGTGCCTTCATGGCTAAAATGAAAGGGGATATTTTTTTGAGGCAGTTTTTTTTTTTTTTTTTTTTTGTCAGAAAAGCAAATGAGCTGAAAATAGTACTAGTGCTTCTTAAGCATGAGATTTCAATAATTTGTTTGATGTAGTAGTAGTTAGTTGTGATTTGTGAATGCACATAGTTATGTCAAAACTAAGAAACGTGATGACCGTAGAGCTATGTCAGATGCTCATGTTCGTCTCGATAAAAAAAATCCATTTGAATTATTAATTGTCCTTGTTAAAAAAATTTCACATATTGTCATCTTTTTTTTTTTGGATTATTAGTTTGTCTCGATAAAAAGAAATTAAGAAAGTAAAAATTATAATCAGAATATCAAAAAAAATACTAAAGTTTACTACGGATTCGAAATTAATTTATCATTGTTACGTGGTGGTTTTGTTCTGCTGTTTTCAATTTCTTTTTATGCGACAACTAATGTACTAGGGTTTCGATACTTTCAATGCATTTGATTCCTAAAGTTAAGAAAGTAAAAATTACAATCAGAATATCAAAAAAATTACTAAAGTTTAGTATGGATTCGTAATCTCAGGAGTGGTGCTCAGTTTGTAAGTTTTGGCGGTGGAGGTAATTCTTAAAGGTAGAGGGAGGGTATTGTTCACCCTGTTGAGTGGGTTCTCTCTGTTGGGTGGGTTTGGTTAAACGTGGTCCCCTCATCCCTTCTTAGCCAATAGGAGAGAGGGTTATTGTTCACCCTCTTTTAGGGAGGGTGAACAAAATTGCACTCCCTAAAATTAGCTCCCTATTCTAAAACTTGTTAGGCGCTAGTTGAGCGGATGATGGGTGCTTACGATTTAAGTCCCGACTAGTCGGCCGCCTAGCGCCCTAGGTGGGAATTAGGTGCTGATTAGTAGACTTTCTAATCTAGGCGTTGGACCATCGCCAAGCTCTTAGGAGGGGACTAATAAGCCTAAGCGGCTGACTTTTCGAACACTAGTTATCTAATGTTCAGATGCGGATATAGATGATAGATACAACCCCGAAATGTATATTGTAGCTAGATATAGTAACACCTCCCTCTCTCATATCCTTATTTTATCCGTCTGTGAACACCCTGCAGAGTGGTCCACGAAAATGATTTTGATTTGGAAAATGATTTGATCGATTGACAGGAGTCGCCACCCGGGTTTGAGGACTGTACCCGAGAAACCAATTGAAAAATGACTCTTTTGCCCTTGGTATGGAAAATATTTTCACCGGTCTTTCAAAATGAGATTTCTCGGGTTCGGGAACTAGGTTACGAGAGGGGAAGGAATTTAAAGCACCCCTCCCGCCCGGTGCGACCACCGGTCTCTACTAAATGCTTAAAGGATCTTGGAAATGTTGTTTGAATGGACTTTGAACACGTATTCATGTGAAAGCACGAAAATGTATCAAAAAAGATCAATGAAATGTGTGTGGATGCTTGTGTAAAATGTCATGAGTGAATGCTCTAAATGCACAAAAACACTTAAGCTTCGTTAAACCATACTTGGACTGCCTCAAACAGGCCCCAAAAACCAACCACTAACATCGCATCACCACACCTGGACTGCATGCTATGCACCTGGATTAGGCAGATCCAGGCGCCTGGATTGAATGTAGGCGCCTGGAATGGGATAATCCAGGCGCCTGGATGGCCCACCAGACAGTAACTTTAAAACCTCAGTTTTCACAGTAAGAAGCAAGTGTATTGTTTTTGACTAATTCACACACACTCTGAATGATGTTTGGCAACACAGTAGCAGACATGAACCTTAAGTTCAACTCAAATGCATGATATGAACTTAAAGGGAGCTTGATTTTGGATGATTCAACGATGAGATACAATGCATAAGACACATTTCAAACCTAATATACTGTATTCATGCATGTAAAGTGTTGTTTAATCTGATTATACTTGTAACATGAAAAATTAACTAAGTACTTTCAGTTTTGAATAATCAGACCCTATAAACGACATATTGACACATATGAACACCTCTCTCCCATGTATCCTCTTTTCAAAGTGTGATTATCACCTCAAAATACTTTAAATGTTCATTGTGATAAGGATCAGAACATGAGATATGATTTTCTAAGATTAATGCAGATAAATAATGTACCATAAACTGACTAAATGCAGAAGGAAGTGATGAGCATGACCAAGAGGAGAGAATCCAGGCGCCTACATTGAGAGAATCCAGGCGCATGGACTCAATGCAGGCGCCTGGAAAGAGCTAATCCAAGCGCCTGGATTGTATACTGATGCACAAAACAAATTTCTTTCTTGATTTATTTCAAACCTCTCCCAAGTCCTCTACTAGTATAGATGACCAGTGAGAACTTGGTTGAGTCCCCCTTAGGGCCTACTTGAGCGTATTGGTAGGAAAATCTACCTTTTGGCTTGATCAAAGGGCTTGAAATAGATTTTTGAGTGGATTTTGTGAGTATATAGCTACTGGACTTGTATGTATGGAGCAAATAAGGACAATGTATGTGGATTTTGAGAGGGCTTGAATGGAGAAAAGGATGATAGAGAAGTGTAAATGGTGTGGGGGTGGGTTTGTAAGGTTGTAAGTGAAGGGCTTAGAGAGAGATTAATTAGAAACAGATCTCTGGAGGAGTTTTGGCAGCATAACAGTAAGAAGGAGAGTGAGTTTTTCAGTCCCCCAAAATGGAGGAGAGGGGTGGTTTAAATAAGCAACAAAGGGTTCAAAGTGGGCCACTTTGAGCCTTTAGAAAGGTTGAGGGATCACCTAGGGGTTAAAATGTAGAGGTAGTCATCTCTCTCACACCCTTCTCCAACTGACTCTGCAGCAAATCCTCTCAAGATATCGTTCCCGCCCACTATCAACTTAAATCACACTCAACCTGGGTTGAACTCCAGGCGCCTAGATTTAACTGATCCAGATGTCTATGAGGGAAATCCAGGTGCTTATGCTTTAAGGTTTTGGAGTGGTCTGGGATTCCAAGGGGGTGTTTGGGAAGATTTATGGAAGGTTATTGGTGGGGTCCTCAAGTCTTTGATCAAACCTTGCGTGCTCCCATCAGGCATTTTCATCCTTGGGGAAGTCTCGGAATTCCGACGGTCCAGATTGGGGTGTCTACACCGTCATTATATTCGGCCTCTTAGTTATAGAAATATAACTTCTCTTTTTAATTCGACATTCACCTATTCATACTTGCCCTATAACCAAGCATATATTCTATTCTATAAATTACTCAAACAAACTAACTACAACATACATAATTGCTCCCCCGACAGACACACCCATACATGTCCTTTTGTTATATCTCTCATCATATTATATCCATTGTGTGTGAGGGAAAAAAAATCATAAATCGGGTCCTCGCGGTCAAAGAAAAAATACAAGTAAGTCCACGTGATACGAGGCAAAGTCAAAATCATTGAAAAGTAAGAAATACATTTATAGTCAATTATGGGATAGAATTACATGAGAATGACAAATTAACTTGGCAATGAAACCCCGAGTACTGAGGAAATTGCCTAAGGATAAGGAAAGCATGTGCATTCGATATGCTGACAGCTTTGTTAAAAATGACATTATTATGATTGACATACTTACGCGCAATAGGAGGATAGTTGTGCCATTTGAAACACTTTGGTCTAATATAACCCTTGTCATTACAACAGTGACATGTAAGAACAAATTTAACAACTTTAGCTTTCTTGATATCAGCAGTTAATATTTTTAGATTCTAGTCAAAAAATATTTTTAGATTTAGAAGTTACCACTTTAGACTTTACCCAATTCATTTTACGTCCAAGTTGAACTGGTGATAAAACTTCATGAAATCCAAGTCCGGACCTGTCACTTGTTAACCTTTGAACCTCAAGAATGTCATCCAACGTTTTGGAACCTGCATTAAATCATAGTTAAAATATAAAACACAACTTTCTTATTTTATTCAAAACAAAACTCTTACAATGATATCTTTTTACGTTTATCTTTATAGCCTTTCAGTTTGAATTTTTGCACTTTATAATGTTTATGGGCTCAATATTGAAAGTTTGCTTCGGGCTCCTAAAATGGTAGGATCGGCACAGCCGGTTACAGTTGCTTCGGTGGATAGAAAATTTTCTAATTGGAAGTTGATAAAAACTTATTTTTGTAGTACCATGTCACAAAAATGATTAAGTGGATTGGTAATGAAGTCAATTAAAAATGAGTTCTTTACTAAGTTAGTACGAGTTCTTTAAAAATGAGTTCTTAGAACTACTGAGGGTTATGTCCGGTCGTCACTTCCAAGGCCCTAGAATTAGTTTAGGTGCTCGCCAGCTGGCCCGGACATCCGTACATCCGGTTATCAAAAAATAAAAATAGTACGTAACTCAATTGAAGAATTTGCTTACAAAAAATGCAATGAGAAGTTTTCGTTAAATCGGATCGTGCTTAAAGCACTATAACTGGAGCTACATTTTATTGTAATTTTTTTGATGTTGTTCAAGCTAAAAGTGCAATGTGACGTTGATTTTTTTTTTCTGAATTGTATTTCATTTTATTTTTTTGAATTAATAGTACGTGGGCAACCAAAATGGAGGTCGGGCTTGGACTACCCAAATCTCAGGACCGACCCTGTGTCGGGGTCCCACATTCGTTCTTATTTCTCTTTCATTCTATTCTTTTTATCACTAAGTCCACTTTTGAAAAGATAATTCCCACCGGGTCAACTTCGGTTTATTTTTTATTTTTTCAAAGAGCCTAAACTAAAAGTGCCTAAACCCTAAATCTTAAACCCAAAGTGTCTAAACAAAATGAAACCCCCAAGTCCCTAAAACCCAGCAAGATAAGTCTCCTGAAGAGTCAATTCAAAGAGCGAGCCAATCGAGCAAGTAGGGAAATGAACGAATGAAATCAGTCCCCAGCAAGATAAGTCTCGGGAAGGACAATCGTCATGCCCTTTCCTACAGGGCCGGGGAGAGAATCCAACCAATAAGAGGTGCTTAACTAGACTGAATGACTGTATATTGCTATGCCATGTCGAATCGGAAATGCGCTTCCTTTCGACCCACTTCCTTCCCCCTATTGGTAAAGCGAGTTCCTTCGAATAAGGTCTGGTCTAAAGGGAGAGCCAGAAGGATCAATAGTAAAGGCCAGAGATAACTCTTAAGCCGGCCGAGGAAAGTGGAAATCCTTCTATCGTAGCTACTCCCTACGGGGCAAGAAGGGCTGGCTCTTGCTTGCGAGCTTTATTGGAGCGGAGTTTCCTGGGACCATCTAATCTACCGTTATTGTACGAATTCCCTTATTGCGGACGAGAACTTGTTTTATCCTAGGGTTATATATACTCTTGTTGTCTCTTTTATTTTGTGAGTGTAGTAGCACAATGTGAGCGGGACAGGCTGAAAGTGTGAGAGGGGGAGCCGGTTGTAGCTTCCCCCGCCGGATTGGGAGCCGGTTATTGCTCCCCGAAGAGGTTTTTCATGTGTATGTATTTGTGAATATATACGACGGAGTTTTCCTCAGATTTCTTGTGTGTGTGTTTGAGTGCGTGCGTGGCCCGAAATGCACAACAAACTGGTATCAGAGCTTGGGTGGAGCGAGAGGTCACCGGATTCGCATTTTTTCACACAGATTCAAGAACGGAAAAAAAAAACGAAGTCAGTCGGAGATTTTGCTCGTGGAGTTGGAGAGCTACACACCATGAGTATTGGATAGACTTTGCAGAGATCGGAGGTTGACTGGAGCAATTGGGTGATTGCGGATTCGCGGCGGTTGAGCCGTAGTGATCAGTCGGAGAGCTAGTGAGCAAGGATACATTCGTTCAAGTGTTGTATCTCTGTTTGGTGGGTGCGGATACACTTGATTGGTTAATGGCACAGGCGCTTACTAGAGTGACAGGTCGGAGTTGGTCAGTAGTGATCGGAGGCAGTCTGGTTCAATCGGATTTGAAGACCTATGCAGTTGTGATTCGAGCTGCATTGGATTAGATGATGGGCCACCATACAGGCTTGTGAGAGTGCAGTGGCAAATGGAGTTGATGTCAGGCAGTATGGGTGTTTTATGACGTGAACAGGAGAGATGACAGTTGCGGATGCACATAGGATAGGCACCGGAGTGTACTTAGGAGGCATGATCGGATGGTACTGGATGCGCTGGTAGTCGAATCAGGAGTGTGCATGATGCTGGCCAACAATGGTGATGCAACTAGTTGCTATGGGTTATTCACGGGAGCTCCGGACAGAGGTATTGAGATGGAGATCAGATGATGCATCAGGATATTCTCTTTCTTCAATGTTTTTGTGGTGGTTTATCTTTCCAGTTATGAGCGCTCATGTTGGTTTGGAGAGATGGAATCACAGATTATGTCCTGTGATTGGGCATGAACATCTGGGTTTGGATGCATGCACTCCGGTTTAGGGGGTGCAAGATTGTGATCAACCGCGGAAGATCTGGCGTGCAGGGATACATTCATTCGGGTGGTGTACCCGGTTAGGGTGCGGAGATGCTTGTTTGGGAATGACACAGGCGCTTGTCAGAGCGGTAGATCAATTGGTGCCACAGAGATCTAGCAGGATTTGTTCACATCCTGGATTCACGAGAGGTGTATCCCGGTTTGGGAGTGCGGAGAAACTCAGTGGGGGATGTGGTGTCAGAGAAGGAGTCAGCCTCTTCGCAGATGGTGTGTGAGATCATTTGGAGGAGTGAGCCTTTGGTATGGGCAAAGGGTAGCTGCATTCTTGATGAGGCCCTAATATTGTACATATCCGGACTCATCTAGCTCATTTAGGTCACACATGCATGCGTTTTAGTGCTTTTATATGTTTGATATTGTGCAAGGTGTGTTTTTGTAGGTTTGACATACAACCGAGCTAATAAGTGCGTTTTAGAGCACATTGGAAAGCATCTCAAGGATCCAAGGGCCAAGTACACCATGGCACCCCACTAACGAGTCTCAAGGAGCTTTGGAAGGTTCAAGGAAGGCCCGGAACAAAGGAAAAAGAAATCTGGAGCTTCGAACTTTGAGAAAATCTGACCCACTGATAGAAAAAGACTCATATCTCTCAAGATACAAATTCTATGAATATGAGGTCAATTGGGTTTGAAAGTAGACTCATAGAGCTTTCCAACGGTTCAAGAATCACCTCATTCCGAGTTCGGACGAAGCCGGGGCGTGCCCGCGAAGTTGAGTAAAAAATCTGCCCGAACAGACACTTCTGGATCGATCCATGATCAAGTTGGATCGATCCACACTATCTGGATCGATCCGGGGCCCAAGTGGATCGATCCACCTCTTGCAAAACAGCACCAGACTACCTTGGATCGATCCAGACCCATCATGGATCGATCCAAGTCCCTCCGGATGGCATTTTTTGAGCACTTTTTGACTTTCCTTTTATGGAAATTTTTCCATTAATAGTATGTTTTGGATATTTTGAGAGAGAAAGAGGGTTTTGTGTATAAGTATCATTCTCCCCTCCTCTCTCCTGGGGTCTCCTCCATTAGTTTAGTTTTATTTTAAGTCATTTTCCTCCATTGTTGTCTTCAAGCTTTTAGTGTAATTTTCTTCAAGAACCTTGGTAAGCTTTTATTGTATTGTATTTTCTTCGTCATTAATAGTTCTTGTAATTGTTGGCTCTACATATAAATCTAGTTTATTTGCATTTCTACCGGTTAAATCTTGTTCTTGTTTTTCCATCTTCTTCCTTAAGAAACGTTCTTGTTTTTCCATCTTCTTCCTTAAGAAACACTAGTTTAAATTTGTTGTTTGTTAATTTCTCATGGCTTAAAATTGTAGGGAAGCTTAGGTTCAATATTAATATCAAGTTTAGTCATGAATTTTATTTCCTTCAAATTTCTAATTAGGATTAGCTTAAGCATAATTAGTGAGTAGTTAATTGGGCTTGGTCATGGGGTGATTAACACTCCATGACTCGGGCTAATCCGTTCCTCTCATCTCAAAAGCAAACACTTCTTGTTGATCAAAGAGTTAGGATTAATTTTATGTATCAAAATTTGGATTTGTTAATCTCTTTGATCTCACGTAGCCAAGGGCTTGACCACTTGGCACGTGTGATGCTTAGGGCGATGTCAATCAAAATGTTTGTCTAAATGGCACAAGAATCCTAATCTTTGTGAAACACATTTTCTAGCCAAATGGTTTTAATATCTAAATCTTCCGTTCGGGAGCATCTAACGGTGTCCCGAGCTGGTTATCAAGAGTCGAACGGTTTAGCCTTAGTTGTGGTATTTATGATCCCCTAGACTACGCCTTAGTTTAATTTGCCGTTTTTAATCTTCCGAGTCGTTCACGAAGTTAAGTGAATTCCACCAACAAATCACAAAAGCCAAGTTTGCCGCTTTAAGGCTAAAAACTTCATTCGCAAGTCAACTCTCACGCCGGGTGCGTTCGGTCCCTGTGGATTCGACCCGGTCTTACCGGTTATTATGCTACCGCCGACCTAGCCTTACGCTTGGGGCGACATTATCTACGATACAATCCAAGGTCGCAAGCAATTCTCTTGACAGGACATGATGCTAGAGTGGCGGAGCGCGGGTAGATGAAGCTGTGGGCGCTCGGTTATGGAGCGCATACACCTTGGCAGGAGGTGTGCGAGTGGAGGCATTCCAATTGAGGGGGTGCGGTACTCGATTTTTCTGATTGGGTGCGGATTCTAGTTTTGCAAGGATACACTCTTTCGGGTTTTTATACTTTGTTTGGTGGTGCATGGATGCTCGACTGGTTAGTGACACATGCGCTTGCTAGAGGTAGCTGATTGGAGGTGGCAACATGGGGGTGCTGCTGGCACAACATTTACCCACTCGGTGTGGAGGGGGTGATTGTTGGGATTCCACCCCGTGTGGGCCGGATGGGCTTAGGCCCGGATAGGAGTGATTTCCTATTGTGTTTAGGATTTCCTATTGAGTTTGGGATTTCCTATTGGGTTTAGAATTACCCTAGGGTTATATATACTCTTGTTGTCTCTTTTATTTTGTGAGTGTGGTAGCACAATGTGAGCGGGACAGGTTGAGAGTGTGAGAGGGGGAGTCGGTTGTGGCTTCCCCCGCCGGAGTGGGAGCCGGTTATTGCTCCCCGGAGAGGTTTTTCATGTGTATGTATTTGTGAATATATACGACAAAGTATTCCTCAGATTTCTTGTGTGTGTGTTTGAGTGCGTGCGTGACCCGGAATGCAGAACATTGAGGGTAATGAGTAGAGAGAGATAGAAAAAAAATTATTGGGGACCGTGCAGGGTGAGTCTTGAGACCCAAACCGAATAAGGTGCTTATTTACTCAATCATAAGGCCAATTGTGAAGCACTACTACTAAACAAACTCTCTATCTCTCGCTCGTTTATTATCTTATTGTCGGAAAAACAAAATGGATTTTTCATGAGATTTTTGGGCATCTTTGAACCAAAAATTAAATTAAGACCCAACACCAATTAAAATGGGTCTAAGTGGGCTTATACACTTCTAAGTAAATAGTTTAATTCATGAAAAGAATAATCAAATTTCCTTAGGAATTGGGTGAGAAATTAACCCCCAAATTGGACTACTTTCAAAATGGGTTTTAAGCTAAGAGAGACATTAATCCTAGATAGCGTGAGAGAAGAAAGTTTGGTAGGTTTGTAGGAGTATATTCAAGTCTCAAGTTAGCATTTGGGTTTCTTGCGATCACCTACGTGTTAAAAAGGAAGAGAACCAAAGGTAATGAGGGCTTTAGAGCAAAAACAACAGCTACTCTAAAATTTTTGGCCAAAAAACATGATGCACAGTGTATACACTTACCCTGTCACTATCAATACTCCAACAATACTACCCATTTTACATTTTTTCTATTAGAATATTATTATAATAGAGAGGAGAGAGGGAAAGTGGGGCTAGTGGCAGGAGAAAGGATGAGAGAGAGAGAGAGAAAGCGGAGGAGGAATGAGAGAGAAAATGATTAAAAAGTGAATATCTGTGGAACAGTACTTCGCTACTTGTGTCGAAGCACGGTAGCAAAATGTTTTCTCCCGAAGCTTTTGCCATAGCCGTCGCAGCTGTTGCAGTCCCCTTTTTGGCTCTCAACTTCTCTACTTTACCTATTTTTTTTTTACATATAGACAATCTGTTGTTGTTGCTCTTAGCCCATTTTCAACACGCACCGTCGCAGGGTCATGGTTGTGGCCCGTGGTTCGAAATGAGTTTGAGCTTCAAATTACAACCTCCGTCCGAATTTGTTTGTCCCTCGTTCTATTGCAACCGGATAAAAATTAGTAATATATTTAAATTGGTAAGTAATTATATGTCCAATATGGATCTTGTTTGATAGATCTCGATTAGTTCTATAAGATAATGTTTTTAAAATTACGTAAAACATAATTAGTAATATCTTGATAGATCTCGATTAGATTTCTTAGTTCTATAAGATATAATCATTTGAAAAGTGGCACGAACTTCCAAAATGGACTAACAAATCCGGACGGAGGGAGTATAATTTTTTTTCACTCTCTAGAAGTGCAGATTTCTACTGTCTAGTACATAAAACTGATTCATTTTTCTCATTAAGGTAGATGCGCATTTTTAATTACTGTGAGGTCAAGTGTGAAAAAACATTACATTTTTGCCCTTGTAGTTTTAAAATAGAAACATATACTACTCTCTCTTGTAATGTCATGCACCGACCACCGGGCATCATATAGAACCTGCAACACTCACCGACCTGCCTTTTTCGATCGTCGCCAACCTCCGGCGACCACCACTCTATGCTCGCCGACCACTGGAGCTCAGTTTTCGACAATCGGTGACCTTGGATTGCTCTGTTTCGACTCCCAAATTGACTGGGTTTGAACTGTTTTGTTGGAATTTATCCCACATCGGTTAATTATCACCTCGAAAACTAGTATTTGAGCCTGGGTGACCTCTCCACTCATTGCCAATTGGTTTTGAGTTGGATGCTTTAACATGGTATCAGAGCTCAGGTTGCGAGAGGTCTCGGGTTTAAGTCTCTCTATTTGTATTTGTTCCCCCTTTGCATTTTGTTTCTCCCCTTCACATTTTGTTTTGCCCTATCTCTGAAAATTTGCATCTCCACGTGCAAGATGGTGTTGCACGTGAGGGAGGATGTTGAATAGCATGATATACATTGTTGGACCCATTTCCCAATAACTTAAGCTGGGGGGTGGTGAATTTATCTTCGCGTCTCTTCTATTTAAGGCATAGATTAGGCAGATCTTGATACTCTATTTATGGCACAGATTAGGCGTAATCATCTCTTTGCAATCTTTCATTTTACATATAGATTTCTAGGTTTTCTTTATTTAAGTTTGTGATTAGCATTGTAACTGTATCATCAGTAACACATCATTTTTCTTCTCTCCTTCATTTTGTCATATGGTATCAGAGTTATGTTTTCAGAAGTTTTTCCCCTTTGTTTATGCCATAGTTGCACTTTGTTCCGTTGTGATCCGTATGTTCCAGATCTTTTGTTGACCTCTCCATGTGCGAATCAAGGTCGCACGTGCGGGGAGTGTTGGAATTTATCCCACATCGGTTAATTATCACCTCGAAAACTAGTATATGAGCCTGGACGGCCTCTCCACTCATTGCCAATTAGTTTTGAGTTGGATGTTTTAATATGTTTAATCTCAAATCAACTGGGAAAAATGCTCGGTTCGTGATTTTATCTATGCAAATTTACATATAGTAGAACAAATCCATGTGAATTTATACAAAACGAAACAAATTCATGCGAATTTGTATAAAGCAGAAGAAATCCGTGCGAATTTATATACATTTACTTCTTAATCTGAATTATAGCAAGTTATTTTGGAAACAAACAAGCGTACATTACCCTTGCGAATTTGTGGAAGTCCATGGGGATCTCAGGATCTCCCATGCCAAGTCCATGATGGTGATGGTGGCCAAGGTGGATGAAGTGTATGGTAGGGATGACAATTTCCCCATATCCAATGGATACCCGCCCCGCCCCGCCCATATGGAGACGGGGTTTATCCAAAAAATTCCCCAATAGTAGCGGGTATGGTGGGATTTAAAAAATACCCGCTCAGATATGGAGCGGGTATGATTTTGCTATCCCCACCCCCGAATCCCCATACCCAGTTATATATACTATATAAATTATACATATGTATATAGGTAGAAAAGAATCT
Source organism: Vaccinium myrtillus (assembly GCA_016920895.1). NCBI lineage: Eukaryota > Viridiplantae > Streptophyta > Magnoliopsida > Ericales > Ericaceae > Vaccinium > Vaccinium myrtillus. Next base: position 27,041,525 of record CM029270.1, read on the forward strand.
TGAGTATTATTTACTTATTGAAGTAATTACTTGTAGAACAAATCATGTCAATTACTACCTATAATAAACTACATAATATATTACGAATATCATTACAGATTCTAGTCCCAAAAATGATGTTCTTGCTATATTTTACTCTTTCATTTTATTTTTTAAAATTTATTGGTTTGTCGCTTTATGAAACTTAGAAATTGATGTTTGCTTGGATTGATTTTTTATTGTACTATTGTTATTTTTGCTACATTAGTAGTTAAAATAAGATAATTTGAAGTTTTTTACTTTATTTTTTTGTTAGTTTGAATTATCAGGCTTGCACTTTGGTTTCATTATTGACTTCTCATATATTTTGGTTTGGATATGGGTATATTTGGGGAAACCCCGATATCCAACGGGATGTGGGTTTGATGCTTTATCTAATATCCCCAGTGGGGATTGGAGCGGGGATGGTAAAAGACTCTCCAATTGGGGATGAGAGATAGAATAGGGTCCCCCGATCCATACCCTACCCGTTGCCATCCCTAGTGTATGGAGCTCTAAAGGATTGGATGAAGTGTATGGAGTTTTAGGGGGTGGGTTTCGAACATTAGTTGGTGGTAGTGTGAAAAGGCGGATAGGGCAACATGGAAAAAGGATGGGATGGTTTGATAGGGTGTGGTCAACCGTATGTTTCATTTGAAATAAGCAGTTGTGATTATGCTAGATTATTGATAAAAAAAACTGATTATCATACTACATATGTACTTTTTAATAGCTGTAGTTTGAAGAACAAACGAGACTATGCCACCTGGGCAGAAAAAAAATCATCTTTCAAGTGTATGAAGATGGACACATGGTTAAATTTATAACTCTATCACAAGTGGGTTTTAGTTGTACTAATTAAAAACTCAAGGTTTGATTTGAAAAGTAGGTAAAGCTCTAGAGTTTAAAATGTAATTTTCCCCAGAGTTAACTTGTTTTATAGTATTTGTTTTAAGGGACTTGGTTTTCATATTTCCCTTTTTATCATGGGTAAAGGACCAGCCGATACACTTTGAGAAGCTTGTTTACCGATAGCTCCATAACAAAGGTGAAAAATTACAACCCAGATAAACCCATGTTCGTGACACGCGAAAGTGAAACTGTTGTCTCCCCCATGGGCATAATCTCTCTCCTTAACTCTTTAATTCGTATGAAAGTGTCTAAGCCTAAACCTTAGGGTATCATATGAAAGTACCTAAATTCTAAGGTATCCTATGAAAGTGTCTAAACCTAAACTCTAGGGTACCCTATGAAAGTGCCTAAAATTCTAGGGTATCGTATGAAAGTGTCTAAACCATTAAAACCCTATAATAAGAAAGTGCACCATAAACCTAAATCCTAGGGTACCCTATGAAAGTGTCTAAATCTAAACCCTAGGGGTACCTTAATGAAAGTGCCTAAACCCCCAAATCCTATGAAAGTGCCTAAACTTCACACCCTAAGTGCCTAAACCCAAAAAAAGAGTGAATGGCCTTAATGGTAATTAAAAATAGTGACTAACCTTAATGGTAATAAATATGGGTTAATTGTTCTAGGGTCCAGAAGTGGAGACTTATTGGGCATTTAGTCCATGTTAAAGTTTTACAAGGTCTAAGGTCCATGAATTTTTATTTTTTATTTTTTTTTAGAATTTAGACACTTTCAAAGGATACCCTAGGGTTTAGGTTTTAGGGTGCACTTTTCTATTATAGGGTTTTAGTGGTTTAGCACTTTCATAAGGTACCCTAGGATTTAGGCACTTTCATAGGGTACCCTAGGGTTTTAGGCACTTTCATAGGGTACCCTAGGGTTTAGGTTTTAGGGTGCACTTTCCTATTATAGGATTTTAGTGGTTTAGACACTTTCATAGGGTACTCTAGGGTTTTAGGCGCTTTCGTAGGGTACCCTAGGGTTTTAGGCACTTTCGTAGGGTACCCTAGGATTTTAGGCACTTTCATAGGGTAAAGCTTTTTTGGGACTTTCATAGGGTACGGACTTTTTTATGGTAAAAAAAAAAAAAAAAAGATGCCAGCGTTAGGACTGGATAGGTTATAAACTTTTTTGGTGGATTAACGGGGTTACAAATTTTTTGCCTAGGACTTTTGAACAAGTCGCCCAATAAATATTTATTCTCTTACCTTAATGGTAATTATGCCTTTTATCATCCCCTCCTATTTTGTTTTTATTGACATAAATTTACCCCTATTAGCTTCATAGATCAAAGGGTAATATAGTAAATTTACAAGAATAAAAACAAAATACAAGTACGAATTAGCTTCATAGATCAAAGGGTAATATAGTAAATTTACAAGAATAAAAACAAAATACAAGTACGAATGATAAAAATAAGAGTAAAAAAATCTGGCATGTGAGAGTAAATTGAAGTAAAAAGGAAAAATTAGTCATAAATGCAATATATTTTTATCCTTTTTAAGAAAAGAACACGCTACTTTTGCTTTGTTTTTATAAAGATATCATATTTCCGAACTACCAAAAAAAAATAAAAATAAAGACATCACTTCTTCAAGAGACAGTCAAAAGGACATTTTCATGCTATACGTATGAAATCTCTCTCTCTCTCTCTCCTCCCCAACCATGGTGGCGAGCAGACCAACTCACGTAGTACCTGGGCCCAAACGCCACCGATGCTGCCCCTACATCTGCTCCCACTTCACCACCATCACCATTGATTGAATCTGGTGCGATCACAGTAAAGTAACCATCAGCTGCCACAAAACGATCCTGGTTTGAATTGCTAAGCAAGGGCACGCGCGCGGCACGAGAGAGAGAGACGCTTGAAAGTCTTCGTAACAGAGCAACCTCTGTAAATGGAAGACATGATCAGTGATACAGTGGGGGAGATGTCAATTGAGGCTGATCGATGCTTTGTAGTTACGATAATTTCTTGGGCTAAAATTACAAATAAGTACCTCTGAGCCCTGAGGCGGATCGATGCGTCGCCTCCAACTTGCTGGTCATGTAATTCCCAGTTTATATATTCTCTTTAATATTACTGTTGTTGGCATCTATTTTGTTATTTTCTGATTCCATTTAATTTTGTATCCTATATTGTTAAACTCAATAATTGATGCTTAGGTGAACATTTTTGTTGTGTAATTGTGATTTTTAGTTGGTTGCTTACTACCCTCCTAGCATTTAAATTGCAATATGATGATTAGTGAGATTTCACTAATTTAGAAATTTGATATATTTGTATATCTTTTGTGATGATTAGTGATGTTTCACTAACTTTGGGTGTCACTAGCAAGAGGTGGAGATCGTCGGAGTTGGCTAGAGTAGGTAGTTGCTTGATTTTATAATTTTATTTAACTTTTAAAAATTAGTGACATTTTACTAATTTTTTTGTCGCCGGAAGTGGTCGGCTAGAGGTGGGGTGATAGTTGGCTAAAGTTGGGGTGGTGATTTTTTTGAATTTTATGTTCAAAATTAGAAATTTTAAAAATTAGTGACATTTCACTAATTTTTTTGTTCGCCGGAAGTGGTCGACCAGATGTTGGGTGGTGGTTGACCGGAGGTGGGGTGGTATTTTTTGAAATTTATGTTTGAAATTAGAATTTTTAAAAATTAGTAACATCTCACTAATTTTTTTGTTCGCCGGAAGTGGTCGGCCAAAGGTGGGGTGGAGGTCGGCCGGAGATGGGGTGGTGATTTTTTTGAATTTTATGTTTGAAATTAGAATTTTTAAATATTAGTGACATCTCACTAATTTTTTTGGTCGCCGGAAGTGGTCGGTCGGAGGTGGGGTGGAGATTTTTTTGAATTTTATGTTTGACAAAAGAATTTTTTTAAATTAGTGACATTTCACTAATTTTTTTGGTCGGCGGAGGGGCCAGAGGTGTGGTGGTGGTCAGCTGGAGGTGGGGTGGTGATTTTTTTGAATTTTATGTTTGAAATTAGATATTTTAAAAATTAGTGACATCTCACTAATTTTTTTGGTCGCTGGAAGTGGTCGGCCAGATGTGTGGTGGTGGTTGGCTCGAGGTGGGGTGGTGATTTTTTTGAATTTTATGCTCGAAATTAGAATTTTTAAAAATTAGTGACATCTCACTAATTTTTTTGGTCGCCGGAAATGGTCGGAGGTGTGGTGGTCAGTTGGAGGTGGGTGGTATTTTTTTGAATTTTATGTTCGAAATTAAAATTTTTAAAAATTATTGACATCTCACTAATTTTTTTGGTCGCCGGAAGTGGTCGCCAAAGGTGGGGGTGGTGGTTGGCCGGAGGTAGCCAGGTGGGGTGAAGATTCTTTTGAATTTTATGTTCGAATTTAGAAATTTAAAAAATTAGTAACATTTCACTAATTTTTTTGTCTTTATGTTCGATTGCAAAAGTTCTTTGTTCTTCTTTTTAAAAATGTTAAATATTTTTTATTTTTATGTTTGATTGCAAAAGTTTCTTGTCATTCCCTTAAAAAATGTCAAATGTTTTGGATTTTTGGCTATGTGGCCCAAGTAAAAAATACGGACAGAGGGGGGGTGCTGCGCAGCGTGCTGTGCGGTGACTTTGGGCGCCGTACCGGCATTGTTTCGACGATCGGAGACGTCCACCGCGTAGAGCTCGTCGAGTACTACAACTCTGCCAAAAATCAACTTAATCGATAATCGTTAAGTCTCTCATCAGAACAAAAATAACTTGAAAAAAATGGGTTCAATGGTTTTCATTCAGTGTTTCAAGTTATATATGTTCTGATTTTTGTCAAGTTATATGTGTTCCGATAACGCACTTAACGATATCCAATTGAGTTAATTTTTAGTAAAGTTGTAGTACTCGACGAGTTCTACGCGGTGGACGTCTCCGATCGTCGAAACGATGCCGGAAGTCACCGCACAGCACGCTGCGCAGCACCTCCCCTGTGTCCAAAAAATACTACTACTAGTCAATACTCCACGTGACGGATGCCGGCAACGGCGGCTGGCACATCGTGTCTTTCCAGAGAATCCAGACAGAAGTCAGCTGTCAGCCGCTGTTCCACGCTCGTTCTAAAAACGCGTAGCACTCGTCCCTCTGACCCTCTCCATACTACTCCGTATATATTTAGAGAGAGAGAGAGAGGGAGAGGAGTACTTGTTTTCGACTTCAAACAAAAGAACCCGCCAACACGCCTCCTCCTCCTCACATCCTCTCTGTTTCTTTCTCTCTAAAAACCATTTCAAGAAATACGGACGATCATTCGTTCATAGTTTTCCTCCATAAAGTCGACTGAACGAAGGATTTTTTAGTTTAGGGTTTGAGAGACATGGCTCCTGAGGATAAAAAACAGGGAGGCGGTTTCTTCGCCTCGATCGCTTCCAGCTTTTCCAATTTTGGCATAACTGTCAATGGGTATGCATCGAATTTATTCTTAATCCCACTCTTTTATTTTTCTTTTTCCTGTTGCCTCTTTTCCGGTTTTGAAATTGCAAATATACATTGGGCATGTTTGATTGGTCAGACTAAGAACGACTCATGTGCAATTATATACCCCTCCGAATTCGTTTGTCCCTCGTTCAAACCTAACCGGATGAGAAATCGTTTATCTGTTTTTATTGATAGCAATTTTTGCATATAATATGATCTTGTGTGATAGATCTAAATTAATTCTATGAAACTAAGATTTGGAAATCGCACAAAAAAATTATAGATTTCTAAGGATATATAAGCAATTTAAAAACAGCACAGATTCCCAAAGAGAACTAACATATTTGGAAGGAGGGAGTATTCAGTATTGTAATATCTTGGGATGCGTAATCCCACGGATGTTATGTTAATAGTTTCATAAACCTCAGTATGTATATCTTATGTTTTGTGGAAGTCCAAGGAATCTGTTATCCCTCACTCTAATGGTTGCAATCAAATGCTAGAGATACTGTCCCCATGAAGATTTTATTTTGCTCTGCGTTTGACTATGTCACCGTCTTATATGGTCAGTCACCTTATGTTTCTTGCATATTGGCACATCTTTTGTAGTGATATTCCGATTTGAAGGCATGTTACAATGCTAGGTAGATATCAGGAAATAATAGACAGTGACTTTCGAACTTCTTAGTAAAGTTTGTAGACATTTACTTTTTACCACGTCGCTTGCCTCAACAATATCTTGCTCTTTCTTGATGGTTGAGGCTGGAGTTCTATTGTCCTTGTTGGTCGAGTGATAATGTTCAGGATATTTAGTGTCCATTTAACTTTCATGTGTCTAAAATCTGGTCCTAACTAACCTGTGGCATTATTCTTGTCCAGTATGCTGGGTTACGAAGGCCTGGAAGTTGTAAATCCTGATGGGGGAACTGAAGATGCTGAAGACGAAGCACAAAGAGGAAGATGGAAACAAGAGGTGCGCATATATTTCCAGCTTTTTCAATTTTGTTTTGGATAAGTAATGAATTTTATTAAAAAAGCGTCAAGGGGATGCCAACTATGTTCAAATAAAGTGAGGAAATAAAGAAAAAGGCAATCAGTAAAAAGACCTATACACCACTCTAAACTCGAAAAATGTCAAACATGTCAATTCCCAGATTTTCATTTTGCTAATACATCTTTTGTTTTTTGGCTGTCTAGAACTTTTTGCTTCATTTTTAGCCACGTCCTATTGTTTTTCGTTTTTTGGAAGTCTTATATTATGAATCCATTTAGAAGACTCAACAAGATTTATCAAGTTTTGGTGAAGGTCATCAAGGCCGGCCCAGGGGCAAGCCCCGGACTTGGGCGACCAAAAAAAAAAAAAGAAAAAGGAATTTTGTGAACCTAACCATAAATTTTTTTATAACAAGAGGCCCAACCCTATTTTTGTAAAGAAAATATTGCCGAGGGAAGTGACAAAGTCGATTGACATCCTTGATTTATAAGGTCTTATTGGGAAGAGGGTGGTTTGCAAGTGGTATGGGTTGGTTATTGAATTTTGTTGACTATACTAGATGCAGTTGCTTTGGCAGAGAGGACTTTTTCTTCGTTGAAATTGATAACTTACCTTCGTACTACCATGCATGTCACAAGAGAGATTAAGTGGATTAGTTATGATCTCAATTGAAAATGAGTTCTTGAATTATTTAAAGTACGGTGACTAAATTGAAGAGTTTTGCTTCAAAAATGCATGGAGAAGTTTTTTTTTTTTTTAATCGGTTCATGCTAATCATAAAACATTATAACTGGGTTACATTTTGATTATGATTTTTTTATTTTTTTTGATGAAATTCAAGCTAAAAGTGCAATGTAACCTTGATTTTGTGTTTTTTTACTTGTATATCTTTTTATTTTTTATGACAATAGTAAATGGGGCCGGGCCTCAAGGTCATTATGCGTTATCTATCTAATTATGTAGAGACTTATGTGAGTTCTAATCCTTTGGGCAACTATTCACTAGGGGACCACTGGTGTGCTTCACCCCTTTGGCTTTGGTGATAACTTGCTTGCTTCTTTTCTTTTTCCCTTCAAAATTACTGAATTTTTCATTAACCGCGGAGTAAAGACTCATTCTACTCACATTTTTAGCTGTCTATTCTACATATTCTTCTTCCCCATATGATCTCATTTTAGTTCTTATTTGTCTCAGGATCGGGACAGCCATTGGAAGATGATGCAGAAATATGTAGGCTCTGACGTCACATCAATGGTCACACTCCCAGTTCTCATTTTTGAGCCAATGTCGATGCTTCAGAAAATGGCAGAGGTTTGTAGTATTTTAAACCTACTGATGTCTGTGTTACATTTGATGTTCTCCTGCTCCTTGAATCTCTAAATGGTATAATGTTTGTGACAGTTGATGGAGTACTCCTACCTTTTAGATTTAGCAGATGAATGTGAGGATCCCTACATGCGATTGGTGTATGCTAGTAAGTGTTCTTTGTGCTGTGCTGTGTGTGTGTGTGCCCGCTTCTGTTTTTGTGGGACTTATGGTTCTTCATTGCAGCATCTTTCTTCATATCAATCTACTATGCCATCCAACGAACCTGGAAACCATTTAATCCAATTCTTGGTGAAACTTATGAAATGGTCAATCATGGAGGAATTACGTTTATTGCAGAACAGGTGGGCTTGAGCAAATTCTCTTCATGATTTATTTTTTCTTGATTTTCTGTTGTTTGTTTGTAGTTTGGTAATCATTCTTTTTCTTCGTGCATTTTAACCTATTCAAATGTTCTTTGGGGGATTGGGTCTCACTCACTTGGATAGGTTTCGGCTTGGTTTTTTCTGCCATTCATAAATTTTATTTTCTGCATCCTCTTACTGTGCTTAATGATTCATTCCTTCCTCAGGTTAGCCATCACCCTCCAGTGGGTGCTGGACATGCTGAAAATGACCATTTTGTTTATGATATAACTTCAAAGGTGAAGACCAAATTCTTTGGAAACTCACTTGAAGTCTATCCTCTTGGAAGGTAACAAGTTATTCTTGGTTTGCTAGTCTTAAGTACCGTGCTTGTCTGGTCTTTAATATTTAGACTTTTCTCTGTCAACTGTGGTAACAAATAACTGAATAAGAGACCTTGTACACTGACTCTTCACCTTTGGTGAAATACCAGTGGCAACCACGCAACACTGGGACTGACATATGATATGGATCCATTTCTTCTGTTTAGAAACAAATGCTTCTGTTTTTTTTTTTTTAATTGCTTTTTTTAAGGGGGAAAAAATTGCAGTAAAATCATTGCCAATGTGTCGAAATGATAGTAAAATCATTGGATTTTTTATATTTTCTATTCCTAATGTACCGTAATTTGAGCAAAATCATTGCATATAATACTAGTACCATGGATAATGTAATATTCAGCGGTGATTCATAGTAGAGAAAATATGATGTTATTGGGTAATTTTTTTTGTTATTTGAATGAGGATTAGTTCCAAAAGTCAGGCATTGCCCAGATAAGAGGTCAAAAAATGTTCCTTTTCACCTGGTCTGGACCTGAAATGATATGGAAATCATTTGTAGAGGTTGTCTTTGTGAATCTTTGTGGTTATCAATGTCCTTGCAGCTGACTTGTCTTTAAATACATGCACAGGACACGAGTAACCCTTAAAAGGGATGGTGTAATCCTAGATTTGGTGCCTCCTCCCACAAAAGTTAGCAACCTGATATTTGGACGAACTTGGATTGATTCACCCGGTGAGATGATCTTGACAAACTTGACCACGGGGGACAAAGTAGTGATGTATTTTCAACCTTGCGGCTGGTTTGGGTATGATGCCTATCTATTATTACTTTGGGTTATTAATGTGTACTGGTTTGTTTTTAACATACAGTTTTTCTGCCGCACTATAATTGCTAAGTAAATGCTTGATGCTCTTAATGAACACAACTGTTGCAAGTCATAGAATTATGATTCTTGGTGAGAGGTTCCAAAATATTGCAGAATTGCCAGATCATCTGTCCTTTATTCATTTAGTCATCCAATCTCATTTTCCTTTTGGGGGTGGGTATGTGTGTGTTCAGAAACTATTCGTACCTGCTTTGACGCTGTGACAATTGGTAGTACTCTAGGGTATTAGAGTTGGAGCTTCGCATCTGGACAATGGTCAATCTAGACTGGGATGTTCCCTGTTCCCTTTAGCTTTCTAGTGCACTAATGAGGTGGCCGCCGTGCCCCGCACGGGACCCCATGCCCAATACAGAGAATTCATTCTCTCAATGGTGTGGCAAATTTCATACTACCAAGTTTGTCACAATGAGTTATTGTGCCACACTGCCACTTTTAGCTTCAAAATTGACATTAGAAATTTTCCTTCTTATCATTTATGTTTAGGATCACTATAACTGTTTAATAAAATTAGTAGGTGACTCAAAATTAACTTCTATCAACTGAGCAATGTTACTTTTTTAGCATTTTGAGTTTTAAGAGCAAGTCTACCCACTGCCATTTAGGATGCCAAAGCCATAATTTGGCAATTTTAAAGCAAAATTTTAATTCACCCATTACCATATATTGATGCCAGAGAGTAGCAATGGCACCTTTGATGCCAAATTTGGCATCTAAGTTGGCTATTGCCATTTCTCCCATATCATTCAAGCCATTTGAATTAGATTGAAAATTGAGAAAAATTTAATCTAATGGTCTTAGTTTGAGATTGTGCGAAAATGACACCAAACTGATGCAACAATTTTTATATTGTAGCTTTTTTCACACTTTAGCAAGCCAAAAAATACTTTGTCCATTTCAGCATCAACGAGTGGACTTGCCAAACACTTTAAAAATTAAGTTTCCCATCTTCAGCCTTTATTTAGTATTTACATGCTTGCTCAAATTTTAGTAACAATCTAAATAACAGCTTCAGTAGTACAAAACACTGCAAGTCATATATTTAGATTTAAGTATTGACTTGAGTAAAAGTTTCATTACTAGTAAAATTATAATTTGAAAGTCACAGATAATCTTTAAAACATAAGTTGTGTGAATCTACCTTCTTTTATTTGAGTAAAAATTTAACTAGATCTCAGTTTCTCCTAGGTTTGATTCAAGGACTCAAGGGTTGGGGTGAATTTTAAGAGGTTCTTGATAAAAATTTGATTTGAGGAAAAAAAAGGGTTAAGGATCTAATGCTCTAGCACAGAGGTTTGATTGGTATTGGAGGTTTCTTTAGATGATGATTTGGAGAGAGAAGAGAGAGGAGAAAGCAGCAGGAGAGAGAAGGGCGAGGGGCTAGGCTGGACAAAGTAGTGTAGCTTTGGGTCAGAGACTCAGAGATTTTGTTTAGATTTTGTCCATTCACCCTCAAGATGTATCAATAATTACTTGTTTTACCTAAACAAAGAGGACAAATCCGTAAACAAATCGAGTCAATGAGTTACTGCCCACCCACATTCAAGTGTAACTTGCATTGGACTGAACACATTAATCAAGCGGATAAAACACTCTTCAATCCAAATACCAATGACTGTTCATGGAACTCTCATGTTATATATAGGAAACATTTTCTACCTACTACTTCTAGTCTACTAAATTTTTGGCGGTGCTTTTGGGGAGGGAATCTTGTGTCTGTGCTAGTTGTTATGACTATGAGTGCCAGAATTTGATGCTGTGAGAATTGTTAGTCTTCTTGGAGGGACTTTCAGCTCAGCTAAGATTTCGTTTTCTTAACTCTTTCAACACTGCAACTATTAGTAACAAGTGGTTCTTTATATTGCAGTCATTTCTAGATTAAAACTTGAGATCATTATTTTTATTTTTATTTTGTGAACTTCAGTGACATATGATTGAACTTCCTACTCCAATTTTTCTTTAGAATAAGCCAGATTGTACAGTTACATAAGGTGAAGATCAATGCCCAATAAGAAACCTCTATTCTTGTAAATTTGGCTGCTCTTTTGGATATTGTCTGGAGTTATTGTATCTCTTTGTTTACTTGCCCAAGCCTCATCTTTGTGTGGTTGCAGTGCTGGTCGCTATGAAGTGGATGGATATGTCTATAATGCTGCTGAAGAACCCAAAATGTTGATAACTGGTAAATGGAATGAGGCAATGAGTTATCAACCTTGTGATGTGGAGGGGGAACCTCTGCCGGGCACTAAACTGAAAGAGGTTTTGTTCAGTAACTTTCTTTATCTTACTCTTTATCTTTCGGGTGGAAACATTTTGCTTCAAGTTCAAGGATTATGACTGAGCAAAAAAAAAAAAAAAGTTCAAGGATTATGTATAAATCTTCAAATCACAAATCTGCAAACCACAATGTTGCTATGGAAGTTGTAGAACTCTTTTCACTTTTCTTCAAATCAAAATAATTCAGATTTATTTCCCCGTTCCTCTGTTGTATAATTTTCCTTCTCTTACTCCAGTTGATACGAGAGGCTTATGCCAAAAACAAAGGCACCTAATTCTCGGTAGACACAGTGACATTCCCTGATGTTTCTGGCAAACACATCTGACTCCATGCTGTTTTCTAGGTTGTATCCCCTTGCAATCCCATTACAGATCCTTCTTTATTAAGTAGTACGGTAGTACCTATTGGTAAGGAGAGAGAGAAGTGTAGTTGGTCATATATTTTCAGATTTTCTGTAGGACCATCGTGCCTTTTTCTTAACTTAAATGAGCCTTACAAAGTTCAACATACTCTTTCACCTAAAGGATAAAATATCTGGCATTCGCGAACTATCACTTTGACCCTACAGTCTATCTTCGTAACCAAAAAAGACTCGAGGAAAATAAAATACTCTTGAGACATGTTCCTCCCGTAACACTCCCTTATTCTGCACTGTTCTATCTATCACATCTCTTCTGTGAAATTGCAGCAAATCTGAAATGTGTATGTTTGCATTTCTCCGTCTCATATTGCAACCAACATTGACCAGAAACTTGTAGCATGTGTGAGGATTGTTTATTGCTTATACAAAGCTCAAACGCATACCTTTTACATAAAAATACGGGTTTGTATATCCACGTGACGTGGGACTTGTCATATTATTTGTCATATTATTTGAGCTGGTACTCAAAAGTACGTACCAACTAAACTCACTGGCAATTATTCTGATGCCAATGTGAATCAGGTCTGGAGAGTTGCTGAAGCTCCTAAAGATGATAAATTTCAGTACACATATTTTGCACACAAGATAAATAGCTTGGACACTGCACCTAAGAAGTTACTGGCATCAGATTCTCGCTTGCGTCCTGATAGATATGCACTAGAGAAGGGTGATTTATCCAGAGCTAGTTCAGAAAAGAGCAGGTCTCTCTCTCTCTCTCTCTCTCTCTCTCTCTCTCTCTCTCTCGTGTGTGTGTGTGTGTGTACGTGTTGTGTGGACTTTTGCGAAAAAGTACTACCTTTCAAGTTTCAGCCCCAAAATGCCAAAACCATCTCTGACTGACCCTAAATAATATCGACCCTTCCCTCACCTCATGGCCTTTATTTCCAAACCGTAATCACCACAAATGGCCACTGGAATACTGACAATTACAGCACATTTTAAAGATCCATCAAGCTGTCACCTTTGAACTTTAAAACCAAATTTTTTGTATAGGAACCTAGAGGCTTCTCTACCTCATACAATCCCGCCCTTCTGAATTCTCTGTGATCAAAGCTCACTACAAACCCAATTGTACAGGCTCCGGCCAAATTTTGATGTAATGCTGCCCCTAAACCACTTTCGCGTGTAAATTACCTGATAAATTACCTATCCTTCTAGTTCGTTTATTTGAAGGGTTTCGTTATTCTGAATGTATCCTGATGTGATTCTCACATAGCCGCATTGTTTACTTTTTCTCTAATTTTTTTTTTCTTTTCAATTCAAGTTTACTTGAGGCTCATTTTGCATTATTTGCTAAAGGCTCTATGATATACTACAACAGAAACATCAGGGATTCCCCATAAGAGTAGCAATCGTTGGAACATGACTTTCTTTGGAACCAGTCTCCATATACCAAAATGGAGATAAAGCCTTAGTAGCAGGATCCATCTACCGGGATGACAAATCCACCTGTACCTTGCTTCAACGCTTGTAAGTTAGAATCTCCTAGGAATCTCATGCCCAGCAAGGATAGAACTTCTTAAGTATGTGAATCCCCCAAAAAAGCTACTAAGTAAATACAAAAATACATACTACATAAATAGTAACTCTAATTTGCCAAGTATTTAGCATAGACAATCTTTCCAAAAACTATTTGGAATGATAGCAATTTCTAAGTGATGTGGATACTAGAAATAGCCAAAAAAAAATATTATTAGGGTCTCTATATTTTTATTTACACCCATATATACATACACGCTTGTGTAGACATCCCAACCTTATATTTCTCTATGTCCTCTTGCTCCTCACTCCAGCTCCCACTTCTTGCAAAATCTCCTCTAACCTAAGAAACACTTGTATGGGTATGAGTACAGGTATTAGTATGATAGGGGTATAGCGGTACAACAAAACCTACTAATTGTAGGATACAGGTACGGCAACTAACTAACGTGTTTCTATAATATAGAGCGATTTATTACATGTAATAATTACTCGTCAAGTAAAGTAAATAGCTGAATAACTTGGGCAATTAAGTATCCACCACAAAAAAATGTTTGACACCAACCTTAAGGTGCAAATCAAAGGTTAAGGTCGTTACTAGAGAACCTATGAACCGAAATCTTTATTTTTGAATCATGCTAAGTATAGAAACAAGAAGTCTTTATCAACATAGTTTCATCTTTGTACTGGGTATGGTTAGATATATATTCGGGTACTTTTGGGTACGGGAAATATAACGGAGGAAAAATCTCGGTACGTGTTTCGTGTACTTTGTATGTATTTAGACATACCATTCCAAGTACCGGTGCCCGGTATGCTACGGGTATGACTATCCGGCATTTTAGGTGTACCCGTGCTTCATAGCCTCCAACCTCTCTCCCCGAAGGTATGATTTTATATTCTTGTCTCGAAATTTGCAGACACAACGGGAAAATAGAGATAAGTATCCATTCATTTAAATTGGGAAAAGTAGAAAACATAGATAAGTCTCCAGTGATTCAAATTCGGACAATAGAGATGAGTCTCTACTTATTTAAATGTGTTACATACTATGTAGGGGTTCGATTGATACCTTTGGAAAGGTGTTGATAAACCTTTAAAATGGGATCAATATTATGTGTATTTAATAGAACTTAAAAACAAATGAGAATTTACCTTCGAAAGGAAGTCGGAGAATTCAGGAGAAGTGGTAGAATGGTTGAGTTTTGGAGAAAAATAGAGATGTCATTGGAGTTTCGGTCATTGGGAAAGCTCTACAACCTCTTTTGTGTAGAGATCAGGATTTTCAGTCTCCAATATGAAGAATTAGGTTGGAGATGATCTTATGATGGACTTCCAGAGAGATGGAGCCCATTTCATTGTGTGCCATTCAATTTTGGAGTTTGTTATTACTTTGTTTGGGTTGGCATTTGACAAGTTTGTTATAGCTTTGTATTTGATTGTGTCCATATGTTTGCAGACTGGAGGAGAGACAGAGAGCTGAAAAAAGAATTAAAGAGACAAAGGGCCTGCAACATACTCCAAGATGGTTCAACCTGACCAGTGAAATTGCTCCTACACCTTGGGGAGAACTGGAAGTTTACCAATACAATGACAAGTATGATGAACACCGGGCTGCCATGGATAACTCAGATGACATTGAAGAGATTGACATCAGATCGACAGAGTTCAATCCCTGGCATGGAAACTTGGCTACGGAATGAGAGATGCGTCTTGTGTTTTCCTGTAGTATAATTTTCTTTTAGTTTTTTTACTTTTATGCCAATTGGCTCTGATATTTTTTTAGTGTGTTTGAAATTTTTTTGTCACCAACCTTGCAGCGAGTTTGGGTATTCCTTAACTTTGGTGAAAAGCTTAGATGGGTTTGTAGTGGTGTTAAACAATTGGGAATTAAATACAGGGTACACGAACATAATTTGTTCAATTTGTTCTCAGCAGCGATTGCTCCTTTGATTGGACACTTTCATAATCGATGCCACCCGGATAAAATTTGGACAGGGTCCCGACGTATCCAAGTATAAGAGGTGCGCGGGTGGATATGTTAGTACGGGTACCCGTTTTACTCGCAAACCCAGGATAAATGGTGGGGCTAGGATGTGTAATCCAGGCCCAAACTTAATACAGCCTCTTTGCCCCCATCCATACAGGCCCTTATATTCATGTCCGGGTGATAAGAGCACGTGCATCAGTCTCCATACTATGATGATTATAGATTGAATGTTAATTAGCTGCATTTGGCTCATGTTTCTGGATTTCTTTCTGGAGTTATGGCATCTGCTGGTAATAGTTACTAGAATGGCAAATAAAGCAACTGCAAAATCATAGAGGTTGTGACGCAGAGGGAGGACAGGGGGACTCTGTAGTGTAGTGCGTGATGTGAACCGTCTATCTCTACCATTAATAATCCAGATTTCAAAAAGTATTTTCTAGGTAAGATAAGTATCTAACCTCTAGGATACTTTTAGCAAATTTTGATCATTAGAAGCATAAGGCTCGGATCGCGCACTATACCCCGGAACTACGAGGTCTCCGATTCGAGGAGGACAATGCAATTCACTTATAGTGGCATGGTTCCAGGTATGAGAATCAATCTGGCCTATGTGTTCAATGATCTTTTATAGTACATTATTGGTGTTTTGTTTGTAATTTCCTTTTCCAATCTCTTTTGGCAATCCAAACGTGGATGAGAGGCAACACTATCAATTTGTTTTTTCTTTCTATTTGAACATTATTATCATTTAAATTTATATACATCTAGTATTTCCCTGCTTACTGTTAAGATTTTTGGAACACAAACAAACGTGCGTAATAGGAAAAACGGAAAAGAAACAAGACACAAGATATACGTGGAAAACCTCAACACGAGAAAAAATCACGGGAGCTACACCAGTCTACTATGAAATCGAAAATAAGAGTACAAGTCTTTTCGCAATTTCTCTGAAATGTGCGTTTTCTCTCGCCTCTCTCTGTTTTTATCTGAAAACTGATAACCCTAATTATTACTAGCAAACTGAAAAACAAATAGGTCGGGCCTTATGACTGAAATTACACACTAAAGATCTAGACCACTGCTGAAGATCGTATGCACGCTAACATTTACTTCCATGTGAATCATGTAATGCACCACCAAATGGGTTCTTCGCGGGACAAATGGAAATCGTTCGAAGTGTTGAACCGCAATGTACGTGATAATATATAGTATAAAATAATAAAACTACTTATCCCATTCTCTCAAGTCTTACGTCTGCTAGTCGTCCACGATAACATACAAAAAAACTTTTGGCACCAAAACGGTCATCAAAATTTTAGTGCATAAAAAGTTGGTAACATGTGCAACGTACAAGACTTCTATGCACTAAAATTTTGGCATTATCATCTCTCTCTCTCTCTCTCTCTCTATATATATATATATATCACCGGCGATCCTGTCAAGGATCCCGGAAATCCCGGATGGGAGCTTTTTTCGGTGTTTTGATGCTTTTAACGATTGTTTTTGGGAAATCCGAGCCGTCCAATGTGTTCAAAAGGTGTTTTCCAAGATCCACGCGGGAAATCTTCAAAAAAAAATACCGGGAAGGGCTTGATCCAAGCGGTTTTTCGCAAAAAACTGCATATTTACAGTTTTGCGAAAACCGCTTGGATCAAGCCCTTCCCGGTATTTTTTTTTGAAGATTTCCCGCGTGGACCTTGGAAAACACCTTTTGAACACATTGGACGGCTCGGATCGTCAAAAAAATATCGGGAAGGTAGAGTCCCGGATCCGGGACTCCCGGACTAGATAAGGAGTGTATATATATATATATATATAAATATATAAACTCAAATTTAGTGTTTTGACCGGGTCCCGTGTCTGTGCCAGGGGTGGCTTCACACTGAGGTATCAATGGTCAACTGACCACCCTTTGAAGAATTTTTTTTAGAATACATGTAATAAATTTGGTTTAATCATTTTTCGAACACCTATTGTTATTAGTCTTGAACACCTACCTCAATTATGGTTGAACACCTCACCCAAAAATAATTGGCACATAGTCCACAACCTTATTAAACGCAATGGTGACTACAAGCCCAAGAATAGATATGCAGTTGAACTCCCTTAAATTTTCATCAAAATGTAGTAATACTACTCCAAATTATGAGTAATGTTAATTTTTATTTCAACACCAAACTCAATACACTATGAACCCAATACAATGCTTCGCTCTGACTTTAATAAGACCCCTTGCAAGTAGGCGGTGGGATGGGTAACTCAGAAGTGCGTGTAAACTGGCCCGAAAAACTGAATTATAAAAAAAATGTAAAATCTTACTCTCTTTATGTCGAAAAATATTATTCATTGCACATGCAAAACAAAAGTTGCTTAAAATAAGTCAAAACTCTTTCCATGGAAAAAAGAAAAGAATAAACGGCATTGATATCTAGTAACTTCCAAAACAAAAAAAAAAAAAAAATCCTTTAAAACAAGATCTTTTAAGTTCTTGTTAGCTCTGAAAAAATCAGGTTATCGGTCATTGGTAACGATGTTTTTAGACTGCATTTCTCGCGGAAACGAAACACTCAAAGAAACTATTATAGTAGTTGATTTTTTTTTCTACAAAACTGTAAGCTAACTGGTCACCGATCAAACAGTTACCGATGTCCGATCAACTTGAATTTTTAAATGGACTACATACTCAACGAGACGAACAACATGAATGATGCGGATCAAACAACAGAACCCAGGGTGAGCCCCAAAGCAACCGCACAGCACTTCTGTTGTGCACCCAGTGCACATCACAGACACTAGACCCGTTTTGGCCCATTCAAAAACCCGTTAATTTTACTCTGGCCCTTTTAAAATTGAACTTTTGGCATCATAGTCACCAAACTCAGAATAATTTTGCATTGGCTCCCCCGTTAAATCTCCGGTTGCCACTTCTTCTATGAACTTGGTTTTTTTGCTTTTTTGAACTGTTTGGAACTTTTTGTCCTTCCACTTGATGATCATTAACTTTTGGCACACAAACATAGATACAGGTAACATTATACTAGCAGTGAACAATGGCAGATTCATAAATTAAAGACAGAAGGGCCACTTATTAATCACAAGCTTTGAATTTTTTTTTATCCCTATCAAACACAATATTATTTTAAGTCCAGGTTTTATATGCTTTAGAGATACCTTTTTGTGATATATTCGAAAATCGCTAATTTTACATACAAAACCATACAATAAAATGCCGAGCAATTAAATTAGAAATCAAAGTTCTAGATACAACAATAACATTAACATAACCATCTAGTCCCTAATCATGAGAGTATGGTCGGGGATGATTGGAGACAGACCTAACATTTACTAATATGCACAAAGTGGCTGCTCTAAAAATATCACTAAGACGGTGGCCCCCCTAAACCTCCAAGAACCGAGCAACTACAAGGACGTTTTGCTGTAGAACCATGCCCCCAAATCAAAGCCGAAAAGCATTAGAGATCTAGATCTCAAAAAAAAAAAAAATGATCAGTAGGTTCTGTACAAAATAGAACATTCAAACGATTGACCATAGATCATGAGCGAGACAGAGAACCAACCGTCTATGTATAGTTAACTGTCTGACCAATGGACTAATGATGTCCGATTAATTTTATTTTTTCATGAGTAATCTACTCGGCGTACTCTATAAAGTATAAGCTGAATGGTTCAGATCGTGATGACGAACTTTTGATTGAGCACATCAAGACACCCGACAATCCTGCGGTACATTGGCACACTATGGGAAACTTTGTCACACTGGTTCCCCAGACCCCCGACAACTTGTTACTTGTACAATCATTTCTCATAAGGGGTGGTTTTTTCACAGGCTGTGGTCAGAATGGAACAGGGGATGAGACTGTCCCTTCGACGACATCATGGATGCTGACCCATAACGACCGTCCGTAATCGGCCAGCATCCGTGTTGTTCTCGAAGGGACAACACCCACCCCGTGTCGGGTCAGAATACTATTTATATATCTATCAAATCTTCTCGACTTTGTCATCCATTACTTCATAACAGTACATAGATGTTCTAAAACAAATGGCACATTTTTAATTGCATCGATTCCTAGAGTCTTAACGCGTTTCTCAACTCTTAACAGATCCAGGCAATACGACAATTCTAAATTTAAGCACGCCAGGCGAGAATTTTACGAGGTTGATTGCATTGTGGATTTGATACTTTTGACCTGAAACGTGCAGATGCATAATGTAATGTTTACAGAAGAAAAAAATAGGATGGCGATGTTGAAATATGTTGCGGTGGTAGCGGAGGGATTAAGGGACAACAAGAAAGGATACTTTAATTTTTTGTGAAGATTTTTTATAATTTGGAGTCAAATTTTATAATTTTGACTATGGCAAAAATTTCATAAACTGCTCTAACTTGCTTAAATGCATAGAATTTTCAATTTTCTTTTTCTTTTTGAGAGTTGGCAGTACCCGTAGTATTGCAAATGAGGCTAGGGTACATTATTTTTGAAAGATAATAAGAAATTGAGACCAATTATAAAACAAAATAGTACATGTCTACGTTATAGTTGACCTCTTAATTTAGTAAGTATTTCTTTGCATCAGCAAATAGAAAAATTACTTGCATATACATCTGATTTTTTGACTCCGCTAACCTAAAATTTTAGCTCTGCTCCTGGGTGATAGTTAAATTTTTGAAAATAAATAGGAGTCGCATTTTTTTTTGAAAAATCTTAGCTCTGCTCCTGGGTGTAAAATATTGCAGATTTGGGAATGATAAAATTTGCAGCAATACTATATATACTACTATTCATGCACCTTCCGTGTAACTATTCAAAAGGAGTTGGCCCTATGTACATGCATGGGCGGACTTGCCATGGGGCACGTGCCCCACTTGATTCTACTCACTCCGTTCTAATTTGATACTCCCTCCGTCCCATTTTAAATGCTCCCTATGTATATCCGTGCCATTTTCAAACGTCTATATCTTTTTATTGGTAAGGTTTTCAAAGTTTTTAAAAAATTAGTCTAATAGAACTAATTGAGATCTATCAAATAAGATCCATATTGCATATAAAATACATTATAGAATGAAAACTATAAGAGTTTTAAAAAAACACGCATAACCGTAGGGAGCATTTAAATTGGGACGGAGGGAGTAGTTTGTTACGAAATTATACATAATATTTTAACTCAAAAATAATATACTTACGAAAATAAATTTTTTACCAATATAGATATTATTTGATAGATCTCATTGAAAACTTTTATACGGTGCAAAAAAATTCAAAAATTATTTTGGAAAATACATTATTTTTTAGTTTAAAATTGCACATAATTTCGTAGTGGGCTATGAAATTGGGACGGATGGAGTATATTTTTTTCGCTCAGCTTCTCGCTAGTTCAATTTAGGACTGCTTGCAAAGTGTATTTCTCATACATTTGGATGCCTTCTCGATAATTTGAGTGATTTATATTGTAGAGATCATCAAATAATTTGTCCACACAAAAATTAAGTTGATCATAAATATTAATGGCTTGATAAGAACTTTTTATTTTTGCAGAAAATGGTTAGACAGTTTTTCCGTATGGAAGTATTTCGATTAAGTGGTCTAGAGTGGCCCGAGAAGAACTGAACATATATCAACATTAGTAGCCGAGTCCTTTTGTAAGGATATTAATAATTATTCAGTTTGCTGTTAGGTTTCTTCCCCTTTTTGTTGATTAACACCTTAATACAACCAGAGTGTGCATAACAGACGATATTTGAATTTTGATTTTTATTAATTTAGACCTCATATATGCTTCATGATGTTTCGTTTGGCCCCTTAAATTTGTCATTGGACTATTTTTTTGGGCCTCTTTATTAGTAAAAAACTAGAGGACTAAAGACTTTCTATATAGTAAAATAAAAATGATAAATTTTGGAGAGATTTTTTTTTGTTTTTTTGAGCCAAAGCAGACCTAGGGATGGGCATGGGGAGGGTAGGGGGTGGATACCACTACCTCCATCCCCTATCCCCAAACCCATATCAATTCCCATCCCCTCCCAAATCTCCACCGGGGATTTTTTTTAACCTTCATCCCCGCCCCAATGCGGGGAATGGGGGACCCCCACGGGGAATCGGGGATCCAAAAGTTCACTCAAATTATTCAACTGAATACCAAAGAAGTCGTATTAAAATCCAAAACTTATGTCAAAAGTGGTTCCCAAATATAAGTAAAACGTACCAATTCACTCAAAATTACTACTACTGTTCTTGCTCATTTTTTTTTTTAGTTGAAGTTTTAGCCAACTAACACAAAAATAGTTTTAGCCATCTTCTCCACCACTTCACCCTCTCCAATCTCCACCAGAGTCTCTACTCCCAGCCACACCCAACGACCATCACCATCTACCTCTATCCATCAGAAAATTTAAATCCCTAAGCCAACAGTAAACGTGAATTTCCAAGAACTGGAATAAATCCTCAATGATACTATAGCTAATGGTGATTCAAAAGAAAACTTTTAAACTTTTACTATGGATACTGTAGCTAATCGGCTATCACTAGGAGGAAAATTTAGCATTCGCAGTAGATACCATTGCAAATAGTTCCATGGTAAGTGCATAAAATATACCGAAATCCCAACATACAGTTTCCATAGTAGCTCGTTCGAAAAAAACTAAAAATAACCAAAAGAGGAAACAAAAAACGTTGTTAAGTTTTGTTGCTTGCTGTTCAAATCAGTTAAGGGTTAACAGCTTCAAGGTGAAGCCTTAGTCTCTCTGAAAATCACATCATGATTACTTCTAGTTAATTGTAACAACTCCTAAATTTGGATCCCGCACAGACAAAGGGTATGGTAGATGCAACAAAAATAATTCTAATTATAAGTTATACTTTTACAAGCTTATAAGTTATACTCCACTTATAAACTTATCACAAAAAAAAACTTATAATATACTATATATGTGAACGGGAATGCGGGGCTTTGGAGGAGGGAGGGGAACGGGGAGGGGGATTTGGGAGGGGGACTATACAATTTCGATCCCCAAATGTTTTTTTAAAAAATTCATACCCTACCCGATATAGTAAAAAATAATCCCTACCCATTCGGGGAGGGGACGGGTTGGATCGGGGCGGGTCGACCGAGATGACCATCCCTAGGCAGACCTCTATAATTTGGAGATAATTTTTTTTAATAGAACAATAACATTTTAAAATCATTGTGGTGATGGCAATTACCACTTGTCCCTCTTGACTCCATCTTTGTGTAGGGTACATGCTGTGAACTCTATCTATTGTGGGACTTGGGGATGGACCAACATGGGGGCCCGCGGACACATGGTCCCTACTCAATTTTGTAGAATTAGACTAATATTCTTACATATTTCAATGATACCCAATACATTATAGAAAGTCATGTCTGATGAAGGGAGGGAGAGAGAAGAGGGAGAGGGGTCTTCTAAAGTCTATGGGATGTAAACGGTTCGGTTTGGCCTGATTTGGCATTTTTCAAGCGTATTCATACATTTTGGTTTGAACATTTTACAAGCCAAACCAAACCAAATATAAATGGTTCACCTTCGTTCGTTTTACTACCTGTTTATTCCAGGTTTTCAGTTTGTTACTCATGCTAAAGCGTCGCTCAATCAAAATATTGTGCATATTATAAATAAAAAGAATTATGGTTAAAAAAAAAACTAGAAACAGTAGCAGATGCAGCAACCCACAACAGCTACTTTCAAAGAAATATTGTGCATATTATAAACACTAAAACAACCATCCAAGAATATCGAAATAGCTAAAAACATAGAAAAGAAAAAAGGAGTAGTCAATGTTGAAGAGCAGTCATAATATTGACCGTATCTATGTTTTGCTGGGTGTATACATAAATCTGGTTCGGTCCTGTTTCATACCGAATTGGATGGTGGCAAGACGGACCAAACCGACTTTCTTTTTGGTTTTGGCTAAATATCAAATCGGATCAAACTGGTTACTTCTTTCTAAAAACCAAATCAAATCACCAGTTTGATCCAATGTCAATTTTCGGTTCGGCTTTCCGGGAATTTTTTTTCTGCCTCTAGTCCTTGTATAGATGAAAAACTTGCATTTTTTTTTTATATATATTTTTTGGCATTAAATACTAAGTGTTAATTGTTAGTAGTTGGCCAATTTGAGCCTTGCTTTTGTGCACGAGGTAACTTGGCTACCACTTACCTGCTACACTTTTCTTTGAAGGGTGATTCTATATAGCTCCCATTTATTACTTCATACCACCCGATTTCTACATACAACCCAGCTAACGTGCAAATTTTACATTTTTGCTTCAAATATCCCGGTAAAGTTCCCAAAATACCCTTCCTTTAATTTTTCTCCAAATTTTGAAAAAAACTCTCCCTCTTCTCCTCCCTCCTCCCCTTCTCATAACCCACGGCCTCTCCTCTCCCATACTCCACCACTACACCGAAACACCCAACACCCACACCCATCACCACCCACTGCCCCTCCGACTGGCGCCCACCACCACTGTCGCGACGACGACGACCAAACGGCTCAGATCTGACCCGGAACTAAAAGGTGTGTTCATTTACTCAGTATATATATATATATATATATATATAGAGTCCGGTTCTAGTCCGGGAGTCCCGGATCCGGGACTCCACTTCCCGATATTTTTTTGACGATCCGATCCGTCCAATGTGTTCAGAAGGTGTTTTCCAAGGTCCACGCGGAAAATCTTCAAAAAAAATACCGGGAAGGGCTTGATCCAAGCAGTTTTCGCAAAAACTTTATATTTACGCTTTTGCGAAAAACTACTTGGATCAAGCCCTTCCGGTATTTTTTTGAAGATTTCCGCGTGGACCTTGGAAAACACCTTTTGAACACATTGACGGCTGCCGGATTTCCCCAAAACAATTTGTAAAAGCATCAAAACACCAAAAATGCCTCAATGGGAAATCCGGGATCCTTGACAGGATCGCCGGTGTATATATATACACAAAACTTCTAGTCCACACCTCCCGTTAATAAGAAAAAGTGATTTTTTTGTGTTGCAAATCATTTTGGAAAATGAGCCGTCAATGTGTTGGAAGGTGTTTTCAAGGGTCCATGCGGAAATCTTCAAAAAAAAATTCGGAAGGTTGATCCAAGTCGTTTTCGCAAAAATGTAAATATATATTTTTGCAAAAACCGCTTGATCAAGCCCTTCCCGTATTTGTTTTTGAAGATTTTCCGTGTGGACCCTTGAAAACACCTTTCAACACATTGGACGGATCGGATCGTCAAAAATGTTTGGATCATGGAGGTCCGAAACGGGAATCCCGTTTTAGAAGCTCTCCCATATATATATATATATATAGAGTCCTGTTCTAGTCCGGGAGTCCCGGATCCGGGACTCCACTTCCCGATATTTTTTGACGATCCGATCCGTCAATGTGTTGAAGGTGTTTTCCCACGTCCCACGCGGAAAATCTTCAAAAAAATACCGGAAAGGGCTTGATCCAAGCAGTTTTGCAAAAACTTTATATTTACGCTTTTGTAAAAACTACTTGGATCAAGCCCTTCCCGGTATTTTTTTGAAGATTTCGCGTGACCTTGAAAACACCTTTTGAACACATTGACGGCTCGGATTTCCCAAAACAATTTGTAAAAGCATCAAAAACACCGAAAAGGCCTCAATCCGGAAATCGGGATCCTTGACAGATCGCGGTGTATATATATATATATATATACACCAGGTGATCCTGTCAAGGATCCCGGATTGAAGCTTTTTCGGTGTTTTGAGGCTTTTAAAAATTGTTTTTGCAAATCGATCCGTCCAATGTCAATGTGTTTAAAGGTGTTTTCCAAGATCCACGCTGGAAATCTTCAAAAAAATACGGAAAGGGCTTGATCCAAGCATTTTTTCATAAACCGTATATATACGGTTTTGTGAAAAAATGCTTGGATCAAGCCCTTTCCGGTATTTTTTTTTGAAGATTTCCCGCGTGGACCTTGGAAAACACCTTTTGAACACATTGGACGGTTCGGATCGTGAAAATTTGATCCGGAACTATGAATCCCGGATCCGGGATCCCGGACTAGATAAGGTATATATATATATATACACTCCTGATCCTATCCAGGATCCTGGAAAATGAACAAAATCCGGGAGTTCGATCGTGGCCGTTGGATGTAATCCAACGGCTGGGGGAAAAAAAGACTATTCGCGGGTCATATCCGGGTAAAATGAAGAACCGGGTCATATTAACATGTCTCGCGGGTCACCCAAAACCTCATTTCACGTTCTTTTCAAAACACAGATAGAGAGAGAAAGTGAGAGAGGCGACAGGCGACGAACAAGTTCGAACCAAACCCTAGGTGAACAAATCGCGATCGTGGCAAGTAGATCCCTCCATTGATGTAACCAAGGTCAGTTTCTCTCCTTCCCTCCCTCTCTTTCTGTCTCTCTTTCGGTTCTTCGTACGAAATCGTTCGAAAACCCTAACATTCGAAAATCCTAACTCATCTCTCTTTTTTGTTTTTCAAACCAAACAGAGGTCGATTGAACGAAGAACTCCTATCAAAAAGCGAAGAAGCAGACCCTGGTAGTCGATTTTGGCGAGGTCCGGTTCCTTTTTCTTTCTCTCTCTCTCTGTGGTCGATTTAAAATGGAGTCTGGAACAGTAGCATCAAAAAAAATCCCACAAGTCCAGTCCTCTCTCTCTCTCTCTCTCTCTCTGGTCGATTTAAATGGAGTCTGGAATAGTAGCATCACAAAAAAATCCCACAAGTCCAGTTATTTGGTCTTTTTTAGAACCATAATGGCTAGTATTATTCTATCTGTCTGTGGCATATATTTAGAACAGTAGCATCTCTCTGTGGTTGTTTTTTTCTCGTAGTTTCTAAAGTAGCCACCTGACTCACTTATTTTGGTTTTTTGATTTTCAGAATGCAGTGTTTGGAAGATATGGAAGTGGTATCGCCATCACCATCTCAACCGGGAGGATCATCTGCTAATTCTTCCATGGTACTTTACAATCCTCAGGTGAAAAACGACTTGGTACCAAAAATGAAACAAAAGTTTTCCAGTTTAGATGATGCGCACAAGTTTTACAACAGTTATGCAAAAGAATCTGGATTTAGTATCCGAATCGATTCCAGCAAGTTAGGTAAGGAAGGTCAAATCATTAGAAAAGAGTACGTGTGTTATAAACAAGGGGTGAGGTCCGAAAAGAATACCCAACTCATTTCTGAAAAAACTGTACGCAAACGGGGGCTAACGAGAGAGGGTTGTGGTGCAAAAATGTCGGTTGTGAGAGACAAATCGGGTGGTGAGGGGTATGAAGTCATCCAATTTTTCGAGGGTCACAACCACCCTCTTACAACACCGAGGAAGGTGCATTTGTTGCGATCTCATCGTGACGTGTCTGCTGCCAAAAAAGCTTTAACCCAACAATTAGCTGCCGCAAATGTGGCAATGAACCAACAAATGAGTGTTCTTGATGTGCAATCCGGAGGTCTTCAAAATATTGGATTTTTAGAACGAGATCTTCGGAATGCCGAAAGGGATAGGCAGAAAATTTTAGAGGGACATGATGCCAATATGTTATACGAGTATTTCGAGAATGAAAAACAAATGAATCCATCTTTTATGTTTACATGGGAGCCAAGTGATGACAGGAGGATGATTCATTGTTTTTGGGCCGATGCGACCTCTAGAAAATCATACGAGTACTTTGGGGATGTGGTGGTATTTGATACAACGTACAACACAAATCGAAATGGTTTGATCTTCGCACCTATGTTTGGGGTTAATCACCATTTTCAGACTACTCTTCTTGGTTGTGCATTCTTAAGTGGCGAGAAGAGTGATGCCTTTAATTGGTTTTTCAAAGTATGGTTGAATTCGATGCCAGGCGGCCCACCCAAAATGATCATAACTGATCAGGATCCGGCTATGGCAAAAGCAATTGCCACTTTTCTTCCAAATACCCTTCATAGGTTTTGCATTTGGCATATTGTGAATAAATTTTCTGAAAAAATAGGTGCATTATCCTATAAAGAGCATTATGATGAGTTCTCAAAATGCATTTGGAAATCCGAGAGCCGGGAAGAGTTCGAAGAAAGATGGGTAGAGGTTGTCAAAAAAGCTAACTTGTCCACCAACGAATGGTTAAATGACATCTACAAAATTCGCGATAGATGGATTCCGGCATATGTGAGACACATTTTTTCTGCCGGAATGAGTAGTAGTCAAAGAGCGGAGATTTCCCATTCATTCTACAAAAAGTATGTGAATCCACATAATTCTATGATGGATTTTGTGACAAGGTTTGAAAGGGCACTTGCACGGGTATGGCATAATGAATTGGACTTGGATCACAAAGATGTAAATGAGAGGCCACTATTCAGAACATCAAAGTTAATGGAGTCGAAAGCGAGTGAATTGTACACTATGATGAATGATCCACGTTACTTTGAATTGAGATGTGTGCATTTGCTCCAGTTTACCTCAATTTGGTTCCCAGATATGGATGCCAGTTCTCTTGAGCTTCAAACACAAGTGACAAGAAATTTGATTTCGCCTTTTTCATGCTGATGATTCATCAAATTGTTTGACTTACCAGTGGAATAGTTAAGGCTGGATTGTTTGGGTTTAGAAGCTACAAAAAGTTAAAAGAAGCCAATGGTATAATTTCTGGCCTTTTGCACACAAAACTGCTGGTATAATTTCTGGCTCAAATTTAGTCACCTAGCAATACTTCCCATCTGAATCCAACTAGAGCACATACTCAATAGAGACAATATGAAATAAAAATAATAGTCCCTCACACAGACTGACCATCAGGAAAATGGGAAGAATGGCAACCCTCATGGAAGAAGTAAAGGAAGTTAAAGACCTAGTGATAACAAGAGCAACGCTGGAGATGGCCATGTTTGGTGACTGCTTCCAAGAATTTTTTTGTCTATACTCCAAACGATACAAAAGCAATTGGACATCATAAATCCCAGCAAAAATCAACCATCTATAAACTCAGTATACCACTACTGAATGATGAAAACCATAACACTATTAATTAAGGTCTTTAACCAACTTTTCATGCGCAACATAGAGAAAAATAAACTCAAATTGAAGACCAAAACCTGCTTAATTCCAGAAACAATACTCATTGTCCAAAGTAATTGCCAAATGAAGTAGACATCACAAACAAAAAATAACAATGACACAAGTATTCCCTTGTACAGTAAACAAACATAAAATCTTCAGTGTTTAGGTCCGTATATCACTTCCGTCCACCGCTGCTCAAGCAACAACCGTGTCCGTGATTGTGTTCGTGGTCTTTGTTCGGGCAATCCAAGAAGAAGTCGTTGTCGTCACTGTCGTCCTCGTCAAAGGGCTTTTCTTTATGGAATATGCAGCATTTCTTAGAGCTCTTCTTCTGTAGGAATTCGTTGTCAACGGTGCCTTCAATCCAAAAGGTGTTGGCATGAAACAATAACATCCAGCAAAACCCATGGATGTCATTGGCATTCAAAACCTCCACCTAAAAAATACCAAAATTCAATCTCAAAGGTCCTGGCATGAAACAAGTACATCCAGCAGCAAAACCCATGGATATCATTTGTGACTTAATTTCACAACAATTTGCATATAAAAATTCTGTCTCAAATGAATAACTTCAATCCGAAAATTCCTGGCATTAATTACCCCAAAAAAAGGTCCTGGCATGAAACAATTTCATCTAGAAAATCCCATGGATATGATTTGCTCATAAAATCTCCATCAATTTCATCCAAAACTCACAGATTTTCGAGTTCGAACCCTAGATTTCAAAATCAAAGCTTTTGAAACCCTAGATACGAACCTAGCCATGGAGTTCTTCGATTTGTAACAAAAAAATCGAACCTAGCCATGAGTTCTTCGATTTGTAACAAAAAAATCGAACCTAGCCATGGAGTTCTTCGTTCGATCGACCTCCGTTTGGGTTGAAAAAGAAAAAAGAGAGATGAGTTAGGGTTTTCGTACGGAGAACAGAAAGAGAGGGACGGAGGAAGAGAAACTGACCTTGGTTCGATCGATGGAGGGATCTTCTTGCTTCGATCGCGATCGATTTGTTCACCTAGGGTTGGTTCGAACTTGTTCGTCGCCTGTCGCCTCTCTCTCTTTCTCTCTCTATCTGTGTTTTGAAAAGAACGTGAAATGAGGTTTTGGGTGACCCGCGAGACATGTTAATATGACCCGGTTCTCATTTTACCCGGATATGACCCGCGAATAGTCTTTTTTTCCCCCAGCCGTTGGATTACATCCAACGGCCACGATCGAACTCCCGGATTTTGTTCATTTTCCAGGATCCTGGATAGGATCAGGAGTGTATATATATATATATACAGTAAGCTTCTAATGAGGACTCTCTCATTGGAAGTTCTATGCGGACCTGCCCCTTTTTTGTGTTTCCGGACCAAATTTTGACGATCCGAACCGCTCAATGTTTTTAAAATGCATTTTCCAAGGTCCACGCGGAAAATCTTCAAAAAAAAATACCCGGAAGGGCTTGATCCACACAGTTTTTGTTAAAAACGCTATATAGACCCTTAAAAATGCATTTTAAAAACATCTAACGGTTCGGATCATGAAAATTTGGTCCGGATGGTGAAGTCCTCATGGAAGTCCTCATGGTGAGGTCCTCATTAGAAGCTCATCCTATATATATATATATATACATATATCGTATAGATCTTTGTAAGGTTCCTGAAAAATCACTTTATAGTTGTTAATTTCAAGTGAGATTGGTTGATCGGAAGTTGTTTGGACTGAAATTTGTAAGTTGAAACGTCATTGACGTCGAAGGAATTCGGTATAGAATTCCCGAAAAACGATCTAAATTTCGGGAGTTAGTTGTCGAAAATTTCAATACCAATTGTTTGGGCAATGATCAAACGGGAATTATCCACCGAAATTCAACATTGTTTTCGACAATTAACTCCCGTAATTTTCAACAATTTTCGGGATTTAACTTCTAAAGTATACCTAGTTTTTCGACAACTAACTCCCGAATGTATATCTAAATGTATATGTATATATATACATATATCGTGTAGATCTTTGTAAGGTTCCTGAAAAATCGCATTATAGTTGTTAATTTCAACTGAGATTGGTTGATCGGAAGTTGTTTGGGCAATGATCAAACGGGAATTATCCGAAATTCAACATTGTTTTCGACAATTAACTCCCGTAATTTTCAACTACTTTCGGGATTTAACTTCTAAAGTATACCTAGTTTTTCGACAACTAACTCCCGAATATGGAGCATATTTTCGGTAGTATATTTCCAAAACTTAGAATTTCATTTGCTTATCATTTATTTGTGATTAGAAGTTGGGGGATTGTTATTATAATAGCTTACTGATAGGCACTCAATATCTCAAGATATAAGCGCCTAAGTAGGGCGAATTAGCGCATTAGAGGCGCCATTTATTCCATTTCCCACTTGATGCGGTGTTGCCTTGTGTTTTGGTATTGTTGTGTTTGTTTTGTAGGAAACGGGCCGGAGGAGCACGTAAAGTGGACACATGACATTGGGCATGCTGGGAACCGGTGGGGCCCAAGTAAGGACGAGCCACAAGCTGAAAAGTCAATTTGAAGGTGTCAGTATCGATACAGGTAAAACCCTGTATCGATACCGAGGCACTAGTGGGCAAACAGAATGTACCTGTATCGATACAGTCATTTAACTGTATCGATACCGGATGGGCTTAAAATCAGCCGATTGTCTTGTCACATGTTTGACTTCGGGTGGACATAAATACCTCGTTTTTGTTCCGAATTAGGGTTCGAACTTTGCTTTGTTTTTCTTCCAATTAGGAGCCGACTTTTCCTTGGGAGATTCTACTTTTCCGGGATTATTTTCATTGAAGTTTTGAAGTTTCTTTCAGAGATTCAAGTATTGCTTCGGTAATTTCTGTTTATTTACATTAATCTCAGTTCACGGGAGTTTGTCCGTGATCTGATTTCGAATCTTGTGTTTTAATTCATATTCAGTATAATAGCATGTTTTGTTTCAGAATTTTATTGTTCGTTCTAGTTCATATGAGTGAGTAGTTCCATAGGTATGGTCGCGGGGTGATTAACACGTCGTGGCCAGGGCTGGATTTGTTCTTGCTCCTATTCTCAAACTTAACAACGGAAAAAGCAATTTTGGGTTATTAAAGAGCTTCCGTTGGACGAATCCGAGCTTTGTCGGAGCCCATGTGACGCGGGGAACGGGGGACCAAAACCTGTTCTTCGCTGTACACGGGCAACGGCGACTGCGAGGATTCGCATCTTTCGGGGTAACCTTTTCTCTCTAAAATCAAACGTTTTCAGTGGAACAACGAATGGAGCAGGAAATATCCGGACATGGTCGCTGGTGTTATGAACCCTACGACCGTACTTTCTTTTAATTAATTTAAGTAACACCAAATTCTCTTAGTTTAGCTAATTTTCCAATCAAATTATAAAGGGTGGCTACCTAAGAGCCGTGTTAAACCTTGCAACCCGAGTTTTTAGTAAGCACTCTCCACCTTCTCTGTGGATTCGATTCCGGTCTTACCGGGTATTCTGCTACACCGGTCTCAGCCCTACGCTTGGGGCAACCCATTAATTTAGGTCTAGGCTTTCGGTCAAGCACTTACGTTGTGTGCGGGAGTGTTGATGTTTGCCTTGTGCTTATAATTTCATTTGTGCTTATCATTTATTTGTGATGTGTTACAAACAGATATGGTACGTGAGCGGCAAACGGCTTCTAACCGGCGGCGCAAGGTTTCGAAGGTTACTCAGACCCGGAAGGGCAAACAGGTTCATCGTACTGATGCCCTCCCCCAGGAACAACCCCCTCACGTGGAGGAGGCGGAGTTAGAGAATCAGGAGCAGGAGGTCCCATCTAGGGATGGACCATCTAGTGACGTCGGTGTAGGCGATGTAGAAAATGTGCCTCGGCAATTTGGATGTAGACGTTTGTTAAAGAGTTTCGATACACATGTTGATGCGGCAATTTGGAATAAGGAGGAGCGTGGCGCATTGAGATTACACTCACACTCTCGCCATTTGAGTAAATGGATAGTCAAGAGTCGCAGGATGAAAGAGAAGATTAGGAAGTCTGGATTGCTTCCCTTGTGTAGCGACCTCACGTACCCGTACTGCAATGCCGTTTTAGTTTCTGCTTTTGTTGAGAGGTGGCATCTAGAGACGAACACATTTCACTTTAAATTTGGAGAAATGGGGATGACACTTGACGATACGGAGCAGCTACTTGGGCTTTCCGTTATAGGTAATGCTGTGCGGGATGAGTATTGTGGAGCCCTACCTCCCTGACAGAGTGTTGCGACAGTTTGGACTAGTGCAGGTTATACCCAGGGATCCCATAGCACCGGCACGAGTTGAAAGAGGGGACAAAAAATATCAAGTGGTTTACACATGGACTGATGCAAACTGGACAAGTTGGGAATACCACGTGGTACCTGAGGCAAAGCGAGTACGCACGAGAGCAGATGTCCCTTGGGAATGCCATCCAGATTACCTAGAGTGGCTCAGTAGATACTCCCACTGTAGGGTGTCTCCTGATGCGGGTGCGGGTGAGGTCAATACTGGTGGCAGTGATAGTATGAAGTTAGCAGCTATAGCAGCAGAAGTTGACAAGGTATATGCCGACGAACTATCACCATTTAACATGCGACAGGCTTTGCGGAACATATCGAAGATTTTGCGGCCTAACACCGAGGGAGAGCCTACTACACCATTCACGACGGAGTCCTACACTAGATGTCACTAGATGCTACTTGAGCATTGTGTTTACTTTGGTTAGACTATGATGGACCTTATGCTTATGTATGTTTAGACTATGATAGACTTTGGTTATGTATTTAGGTGGACGGACCACGATTATGATCTATTTTGGATGGATATGGTTTAACTTTGGTTATGTATGACTTTTATGTATGTTGATATTATGATGTATTTTGATATTTTGGTAAGTGTTTGCACATAATCACTATATGCTTTCTGGATTTACATAGTTCGGATATTTACTACCGAAAAATAGCATAAATTTTGGGTACAAACTACCGAATTCATTACCAAATTTCGGACATCAACTCCCGTATGAACCACCTGCCTCTCTGGATTTACACAGTTCGGATGTTTATTACCGAAATATATCATCTATTGCGGGTACAAACTACCGATTTTATGTCCCAATTTCGGTTATTAACGCCCGTCCTAAATGTTTGCTCTCTGGATTTACATAGTTTGGATATTAACTACCGAATTGTTGCACTAATTTCGGGTACAAAATACCGTATTTATGAACAAATTTCGGGCATTAACTCCCGTTTGCATACCTCTGTTTAAAATTGGTCATTCAACAATATATAAACTGCATATCACGAAGGGAATATCAATTGCACCTGTATGAATTAAGTTCACGAATAGACTTACACATTAATTGACAACAATCTCAAAGTGACAACAATCTCCAATAAATTACAAGTACGCATTTTCAACACCAAATTACAATTACGCATTGTCAAAGTTACAAGTACGATACATTGACTATTGAGTAATATCAAAATCCTTTGCAGTTGCTACATCAGACCCAATTATCCTTCCAAACTCTTCGATTCGACTAGCAAACAGAGGTTCCCATCCTTTCGCATATGGTTCTCGATATCTGTGCCAATTCAACGCTATCGGTGGCATGGGGGAACTCGACCTCATGTAAAGCTGCCAATACAAGAAAACTTCCATCAACCAAATAAAAGTACTAGCTCGCATGTGTTTAAGTAAGTAACCAACTTTTTCCAAAGTACTAACCGTCTCTGTTGTGAAGTGTTCCGTATGATCATATACGCCACCTACTGACCCCGTTGTGCGACTACCATGCGTGGAAGCATAACCCTTAAAAAATACCACAACAACATTAGGAAGATTAGATTTGTTTGGTATCAAAACATGGATATTTACTACCGAAATATTGTCTAAATTTTGGTTTATAACTACTGAAATATTGTCTAAATTTTGGTTTATAACTACCGAAATAATGACCCAATTTCGGAACTCAATTGTCGAAATATTTTTCCAATTTCGGGAGTTATATACCGAAACCTATGACGTTTTTCGGGACTGCATTTCCGCGTCGAACAGACGGACAGATTACTAAGTCGGGAAACAATGCGTTACCTCTTGGGTCGTTTTTTGCTCGAAAGTCTTCATTTCCGGGATACCAGCCTCACTCTCCACTTCCATGCTTTCTTCTAAGGTGACCGTCTTCTCTATTGCAGACTCTTTTGGTGAATTTGGAGTTCTAAGTTGTTCCATTATCTCCCCAAGTTCTTCTAATTGAAGTGAGGGAGAGGATCCTTCCATCGACTCATCAAAATTTTCCATTGATTGAGAGAGATGAGAGATGGAGGGGGAGAATGTAGGAACAAGTGATAAGCCCCCAATGTTGTATATATCCGGGGCTTATCTAACTCATTTTTCTCACTCGCACACGCGATTTCGCACTTTATTTGGTTGATATGCGTGTAGTGTCGTTTTTGTTAGTTACAGGTTAAACATGAGAAATGAGCGCGTTTTGTGCGCATTGAGATCCGTGCCGTGTTACCAAGGGTCACGTGCCCCATGGTTTGCCACCACCGGGCCTCAAGAGTCAAGAAATGAAGACTCGGCTAAGGCCCGGGAAGTCGAAGAGTCACAAAGCCAAGTGGCCGGGGGCTTGAAGCCGCGCTTCACGCTCACACAAAACTCCCGGTGTAATCCAAGAGTGAACGAGCACTCAAGTGACCAAGGAACACCACCCCCGAGGGTCGCACAACTAATTTAAGTGCTTTGGAGGAAGTCCGGAAGCACGCAATTCAAAGGGGGTGATCAAAGAAGCCAAATTCAAGTCCTGATTAATCCGGACCGATCCGGATTAAAGTGGACCGATCCAAATTTGAAGTAAAATTTCCAGACGATTCTGGACCGATCCGGATTAATCCGGATCGATCCAGATTTGCTCAAAGTTTTCCCAGACAATTCTGGACCGATCCGGAATAAAGTGGACCGGTCCAAAAACACCCGCCAACCACTTTTTGAGCACTTTATGCACTTACTACTTATGGAATGTTTTATGCTCTTGTGAGGACTTTTTGGATATTTTGTAGAGAGAGAAGGGAAAGACTATATGGGGCCTCTCCCCTCTCCTTCTCTCCCATATAACTTACTCTTTCATTTTAGTTTTAGTTTTTGCTCCTCCATTGGAGGATTTTCAAGCTTTATCTCTCTAGAACTCTCATGTAAGTTTATCTCTCCCGTTAATTTGTCGTTTATTAATGTTGTAGCTCGTACTTAGATTGTTCTATCTATCTAGTTTATTTTCGTTCTTGTTAAGTTTCTCATTTCCATGTTTCTCTAGTCATTTTCCTTAAAAATCCTTGTTCAAGACCTTGTTAATTAATTTTTCAAGCATTAAAGTGTTAGGCCAACATAGTATCTACATTAAAAATCAGTTTCTAAAGTCATATGTCATGTTTTTTATTTCCTTTATAAAATTGGTAATGTTTTCCGTAGTTATGATCGAGTAAGCGGTTTAGGCTCGGTTATGGGGTGATTAGCACCCCGTGGCTTAGGTTCATTCACTCTCCTCGCCATAACGCAAACATTGCATGTTAATCAAAGAGTTAGAATTAATTTTATGTAACAAAATTTGGATTTGTTAATCCCTTTGATCACACGTAGCCAAGGGCTTGACCACTTGGCACGTGTGATGCTTAGGGCGATGTCAATCAAAATGTTTGTATAATTGGCACAAGAATCCTACTCTTTGAGTAACACCATTTCTAGTCAAAACGAGTTTAATCACCAAATTTTCCGTTCGGGGTTGTTTAACGACGCCCCCGAGCCGGTCATTTTAGAGGAGAACGAATCGGCCTAAGCCATGGGTGTTGTGAACCCTTTGACCTTGCCTTCTTTTATTTAGTCTTTTCAAACTCCGCGTCATTCTTGAAGTTAAGAGAATTCCACCAACCAAACTCTAAAAGCCAAGTTTGCCGCTTTAAGGCTAAAAACCTACACTTGCAAGACAACTCTCACGCCGGGTGCATTTGGTCTCTGTGGATTCGACCCGGTCTTACCGGTTATTATGCTATGCGATACCTAGCCCTACGCTTGGGGTAATAGTTTTGGAAAACAATCCAAGGGCGCAAGCAACAAGTATGAAATTTTTTTGACCTAACCTAACAATGGAGGAAGAAGAGGGAGAAGAAGAGGGGGAAGAAGAGGTTTGGGGAAGAAAAAAGGGTGGGTTGGTAGGTAGTAATAAGAGAAAAAAGGTTTGTGTAAATGGGTTGGTATGTAGTAACTTGAGGGGCAAAATGGACTTTTCGCAAGAGGGGTTTTGGGATTTATTTTGACTGGGTGGTATGAAGTAATAAATGGGAGCTATATAGAATCACCCTTCTTTGAAACGTAAATATAAATTATTGGTGAAACAAGATTCATCTGGAGGTAGATCTATTATTTTTTGCACCTCGCACAACAGCTGCTATGCGCCATCTGGGCCGTCCGTTGCTTGGATGGAAGGTCCAGATTTCATCTTGCACGGATGACAACGAACGGTTCAGATGCATAGGTGCTGAGGTAAAATCTGGGCCGTCCATCCAAGCAACGGACGGCTCGGATGGTACACAACAGCTACTGTGCGGGGGTTGCACATCAGCAACCCCGTGTCCCTGGGAGGTAGATCTATTATTTTTTGCACTCTTTAAAGACAAACCTATTTTTAAAAGGGGACAGGATCCTCTCAGTCCATTATATGGACTCCACGGTCCAGTTTTGATCATTTTTGTGTTTTTTTGGAGACTAGATGATCCAAAACATTCATATTTTAAAACTCGTCGATAATATAGACCTTGCCAGAAATCGCGATGATCAAATACAGATTGGTATCGTTTCGAACCACATTTATTTTTAACAAAAAAGATATTACAACACCAGATCGGAACTCATTTAACCTATCTATTTGAAGACAAACACGCTACCAAAATAATATCAAAAGGTATCCGATTATCGTGATCTTTGTCATGGTCAATATTATCTATGAGCTCTAAAATATGAACGTTTTAGATCATTAAAATAGTCCCGGGAAGAATCCAATTGGACCGTCCAGTCCAATAGTATCTTGTTCCTTCAAAAAGAGAGTATTAATTTTTCGAACCAGTTTGTGTTTGGATGAGTTTTGGAAAGAAAATTTTGAGAGGAATTTTTGAGATAGTGTTTGGTTGAGTTTTTGAAAATGAGCATAATGAAATAATGATTAGAGAGAGAAAGAGAGATAAATGAAATAAGAGAGCTGCTACGGGTACCCCACTTTTTTGCACCGAAAATGCACCCCACGCCTTCGGGGACCGGCTTTTGGGTCCCACACGAGTGATCCGAACCGTTCATTATTCTTAAAAAAAAATTCCGAGGGGGCCCACCAAAAATCAGCTCAATCGGACGGTTATAAGTGCTTGAACCAAAGTCTCACCGTTTCAAATTAAAACTTTTAATTTGAAACGGTGAGACTTTGGTTCAAGCACTTTTAACCGTCCGATTGAGCTGATTTTTGGTGGGCCCCCTCGAAAAAATGTTTTAAGAACAATGAACGGTTCGGATCACTCGTGTGGCATCCAAAAGCTGGTCCCCGAAGGCGTGGGGTGCATTTTCGGTGCAAAATATGGGGTACCCCCAGGTTTTCCGATGAAATAATAAGGTAATGAGGGGGAGAGAATCTTTTTTTAAAAACAGAATCATATTAAAATTAGTTTTTTTTTTTGGATCCAAATATTAAAATTAGTTCATAAATGATTGATCATAAAACCGTGTTTGATTATGTTATGACAATGAGACAGTTAGTCAAGTCCTCAATTGCGCCCCAAAAGTCTATAGATGGGTTCAACTTTAAGCCCCGAATCAACGGCTGTGAATGTCCCTCTCCCTCTCTCTCTCCCTCCTCTCTCTCTTTCTCTCTCTTAAGCAAAGCTATTAAATGTACTCTCTCTTTCTCTCTCTCCCTCTCCTCCTAGGTCAAAAGTGAGTTATGGTTATTGAAGCTTTCTAAGCATGGTCAATGGTTTTGTACTGGAGGATTTAGCGGGTTATATCAGTTGCTTACTATCTCTTCATCTGGGTACACATATTTTCAATTTGCACTTCGATTAGTACATGAAGCCCTAGTATTGCAGTTGTTCATTCAGGTACACAGCTAATTTTACCTTCTTTAAGTCCATCAGGGTTTGGCTAGCAAATTTTTTTCTGAAAAATAACAAAGATGTGTTTTAGGAATATTTAATCGAAGTATTTCAATCTTGCTGTTTCAGCTGCAGAGTTAATTTAGCTTTCAATTGCATTTAGGGTTAGCAAGAATTTTCTTTTTTCTTTTTAAAAATATGTCTTACTAGATTTTTCGTGTTTGTGTATTGAAACAGGTACATGAATTTTACTGGATTTGGGGATTGAGAACATTGTTTTTTAGGGAAAAAGATTAGGGCAGACAAGTGTGGCTGATTTGAGAAAATTGTGGGTTAATTAGCTTTGACTTAGTAAGATTATTTGTGAGATCAGATGGCAATGGATCCACGGATCAGTGGGTTTTCTAGTTCCATGAATAGAATCCAATTTGGAAACCAACCTGTGTCCTTTTACCCGGATCCGAACCTAGTGTCCGGATCCAGGACCGAAACCACCTTCCTAAATCACAACTTTGGAGGGATCGGAATCCCCTTCGATCCCTCACCGAGTGATGGAGTCCCGAGCTCAACCGTGACCTCTGAGGATGATCCTCAGGAGGACTGCGATTTTTCGGATACCGTTCTGAGCTTTATAAGCCAAATTCTTATGGAGGAAGATATGGAAGACAAGACCTATATGCTTCAAGAATCCCTAGATCTCCAAGCTGCAGAGAAGTCATTATATGATGCCATTGGGAAAAAATACCCACCTTCCCCCGAACCAAACCCGAGTGTTTATTTCGACCGAAGTAGCGAAAGCCCTGATGATTATTGTTTTTCTATGAATCAAGGTCTGAGTAGCAATTATTTGGTTGATCAGCCCTGGGTTAACAATCTTCCCGACTATAGTTCCTGTAATGTGAAAACTGTTCCTGATTATAATTGTTCTCAATCGTCGGTTAGCTCATCAAGTAGTTTGAGCAATGGGATCTTGGACTCTCCGTTGAGCCCTCTTCAAATCATTGATTTGTATAACGGGAGCCAATCTATTTGGCAGTTCAAAAAAGGAGTCGAAGAAGCAAATAAGTTTTTAACAAGGAGCAATGAGTTGTTGGTGAATTTTGAGGCCAATGGCATGTTTTCAGCTGAGGAACAAAAGGGAGAAAGTAGTGAACTGGGGTGTAAGGTTGAGAAAAACGAGCAGGGACAGTACTTGCCTAATGGGTCGAAAGGGAGGAAGAATCTTTACAGGGAGGGTGTTGTTGATTTAGAAGAAGAAAGAATTACAAAGCAGGCAGCAGTGTTTTCGGATTCTCCTCTTCGGACGGAGATGTTTGATATGGTCTTGCTTTGTGGCCAGAACAAAGGTGAGCAGTCCTTGTCAGCTTATCGTGAAAGATTGAAGCAGGAAACAAGCAAGAAAATGCAGGAGAATGTGCAATCAAAAGGAACTAAAGGTAGTGGAAAGGGTCGCGGCAAGAAACAAAAGGGGAAAAAGGAAGTGGTGGATTTGAGGACTCTGTTGATTCATTGTGCACAAGCTGTTGCTGCGGATGATCATAAGAGCGCAAACGAATTGCTAAAACAAATCAGGAAGCATTCTTCTCCGTGTGGGGATGGGACTCAGAGATTGGCTCATTGCTTTGCCAATGGTCTTGAGGCGCGTTTGGCTGGGACAGGTAGCCAGATTTACAAAGCCTTCGTGAGTAAAAGAACATCTGCTGCTGATTATTTGAAGGCATACCATCTATATATTGCCTCAAGCCCATTTAGCAAAACTTCGAACTTCATATCGAATAAGACTATTAAGGTGAAGGGCGAGAAGGCGATGAGGATCCATATAATTGATTTCGGTATTCTCTATGGTTTCCAATGGCCTTCCTTTATTCAAAGCATGGCCAACAGAGAGGGTGGACCCCCAAAGATTCGGATTACCGGGATAGAGTTTCCCCAACCTGGGTTCCGCCCTGCAGCTGGAGTTGAGGAGACAGGGCGGCGTTTGATGGATTACGCTCAGAGTTTTAAGGTCCCGTTTGAGTACAATGCCATAGCAAAGAAATGGGATAGCATCAAACTTGATGATTTGAAAATCGACAAGGATGAGTTCCTTGTTGTCAATTGCTTGTACAGGGCCAAGAACTTACACGACGAGACTGTTCTTGTGGAAAGTTCTAGAACTATCGTTCTCAATCTGATACGACAAATCAGTCCCGATTATTTCATCCACGGCATCGTCAATGGGGCCTACAGCGCCCCTTTCTTTGTTACCAGGTTCCGGGAGGCTATGTTCCATTTTACTGCACTATTTGATGTGCTTGAAACAAACGTGCCTCGCGAGCATCCTGAGAGGATTCTCATTGAGAGGGAGATATTTGGAAAGGAAGCTATGAATGTTATAGCCTGTGAAGGGTGGGAAAGAGTTGAGAGGCCCGAGTCATACAAGCAGTGGCAACTCCGTCTTTTGAGGGCAGGACTCCAGCAGATCCCCTTTGAGCGGGAGATTGTGAGAAGGGCGATGGACAGGGTGAGGTCTCGCTACCACAAGGATTTTGTGATCGCCGAAGATAGCCACTGGTTGCTGCAGGGATGGAAAGGGCGGATCGTTTATGCCCTTTCTTGTTGGAAACCGGTTTAGTGAACTTGAAATGAATGCATTGCTTTACTTACTAGTTACTGCTATGTCATGCACTTTCTCGCTTATTCGCAGCCCTAGTTGTCTAACATAAAGTACCTTTTCGGTTAAATCTAGTTTCTCTATTCGTTCTTCTCCCTTCCTTTATCGCTTGATTTCTTTTCCTTGCGAATAAATGGTAGCTGATTTTGATGCTTGGCTGCTTATTCCTTCGTGCCATGAGAGAGGCTCATTTGGTTTTTTTTGGTGGATGATGCACATTTGCTCAACTTGTCTTGTCTCTTGTACTTTGTTGCTTGCGTTAAGAACACACGATTCGATGGATTTTTTTGGTGAAGACTGCATTCTGTGATGACTAAAACTATAGAACCATGTATAGGGAAGCTCTGTCACACAACGCAGTATGAAAAGAGGATTTTTCTGATCATCTGTTCTGTATCGTTCCAATTTTATCGGATGTTCTCATGGGACTCTCACCATATGTTTTTAAGTTACTTTTCTTTCACGTGCCTTGGTAACAATCTTCTATGTTGTTCCACTAGGCTCAGAAAACCCACAGAAAATAGTTTCCTGTAATTACGTCTCGGCAGTGCATTCTGGGAATTGGTAGTTTCAATTGGGGTATGCTTTGTTTGCCTCACCCCACATGTGAAGTTGTTCTTGGCACAATTTGGGATTTGGGACCATTCAAAAAGTGATCAGAATTCCGGGTTCACTTGCGTAACGATTGCAGAAATGACCAGTGAAAATGCACAAATGAACAGAAGTGAAAATACACACTAATGTGTTAGTGAAACTCCTTTCTAAGAAATTAATTTTGCATCTCTGATAGCATATGCTCACGCATATCATGGGACTCAACTTTTATCCCTCTTTTAACATGTATGTGGAACAACTAGAGGTGTCAAACGGGCCGGACTGGTATGGGCACGGCACGGCATGAGCACAGTTTTAGATGGGCACGGCACGGTCTAGACGTGCACGACATCCAATGTAGTGAGCTAGACGCAACACAGCACGACATGGCACAGAGCACGGCCCAGGGCACGACACAACAAGTACTAATTTTTAATGTACCAAAAAATTTAATTTTTAACGATAAATTTTCTAATTATATGCTATATACTTTTTAATAAGTCAATACAAATATTTTGCGAATCTCAATACGCTAAACTTGGCTATATTATACAAAATAATTTGAATTATATGTTATATACTTTTCAATAACTCAATATAGCTATAGTTATTAGATATACAAGTCTTTTTCCGACAAAACTTGGTTAAGATTATACAAAAAAAAATCGACGAAACTCGGCACGGCACGGAACGATTACAAAATGGCATGGCATGGCATGACGCTCCACGAAATGAGACGGCACGAAGCACGAAGCCCGATTGGCAAGAAATTAAATGGGCCATGCCTTCTAGGAACATGTGATATTCTGTCCAGAAAAATATATCGTCCTCTTATCTCATTTCAATGCTAACCGCACAATTGTGCTTCAAGATTTCGATAAAATTATCACATTGTAGGATTGGGGTGCATTTTAATGGACTGGGGACAAAGGGAGCATAAATTATTTGAAGACATGTGATCCCTGGACCATTATATTGGGAGACCTTTTCAACCGGCTAAGGAACAAAATACTTTTGGAGTGCTCCACCTTTCGTGCAAATGAGGTTCAATGGTCAACGTCTGCGCCACAGCTAAAGGGCCCAACCTTTCTTTTCTTTTCTTTTCTTTAAGATCTTTTCTTTTCCTTTTTTTTTTTTTTTCCTGATAATCGGGATGTCAGGACTAGCTTAGCATCTCGACTAATTCCATCTCTAATTCGGTTAAAGACAAGTAATTCATTATGGGACTATGGGATTTTCGTACGACTTGACCCGAAGAATTGAACCTTTGATTAATTGTGCGGAGAACAAATCCACAAGAAAAAAACTAACCATTGGGGTTGGGCCCTACCAATATCTAGATTCTTCTGTATGAAGTCTTAAACAACATTTTCCTAAGATCCATCATGTGGGGGACCTTTAACTACTCCAAAAAGTACTATTATTCCAAAATCAAGAAAAGTTGTTGGGTACCATAGTTATAATAATAAGCACCATATCATTGTGAAGAGTGACTCATTGCTCGAGGATAATTGTAGTTTTATGCCGAGGCCACTTTCGACCATCTAATTATTCAATGTTCTCGGAGGTCACGGCCACGTGGTGCTTCAGGTCGTTTTAACACCGCACATTCTCGTGAAGACTAGATTAAATTTATAAAACCTACTTAAAATGAATGGTAATGAAATGATTCAGAGCACCGCGTGGCCGTGTTCCCGAGCCATTAAATAATAACTTCGACTGCCGATGGAAGAAAAATCTCAAATGTGTACAAGCCACATAAAGTTGTTTTTAAACGGTGCAAAATAGGGTAGTGATTTTTGCACACTTTTTGTCGTTATTCAAGGATAATAATTATTAAATACAATAATTTTTCTTCG
Source organism: Vaccinium myrtillus (assembly GCA_016920895.1). Lineage (NCBI taxonomy): Eukaryota > Viridiplantae > Streptophyta > Magnoliopsida > Ericales > Ericaceae > Vaccinium > Vaccinium myrtillus. Next base: position 27,085,250 of record CM029270.1, read on the forward strand.
TGTCACAAATACCCTTTTTTTTTAAAATAAGACACTACTCCTCCGTCCCAATTTATTAGTCTCTTTTGAGAGTTCGTGTCACTTTTTGATTGATTATATCTCGTAATTTACATTATTTTACGTGATTTTGAAAAACATTGAACTAATTGAGATCTATCAAACAAGATTTATATTGAGTATAAAATTCATTACTGATTTAAATTTATAACTAATTTTTTTATCCGATTAGAATAGAACGACGGACCAAAATTTGGCGACGGAGGGAGTATATGCTAAGTCTATATTTGGTTGATTGGAATCTTGAGATGGAATAGAATATGATTACCGGAAATTAAATTCCTAGGAGTTCTCTTTGGTAGAAATAGGAGTATTATTACTGGAAATAGAATTCCTAGGAATTGGATATTTGGAATAGTTTGATCACTTCAGTGTTTGGATTAATTCAGTAATCTTCATAGGAAATAATTATTTTGAAAATTTATTAAAGACAACGTTTCTTTTCTTAAAGAATGAGTCAGGAATCTTAATATTCTCATTGGGCAAAGGAGGGATAAGATTTCCACTCAATTTAGGAATGTAATTCCTGGATGAATATGTCATTAGAAATCACCGTTTCCTAGAAAGAATTATCACAGTTCCATTTTCCCTCAACCTGAAGATTGCTATCATTCAAACAATCGATCCGTTAAATCTCTTCAAACAATACGTTAAATAATTATTCGAGAAAGTCTTGGAGAAAATGTTATCAAAATTTCCATTTTTTCAAGCTAAGATTCCAAACATGGCCATTCAAACAATCCGATCCGTTAAATACCTATGGTTGTATCAAACAACTGTATCCGATCCTATTGTATAAATAAAATTATTCGAGAATTGGGTTTTGGTCTTGGAGAAAATGTTATACAAAATGCTAAAAATATCCAATTGTTTTGATAGCCACTTGAATAATTATTTAAAAATTATTTTTTTCGTTTGCTCTTCTGAAATTAAGCCCTAGAACCTACGGTTTGAAGCAATTGGCATGGCCTCCAAACGGTGGCGTTTTACCAAGCGCCCTATTGTATAATATTTCTTAAAGATTCTTTCGCTTACACGTTCGGAATTATAAGCATGATATCAAAATCGAACAAATTACATCAATTACATAAAAATATCTGATGGGCCTCAAACTCAAGATTGTCCAAGACCACTTGAATAATTATTTAAAAATTATTTAACAGATCGGATTATTTGTCTGGGACCTGAAATTAGGCCCTAGAAGACAGCAGTTAGTGAAGCAATTGGCATGGCCTCCAAACGGTGGCGTTTTGGGCTCCCTGCACCATGCAGTGCATAGAATGCACTGTAGGGTCCCCGCTCCCCTCTTCCACACGTCGGAATCATATAAGCATGATATCACATTCTCGTTCATGTCTCTTCCAAACGTTAGAATCCTGGAAAGAAGGTCATCACATTCTCATTTTCCCTCAAACTCAAGATCGCCGCCATACAAAGGGTGCCATGGGCTATCTTAAACCACTGTACGGTGTTAATTGTAGTAGTTTCACCCGTCAACTTTGGATTCAAAGCAAGAACTCCACAACTTACAGAAACCTCGTGCATCCCAAAGTTGGATCACAATGAGACCATTTCGCTCGAGGTGTGGAATAAATGTTAGTGAAAATGGAAAACTTGGCATGTTTACGGCGACTAATACCAGAAATCCCCATCAAAATGAGGCATAACTTACTATATATGGCTATATGCTACCACACCAAAAGTACACATAATTTGGTTCAAACGAAATTAACATTAATCAATACGGGTCCGCACAAAAATGGGTTTCCACTCACTTTCCTATCAGGAGAATATCATCGTCATCGGTTACAGAAACGTGTGAGGTGAGGGTTGCAGCAGAGTGGTGGTCCTTCTCCATGAAAGCCACATTACAAGAACTGGATTGGACTGACTTGATACAGCAAAAATGATTTGTCATGAAAACCAAGAAACCCAATACAGTGCTATCTAGTTTGGACCACTATAGTTTCTTCCAGAATATTCAGCTAGTGATGCAGATTGTATTGTTTCTTAAAACAAGCACTGACAGGTTGATTCAGGAAAAAAAAAAAAAAGACTATAAAATCAATATGTATGGATATTAATGAGGTTAATTGGAACACCTGGCAAGCCACTGGAGTTTCACTGATATTTCAATGGAGAAACCTACGCAAGATGGTTGAACAACTCCCCATCAACAACCAGAGGGGTGAAGCCGACGACATGCGATGATTGGTTTGATCCACGCCCGAGTTTTGACCCACATTCTGTGATCAGAAGTAAACAATAGGGAACAATGATTTTATGAGAATAGGATCATATATATATAAAGCCTAAACAACATAAAAGAAACAGTAAACACTGACACCTCCTTGATCAATTGCTGAGTACTTTTTGACTTGAATTGCATTATAAGTTATAAAATGTTGGCCATCATTTCATATATAAATCTAGAGTTACCTTAGCAATGTCTGTGACGCAAGCCGCGTTTAATAAAATCAAAACATGATTGTTATATGGTGGGGGTGGAAGGCTTGATCCAGACAGAAATTTGTAGCACTGATGCATTTTGTTGACGTATGATTGCAAAACGTAGAGTTTATGGTGAGGTTCTATACGTAAAGCCTGGTTTCTAATTATTACTCAATCCGGGACCATCCTAAATTCTCGTCTTCTTATGCCTAATAGCCTACCCTTTCTTTACCGGCTCATATTCTATCCACATTCCAGTATAGTGTAAATCAAGAGTACAATTTTATTTATTTATTTTTTTTGCTAAGCAAGAGATTTATTAATTTTTAAAAACGAATTACAAAGATTAAATGGACCCAAGACTGAAAACGTTAAGGGCCCGAAGGGGAAAAAAACAAGGGACAAGAAGGGTGTTAAGATACCAACCATAACCTGAACCAAAATCCAGAAAACAAAAACCTGAAACACTCCAAAAAAGCTCCTATCCCTAAGCCAACCAAAGCAAGCAAGGCCAAAGCAACAAGAACAACCAGAGAAGCCAAAAAAAAAAACCCCCAAACCGACGAAACCTCCAACAACCAAAAAACGGAAATAGCTCCAGCTAAAGCCCCAACAATAGACAAGCGGCATATCAAAATTCCATTGAAATGGAGGCATTTCCCTCCAATATGTCAAGAGCTTTAGTTTCCTCTTTAATTTCTTGTTCTGAAATATCGAATCCCTTCAATTCTAGAAACTTTTTAATATTAAAGCTCTTCCTACCGTGAAATTTTACACCAAAGCGAACTCCCATCTTCATATTCTCCCGGGCTTCCTTGACTAAATTCGAATTCCTCTTACGAATGTCGCTACTAACCTCCTCGTGAAACGAATGAGTTGGTTCATCGAGACTTCCATTGAAACTTCCTTTCTTCAAGCCCAACTTTAATCTCCTCGAAATGATTTCTTTATGATCCCGGCTATTCGTCCTAGAAAACATCGCAGCCTTCAAAGGATTTTTAGTCCAAATAGGTTTCCTACGATTTGTTTTAAAAGACCGGTGTTTCTTCTTATGGCGCATGTACTCCACGTACTTAATAAGAGGGTCAGTCGAGACAAGGTCGCAATCATCAATATCTGAATCTGTAGCTGCCAGCGTTAAAACTCGAATCATCAGAAATTAAAACATTTGACTCCTCTTCTATCTCTGGAATTCGAGAAAGATGGTCATCATCCACACGGGAAGCATCTATCCCATGCATTGATTCTTTGGACAACTCCACCTCCTCAATATTGTGGTTCCTATCAACCCCCACAACAGACAAAGACAAATTGTTAGATTCCACATCTTCTACATCCTTTTTCATACCACTCTTCAAAGGGCAAGTAGATTCCCCAACAAAAGAGACAACATTTAAGTTACTACCCTTGTCATCCCCCACATCGACTTCAATAAAGGGAGAGAGAACCTGTTTGTCGGCCAAATCCTCGGAAATCTCCTTATTACAAACCATGTAAACAACCCCTACATTATCCTTCTTCTCACTATCGGAGTTTTCCTTAGAAGATGAAGGGCACTCAGACCTAGCATAGTTGTGACCTTTGCAATTACACACCATATTCATGAAACCATTAGCATTCACTGGTTCTTCCATAACTCTAATTTGGAAAATTTTATCATTGACCAGCAAATAAACAACTTGATTTATAGTCTCAAAAGCTTTTGTCCAAATCTTTACCTTTCCTACCAAAAAAGATGAACCAATAGATGTCGCATTATATCAAGAGTAATAATCTCCCCCAAATTCTGCCAATGGTAAAGAAAGTTTCCGCATTCCAAACGTTCAAAGGAACCCCATAACAGTTAAGCCATACCTCACGTGAAAAATCTGTCATTGGTTCCGGTTCCCATTTTTAACTTCATCAAACCAGTTATTAAGCCAACATAGGCCCCCGCCTTCTAGCATCAAAGTCATATCCTCAATGGAAGAACAAGTTAGCAAGATGAGTTTACCTCCCATGGATCGAACCTGAATATTGCAAATGCCCTCTGCTATGAACGCCTCCCTCAAAGACTCCACAGATCTCAAAGAGGGAAGCTTGGCTACTGCACTCCTTGATAACCACTGATTACCCTCTTCACAGGCTTTAACTGACAGCTTAGCAACAGAACAGCCCTTTCCAGCAACGACATCGGCAAAGGAGCGACTAGAACCATCAATGGACTCATTTCTCTTATTGCTATTAACCTGGTAATCTGAAACGACTGGATACCTTTACTAGCAGTAAAATCATTAGAAATTCGAACAGGATTCACATATTGCCTGGGATGAGAAAACTTAGCAAGATTGACATGAATGTTAAAATCTCTAATAAGGATGCCATCAAGATCCTGAATAGCCCTATGCGCCTCTTCCATGGATAAAAATCTGATGAAACCAAACTTAGTATTGAATCTAGAGCTATGCTTCTTGGGTATGTAAACATCCATAACTTCACCATACCCCTTGAAGATTTGGCGGAGCCACACCTCATCCATCTCAAACGGAAGATTATCAACGTAAACAGAGATATATTTCAGCCTATCAAAACAATGGTTACAGTACCTTTGCATTGCGTTTACCCTATTCTTGGAAACCAAAGTCCAATCGGCATTGTGGGAAGACCTCCTGCCATAGAGACTGTGGAAGAGGATTGAAAGAGGCGAAATGCACAAAAAACCACACCGGAGGAAGGAGAACAAGCCGAAAAGAGTCGAAAACCGCAGCAGCTACGGAAGGAGGAACTGGGTAAAGATTAAAGTGGCAATGGAAAAACCAGAGAAGGAGGTTGAAGGGATTGAAGTTTGAATATGGGTGGGTGAGGAGGATACAAGATCTAGGGTTTTAGATGGTGAGGTTGGTGAAGAAGGGATAAACAATAGTGGCCGGGGAAAGGGGAGGAGAAGGGTGATTTCAAGGAGGCTGGGAGACCGGAGGAAGCAAGCCGCCAGAAATCGCCATGGATGATCGCCTGGAATCTCAGGGAACACAATATCAAGAGTACAAGTTAACAGTGGTGGATCCAGAAATGCAAAGTTCTATTATAACCATGACATTGTATATACCTTCCTACAACCAAACTCAATGGGATGCTACTAAACGTAACCATTCAACGCTATGGATAAAAAGTATGGTACATAAACATTATAAGATTTTCCGTTCCAAAAAAAAGAAAATTTACAAGATGTCCAAAGTACAAAAGTTAATATATTCGTTCATAGTGTTTCCCTTGTACTCTTACCATTGACCCTCTCCGACATGCATCTTTTGAAAGTTATGCATGACACAGTACCAGTATCACTTTGAAAAGATCTTTTTCTATGCATAGCACTAAGCTATAGTTCAACCATCAATCGTTCTCAAATTAAGCTGTACCAACCTTTAAGTTTCTTAACTTCTTTCCAACCAATTGCTTATAATAGATCGAACCTCATCTTATTCTTATTTTTATCACCAATTCATTTCCAAATTTCAGGCCAAAAGTTGTTGACAAACAAGAAGCAATTGGGTGGTCAGCATAGTGGAGTTCGAGACAATTATTTATAGCAACGTCAATGTAAGTGACACTTGACATTGGTAAAGACGCCTCAAACATACAAGATCACTGCCGATTCACAGTAACAGAGAGGAAAACCAATGAGCAAAATGAGAATGTTAGGACCTGGAGTTCCCCTTGTATAGGTTGAGGATCCCGTATAAAAAAAGTTGATTTTGATGTAATCCTTTTCTGATAGATTTTCATGAATGAATGTCCGTTTGGTTTGGTTAGACTTTTGAGTTTCAAGCAAGTCAGACTTTGTCAAAAGATGTTTAACCAGTTTCAGCCATTGGTAGAGTCCTGGAGCATGAAAGAACCAATAACGTGCATTCACCGCTCAATGGTCCAAGGCCATCTACATAACCTGAGGGACGTCCTTTCAAATCTTATTGCACAATATCCTCTTCTCCTAAGTGCAACACAGGTACAAGAGCATCTACAAAGAGGTTAGAGAGAGACAACTGACCAATTTGCTTGGAAGTTACGCTTTGATCTATGGATCCATGAGTTGACTTCAAGATTTCCAAGGCTGAATTCCATCCCCACCCAAAACGAATTGAGCTAGGTGGATTATGAAGGCGAGTTTTGAGATTGTGGATCAGAGGGGATGTTGCTAAACATGGATTGCAGACTGTACATGGATCGGACAAGGGAATCGCAACTCCATGGAGTGTGCATTAAATTGGTCGTATGCAGGAGTCCCTTGCAACCGCTTGAATTCTATAGTCCTTAAATTCTTCATTGTAGTACCGTGTTTTTCACCTCAAAGGTTTTTCCTTTTCTTTCAGGTCAATGGGGTTTTCAAGCATAAATTGTACAACTCTACTTTAAGGTGTTTGATTCTCTTAGTTTGATATCCGATTTGCAATGGATTTAGTAAAATAGATGGGTTTAGAGCCTGACCTAGTCATTATATTATGATCTGGGTATAGTTGAACTGGCCTCAAGGTAATTGGAGAATCGACCAAGTACCTTCAATATTCTGAACAACCAAATTGTTTTTTGGACATTGTAGATGTTGACGTCACAAAAAAAGACCATTCATGAGAAGTTCCAAGATGTTTACCCATTTTTCATGTTTCATACTTGCGTCACATCTTTTTCACAATAATAACATGCTCTGGTACAGTGTAGTGAAAGTGCTCAACCTTATATCAGGTACCTCATCTTGAACAGAACTGCTAATAAAAAACAAGCTAAACATGCAATTGTTTTGGTTTGGCGACAAGCTTTCATGCTATTATAGAGATTTACGCATATAAATTCCATTTTCTTAGCATTTATCTCCCTTTGAGTGCTGCAAACTTGAAGCCATTAGATGGAGAAGGCAGGCTTGTATTGAACCCATAAGTTCACTCCTCATGAGATAAACATCTCTAACAAGTCGTCGCCCCAAAAAAGACATCTTTAACAACTTAACGTACTCTCACATCTCCACATGATACTTCTGCAATTAAATTATCACTTTTACTGTGAAGGTGGCATATCATGCGTTTGATTATCTAACCAATCCATCAACAGAATCTAAATTTCTCATTATCAATATGGAGAGAACAGATTCTCGTTATGTCCACGCTCTTTCCATGACTCTGCAGCATTTACACCTTTCTTAGCAAAGGAGTACTGCCCTTAACTTCCAATTGGAGATCTTATCTTAAACCATCCAAACAGTTGTACAGCAGAAACTACTGTACTTCAATTGCATGATAGAATAGTGACCAACAATTAGGACGAAAGTGAGTAATGAACAAAATAATTATGAGAAGAGCTCAAGAAAAAACCATCAATAGATATTCTAGTGGCAACTAATTGAACTTAGAACGGCTGTATGAAAATTACGATGGTATCATGAAGTGTTAAAGTGCCTCATTGATTCTCAGCTCGGTCAAATTACATTACTGATAGACGACAATCACATACTATGTCCTCAAGAGGACAAATTACATTATGTTTTGCGTCAATTTACTACTCAACCCGTGAGATTTAACCTAAGACAAAAAGGTGAAATAATAGCTGACCAATGAGAAAACAAGGAGTGCCTTCAGCTAATTCGTCGGTAATTAGCCTAATGTTCAACTGTGGAAACAAAATGGAGATGAACGACAGTGTTGACATAAGTGAAGAATAACCAAACCAAACCAAACTGAGCCTTATTTCCCAATCAATTGTGGTCGGCTACATGAATCCTTTTTTTTTTCCAGTGAGCTCTATCAAGGGCTACATGTTCGCTGAGATTTAAAATACTCGTATCCTTGCACACTACAACATCTAATGTCAATATGGGTCTTCCTCCCCTCGTAGCGTTACTACCCAAATTTATTCTATTAACTCTCTTAACTACTGCACCTACAGGTCTTACAGTAAATATGTCCAAACTACCTTAGTCTATTTTCTCGCAATTTCTCCTCTATAGGTGCTACACCCACCATCTCACGGACGGTTTAATTTCCAATCCTATCTTTTCTAGTCTTACCACACATCCATCTTACCATTCTCATATCAGCTACACCCATCTTATTCACTTGTAATTTCTAAATAGACCGGCATTCTATCCCGTAAAGCATCGCTAGTCTTACAACAATTTTATAGAATTTCCCTTTCAATTTTGTGGGCATCCTCTTGTCACATAGTAAAGCATCGCTAGTCTTACGGCAGTTTTATAAAATTTCCCTTTCAGTTTTGTGGGTATCCTCTTGTCACATAGTACACCAGTAGCGCTTCTCCACTCGAGCCACTACACTTGGATCCTATGAGTCACATTATCTGCAATCTCACTATCTTTGCTAATAATAAAACTTAAATATCTAAAATGATCACTTTGTAGTATCTCTTGATCTTGAATCCTTACTCCTTCTACATGAGTACTTCCATTACCACTAAACTTACACTCCATATACTCAGTTTTACTCCTACTTATCCTAAAGCCTTTTGACTCTAATGTTTCTTTCCATATTTATAGTTTAATACTAACACCTCTGGTGCTCTAGCAGTTTTATCTACTAGGACAATATCATTTGCAGACAATGTACATCAGTGAAGAATGCTAGATTAAATACGAATTACCTTTTACTTTTGCATTCAACTATGAAATTACTCATTCATCTAGTGTAGTTGTCTCATCAAACCATCTTGGGGGATCAAATCCAGACCCACCTGAAAAGAAAATGAATAACTTCATGCCTATTTCATTAATGTTGCCTAGAAGATTAATACTTTCGTAATAATAATAGGAAAAACTTAAAATAAGCGCAAGAGTGGGCAATAACTTCAAGTAAAAAACAGTTTTTGTCGCTAACAGAGTTTTACGAGTCAAAAGAGTCCAATCAGCATCCGTCAAAAAGTTTAGGAAACAACAAAACATCTCCAGCATAGCAGCTGAATTCTCTTTTTGTTTATTTTTTTTTTCGCCTCCAAAATCTCCAAAAGTAATCTTGATACTTCTACCATAAATCCACTTTTTCGCGAATCTCCCAAACACAAAACGATTCTTGCATTTTCTACATAAATAAGCGATTCATGAAATTTGCAGAATGAAAAGGATGTTCTTAGTATGATCGAAAAAGATAAAGGATATTTTAAATATATACTACCTCTGTCCCATTTTAAGTGTCCACTACGGGAATTTGTGCATTTTCAAACCCCCCCAAAAAAAATGTTTCTTTTTATAATTTTTTTTATATTGTTTACACCAAATTAAAGTGCTCATCATACTAAAAAACATTGTATGGAAATACATTTTTTTACGTCCAAGAAAATACACGTTTCCCCAAGGGGACACTTAAATTGGGACGGAGGGAGTATTAAGTTTCCGAAAACTTCCACAATTACGATCTTTACCTAATTTTTCATAGAGTCGCTATGCTCTCTAGAAAAAACATTTTTAGCTAGAAGGAATTTCAAAGACTATCGGGTCTCATTTGACGTATTGACGACTTCAAGTGAACTAAAAATTAGCAACATTACCAAGAGGATTGCAACGACAGAGACGCCAAGCAGTCAAGATGGAACCTTTAACCACTCCATATTTCTTGTAAGCAATCATGGAATACTCGCTACATGTTGGTACATATCGGCAACTATTCGGCATTAGTGGTGAGATTTCCCCTGCTCAAAAAGGAAGCAGAAACCCCATAAACCCTAAACTGAATCCTATTTGCACAATCTTTTCGATGAAATGGATAAATCAAAAGCAGGAAACAGCCAATAAGGGCATAAGGCCAGGTTTGATTGATCGGACTCATATTGAGAGATAAATGTCCAAATATAATTAGCAACTCCACCCAACTAATCAGTGTTTTAAAAGGCGATAGGCGCACTGAGGCGCCAAGGTCCCCTGGAGCTTTAAGCGCGAGGCGCGAGGCGAGGCGCGCGCCTCTTGACAGCGAGGCGCAATTTTTTTTTAGTTCAAATTTAATGTTTTATAGTGCACCACCCAGCATTTATGCACTGTTGCACATAGATATATGTATCACAGTGGGAATCCGGACAATGTCACATGCTTTTCATAAAGTGTTTTCATATGATAACAAAGTTTAGACAACTTTTCATAAAGTGTTTTCATATAAAATAAAAATTATATACGATTTGAATGGAATTTAAATAAATAAATGATAGTGGAGGTCTTTTCTAACCACACATGCCATCTATGTGTTTTTTTTTATCAAATCTTTATGTTTGATATACACTTACTAATAGATAAAGAGGACATATGCCTTGAAAGGATTCTTTCTTAATTAAGAAACTGAAAAGAAACATTAAAAAACTGATTGGTCTTGTTGTAACATAAACAAGTAGACAAAGATACTTTAGTGGGAAGGGAAAAGACAAACATTCACTTAATGTAATAATAAAAAATCAGAAATTGGAGGGGAAAAACACAAAGGCGCGCAAGTTCTGCGCAAGCTAAAAATTAGCAAAGCCAAGAGGATTTTTTACATCCCGTACCCCTGTGAAGCGCTAACCATGCGCCTCGCCTCGCCTCGGGCTTAAGCGCGCTTTTTAAAACACTGCAACTAATAATGCTAGAACTAATCAAATATCTCATTTGCCAAGTTATTTTACATCCCATATTTTGGGGGATCGCTTGCTCAAAAGATACGTAACACCTCCACCAATCATTCAATAGAATCAATACACAAGCTGAAAATGCGGTCCACGGGATATTTAATCCAACGATCCGACTAATAATCAAGGGATATGCAATCCCATAGGACGAGTGAATGAGTTATCTTATCAGGCAACTATTGAATTTCATCATTATGTACCACATTACCCAAGGTATCATGTGTCCTATTTTTTGTGTGCATAGTTTATCCAACAAATATGTAATCATTCCATTCAAACACTCAAAACGTACTCCTTTGCTTTCCGGTCCAATCCCAATTCTAATTGACCAATCAAATATGTCCTTAAGGTAGCAATTACTAATCCAAAATGAGGGAGAAAAAGAACTTACTTTTGTAGAACCTCAGCATGGATAATGCAGCTTTAACCCCAATACTGTTTTCCTCTTTTTCTGATTGAAGACAAATAGTCTAAGCTTCTTTTTCTTTCAAATCACACACACACACACACACACACACACACACACACACACACACGTATATGTACACATCTACTATCTACTCCCTCTGTCCCATTTTGTTGGTCCAATATTGGGAAACCAACTAGTTAAAGGAACATAATTATTACCTTTTGTTAATTTTTCAATTTTGTCCTTTGAAGGTACGTTTCTTGGAATTCAATTTTATTTCAGGTAAAAGAAAAGAAGGGACAAAATAGGAATGTGACCCTACTTTTTTGAAAAAAATTTCAAAATGGACAATCTTTTAGACATTCCAAAATGGAATATTGGACCAGCTTTGCAGGGCGGGGGATTATTATCTATTACTATTATAACGGGATCATCCCTTTATGGCGTGAAAGTCAGTTTTGAGGCTGGCAGTTTTTTTTTTTTTCCAAACTACCCCTTGAACTACCTAAAGAAAGACAATCAAGAAGGAAGGGAAAAAAAAAACCTGCCACCCCAATTTTTTTTCTTCCCTCCTTTCCACTTTCGCATCCCATATTTCATTACAGATTAATCTCAATTCAAGATTTTCCTCTTTCTACTTTTTCCGTAACACAGATTTGCGAACACACACACACACACACACAGAGAGAGAGAGAGAGAGAGAGAGAGAGAGAGAGGCTGACCCTTAGAGGTGCTCTGGTCCGAGTCATTCTCTAATCGATTAACCACTGAGAGTCTGCGACGCCAATTATGAGTCTACATAAGGGTTAAGATAACAAATACGATTATCAGAAACAATATGTATGCATATGCGGGTGGATGTGTAGGGTTTTGAAAAGTGGAAGTTACCTTGTTGGTGGTGGTGACAGTGCAGGAGGAGAATTTGAGATTTGGATTTGGATTTGGGGGAAATTGGAGGGAATTGAAATTAGGGTTCGGAATAGGAATCAGAACAGAGCAGTAGTTGTTTAGGTGAAGAGAAAGCGCCATTTTTTTTATCCGAAATTCTAACAGAGCAGCAGTTGTTTAGATGAATGATGAAAAGAGCCGTTGATTTCCCCAATGGTTTTGTAAAAGAACCCGACTACCGATGAGTATCTTACCGATGCGTACAGACAGGCCACCGGGCCCACTAACGGTTCCGCAAATATGATTCGAATCGTTTAAAAATTTTAAAATATTTTTTGAATGGTCCTAGAAAAATCAGCTCCAAAAAATTCGTACAACTAGTTGATCTGATTTACCCATTTCTCATCGGTACCTATAGTGGGTTTCATTTCTAAAATCTATTGCGATGAAGCTATGCGATAATTAACCAAATGTTTATTTCACTTTTCGTCAACTAGAAGCAAAATACTAGAGTCTCCCAGAGTTTGCATAAAATCAGTATTATTAGTTGTAGTTAATGAGATTTGATATTAAATCAAATATGTGAGAGTACAAGATATGTACCAAGGGTCTACTAATCCAGTTGTGTTTATGATCTCATAACACCACATTGTTATTGGTTTCTTTCACTTAAAATACTTCAATTTCATAATTAATTATGTTCACTCATAAATCAAGGGGGAGTAATGTCAAGGTGGATGAATTGAAAAATAATTTACATCGTGTTTGTGTTTGGAACGTAAAGAAAATGAGAGAAGAGAAGAGAAAGTAAATAAGAAAGAAAATGGGATAAAAATGTAAAGAGAGTTATATTGGCCTTGTTCGTTTAGTAGTTTTAGTATCTTTTTCATAGCACAGTTTACTGACATTATATCTTCAGTGATAGGCCTCATATCTTAGTGACTGACCTATTTTAAGGCTCCGTTTGTTTAGGATTTGTTTAGGGCGGAAAACGTTTTCTGGTGTTTGGTTGTGTATGAAAATATTTTCTATTGTTTGGTAGACATAAAAAATCACTAATATGATAAAATGACTAAAATATACACATTTTTTTAAAAAAAAAAAACTCACATCCTACACAAATGACAAAGAATACTCATGCCTATGAAAATGACCAAAACACCCTTTATAATATACTGAAACAGGAGAAATGTCACACTAGAACAACATTTCATTTCCCTGGCAATCATAAAGCTCTGTTCCATGATATCTGGAGACATAATTGAACAAGAGCATAATTGATTACAATAGTCGCAATAACATTCTTATCCATCAAACAGTCCAACTCAAATGAAAACAAAATCAACCTCATTGGATATCCAATGTATATAATTATTACTGCACTCAGAAATAAATTGAAAAGCATCCATCTTCTCTAGATTTGCAGTGAACACTGGGAATAACAGAACACTTTATTTGTCCTAAAAGTAGCAGCCTGAGTGAGCAAGCAACCATATGGACTTCTTATGAATTGTTTCCACCGCAGCACAATAATAAAAATATTACTGCAAGCCAAAAAGAAAACTATGAGGAGACTGCTCAAAATAGCACCCAAATTTGATACCAACTACAAATATAGCCGCATGTTTGAGCATTTTGAAGCAATTTCGATCAGGATACTTCAAATCCATATAGTCCAAGCATACACAGAACTACACTTGGGCCTTCAACTTTGCCGATGTATCCCAATATAACATCATCAAATAAAAGTATAAAGCCAACTGACCATTCATATTAAAGAAATCCTCCAACCATGCCCTTTTGAGCCTCGCATTCTTGACCATAAACGCCTTTGCAACCTTTTCATTTTCAACCAAGTGGTCAAATGCTGATGCAAGTGTCAGTTCATGGAACCCTTCTGTCTTCATAAGTTCATCATAGAGGTCTTTCACATCAAGTCGATCATCACTGAGTTCCTTGGTTGCCAAAGCAACTTCTCTAATTTGTGCCGATAACTTGTCATAACCCTCATCCTCGTCACTACTCCACTTTCGGTGAGATCTTGCTTGAGATGGAACCTCACTTGACGATACTATGAATTCCCGTTTTGATACCTCAGCAACATCAAAATCAGTCGAGTGTGATTCAGAAACTATTTCTTCCTCTATAACGATCATCAAAAGACTGTGCAAATTGACATGTTGCCACGTCTTTCCCAACAACTAAAGCCATCTCATCATACTTCTCAATTTTCTTGTTAAAAAATGCCTCATGTTCAGGGTGTGCCTATAAACAAGAAAATAAACAAACAAAACCCATATATATTAGAAAGCAACAAATGATGAATAACTTAAAAACAACATGCTGATTAGTGTAGGTTTCATACCGCAATGTACTCATCAGACATTTTCTTGTCACAAGTTATCATCGCATCCAAGCCCACTTTTCATAAACGAAGATCAAAATTCAGAAATGATCTTCCAAGTGCTTTTGATAGTTTGAGATGATTCTCCACGTGTTTGGATTGGCATTCAACGTCATATTAGCATCCTCGCGGACAAGTACAATACCATCAATCAACTCTTTACATAGGAGAAACCTTCTTCCCTCACATTTTTCACAGCTACCCTAACCGCATATTGTTCGACCTTTTCCAACTTAACCCTCTGACCTTGATGAAGTGATAAAGCCATTTTGTTGGAATCGAACAGCTCCACCCCTATAACCTTAACTTGTGTAAAACAAAATATTATTAATAATCGAATGACATACAATTAATGACAATACAATTAATGACATACAATTAATGTCTATTAAGTATACATGTAATCATAGAACAACCAAACTAGAAAGGAAACAATTTTTTTATCACTTCCACAACCATGATTGATAAGTTCTATAACCAAAATTTTGACTAGAAAAAATGAATATGATGGTAAAGGAAAAAAACAGAGGCCACAAATCAATTCCAAACATATTACCTCCGGAAAATTACTTTTCACATAAGCAACAATGCGATCAATCAAGCCGCCCCCACCTACTAGCATGAAGATCGCATGTGGCTTACTTTCCGGAGGGCGGCTTGATTGCTGGCATTGTTGCCTATGTAAAAAGTAACTTTCCGGAGGTAATATGTTTGGAATTGATTTGTGGCCCCCGTTTTTTTCCCTTTACCATCATATTCTCTTTTTCTAGTCTAAATTTTGGTTATTAGAACTTATCAATCATGGTTGTGGAAGTGATAAAAAAATTATTTCCTTTCTAGTTTGGTTGTTCTGTTAATAAATTTGAGATCCGATTATTAATAATATTTTGTTTTACGCAAGTTAAGGTTATAGGGGTGGAGCCGTTCGACTCCAATAAAATGGCTTTATCACTCCATCACGGTCAGAGGATAGAGTTGGAAAAGGTCGGACAATTTGTGGTTCAAGCAGTTGTGAAAAAAGTTGGGGAAGAAGGTTTCTCCCTATGTAAGAGTTGATTGATGGTATTGTACTTGTTGGCGAGGGTGCTATTATTTGATGCAGCCGTATATGTAAGATCTATTTTCACGACAAAGTGTTATTTAGTGTTGGTATTTTTAGTCTGGCAGCCTTGGCATCTTGCTTTCATGACGAAGTGTTGTTTTTTTTGGTTTGTCAGACTTGGCATCTTGCTTTCAATGACTTTATAATAATACAGATTCCACCTGATGTCTATTGGTGGCATTTGAGTTGCAATCTGGACGTTTCTTCGAGGTAGATCGATGTTAGCCATTCAAGAAACTTCAATTTTAGACTGCAGCAGCATCAAACTAAAGAAAATTAGTAGCCATATTAGCAGCAACCTCAATCGCAAACATATTGGGAGCAACATCATCTTATAGCAGCATGCATAAAATCTTATGTGTAATGGAATTTCAGGTGTAAAGTGGTTACAGGGGCTAACAAAGGGATTGGGATTGAGCTATGTTGTCACCTAGCATCTAACGGAATCGAGATCATATTGACAGCAATAGACTAAAGGAGGGTATCAAAGCTATTGAATAGCCGAAGTCTTCTAGGCTATCAAACGTGGTGTGTGTTTCACCAACTTGATGTCAGAGATCCTATCAGTAATAGGCTTGTTTGTAGAGTATGAAGCATTCAGATTCAAAGCCTTGTCAAGCATTCAGATTCCCAATTTTCTAGACAACAAATTTGGATTTAATATATAGGTTTAGTACCGCTAAATCTAAAACGATACCCGATACCATACTATACAAATACAAAAACCGATAGCCAAGCTGGTACGGTATTCAGACTCTTGATTACCCCAATCTCATCTCACATTATTTCTTCCTCCAACATTCCACTGCCCAAAGTCACCATTTATTGTCCACCACTTCTCTTGTCTAAATCAATTTGCTTCATCCACCCTTTCACTTCTCCAAGTCGCTCATTTGTTGAAGACTCCAAAGTAACCACTTTTCGACCTAATTTTTTGTTTAATTTATCATGTTGTTTACTTTTTACAATCTACTACTTTTGCGTGTGATTTAAAAGTAAGCTATGCTAAAAAGTGTAGGCGTGTCACACCTCTATTTTCTTACACACACAAACACACGTACGTATACCAGCATTGTGCCTATCATATTACAAGTGAGAAATTTCGATGTATCCTCAATCAGAGTTATGCATGGGAAAGGAATCAAGTTAATTGAACTTGAATTGTGTTTCCGACTTACTAAAAACTCGTTAGACTTAGGCATGTTTACACAAGTAGTCAGCAACTCGCTAAATTTTTTTGGAAACATGAAGAAATAGAGAAAAACATGGGAAACAAAATTAAAAGTACAGGAGTGGATGGCCAAAGCATTTGGCACAAAGGTCTTCGCAGCTGTATATTTTCTTGCATGTTATACTTTGGTAAAGCATGAACTTTTCCACGAGATGAAGTGCTTGAACTTTAAAACATACGCAATCTGATTATCTACATGCATCACCCACAATGTTACTTAAAGCTTCAACAGAAACATAAGCAAACCAAGGCTAATTATTCTCATTGTCATGCAATCATAACTTAGTGGATCGGTGGAGAAGTATTAGAGCCGGCTTTGACTTTTTGGAGGCTTAAAGTGAAAACCAAAAGGAGCCTTTTTCAAAATCTTAACTGCAAAATGTAAATAGGTAATACACTTCCAAAAACAAATACTAGTATTCATCAATAAGAAAGAGACTTAGATAGGATGTTGCTGTTAAGTGTTGTTTCTTTGCTATGTTTTGAGGGTTGCTGTTGTTGGGTGTGCTGACTTTGTCCAGTTCTAATCTCTGTTATTCTTTTTATGTTTCTTTCTCCACTCCAGTATTTCCCTGGATGGGGTTTCTTTGCCAGATCCTTGCTCTGCGCTTGGTGGTGACTTATATCTTGATGCACCATTTGTTGAGTTTTTTTTAATAAAATCTTTTTGCCGATAAAAATAAATAAATAAATAAGAAAGAGACTTAGAGAGAGAAAGAGATTTTCACTAGTGAATTTGAGAGTAAAAAACTTTTAAGGTGGTTTGGGCAAATAAGGCCCTCACCTATTTATACACACCAAGGGAGAAGTCTAGAATATTCTGTAGAAGCTTCTCAACTGATCTTCTCTAGAATTATCTACAATCATCTATACAAGTCTAGAATTATGTACAATATTCTAGATAATTATATCCAAGTCTTCATATTTTCGTATGGTTCAAGGGAACTTAAAACACACCAAGGGAGAAGTCTAGAACATTCTGTAGAAGCTTCTCAACCGATCTTCTCTAGAATTCTCTACCATCGTCTATACAAGTCTAGAATTATGTACAATATTCTAGATAATTTTATACGAGTCTTCATACTTCTGTATAGTTCTAGGGAACTTAAACCCTAAAACTATAACCAAACATTCCAAGATTTCAAACTCAACACTTAAATATGCTTCATGTTCCTCTTGGTCACTCTCATGTTCTTCATTATCCAAATATATTTCTTCTCTATTCCCCAAATTCACTTGTTCTTCATTTCCCGAATCTTCATGTTCCTCTTCCACCAAGTCTTCAACCAAACTTGAACTCTATTTTTGTGATTTTACTAAAAAGCTTATTGAGAGCACCCGCTTGAGATTGAATTAGGGCGTCTACTTTTTGCTTCTCTGTCCTTTTTTCATGTCTAGAAAAAATCATTTCTAGTTATTGTGAATTTGAAATTGGGCCTCTTTTGAGTTTGAAATTTGGTCTTATATATGATGTATTTTTTTAGGGGAATTTGCACTTTGACCCCCTGTACTTTTTGCACTTACACCCCTCGTACTTTGTTTTTAGGCACTTACACCCCTTACAGAGATCCCGAATTTTGCTTAGGTCCGGACTTCGACTTTCCCGATCAAATTTCGATGATCTGGTCCGTCCAATGCGTTTGGAATGTGTTTTCAAGTGTACTTGCAAGGAATTGGCGAAAAAAATGACCGGGAAGGATTTGATTCAAACATATACAGTTTTACAAAAAAAAACTGCTTAATCCAATCCCTTCGCAGTCTTTTTTTTTTTGCTGGATACTCTTGAAAACACGTTCCAAACATATTGAACAGACCGGATCATCAAAATTTGATCGGGAAAGTCGAAGTCCGAACCTAAGCAAAATTCGGATCTCTGTAAAGGGTGCAAGTGCCTAAAAAAAGTACAATGGGTGTAAGTGAAAATCGAGCAAAGTACAGGGGGTCAAAGTGCAAATTCCCCCTTTTAAATTTTTTTTGGGGTATTACAAAAGATACCCAGGGATACCTAGGATACTAAAATTTGGAGGCCCTGAAAATTAATACTATTTTTTTTGGGCCTAAATCGGCCAACACTTGCTTTAGCTCAAGGCAGGCTCTGAGGAATATCGGGAGACCCGTTCATATAGCTTCAATTTAGCAATGGCAGTTGGCTGTTATACAACAACATAAAAGCTCGAGGGAACCTAAGCCCAAACTGTTCTTTTTATTCAGGATCAAAAAGAGTACAATGAGATTGATGATATGGGGCTCAAATCTCAATAACTAAATCCGAAGATGCATAACGAAGTCTGGAATGCAACGCTAGTTGTATATCAAAAACGAGTCGTGATCTGGGAAAACAGAGCCTTGAAATCCTTTGTCGGTGTGCCAGTGCCCTCAGGCTTTGAGGCCAAGTCAAATGCCTTAAATTTGGCCTCCTCAAACTGTAGTGCCTGTTTGAAAAAGGGGAATACATTATGCTACGGAGTGAGGGAAAAATTGTTCGAACAAAAACTGAAATGCAGCTTTAAGGAGGTGCTGAGAATAATACTACATCTTCCTTAAGCAACAAATACTTATGGTAAAGTACCTGAACACAGACTTCTGCAACATCAGCCCTTGCAATAGTCCTTGTTTCTGTCTGTAGAAGCTCATCGTCCTTACCAACAAGTAACTCACGGATACCTCCGTCTTTGTCTTGCAAGCCTCCAGCCCTGTACAATTAGAAAGATGCAAGAATCATGTTTTTAATATCCATTGTTGATACCAGTCATGAAATCTGTAATAATGAGGTAACCTGCTAAATCTAACTCATTGCTTCATTTGGAGAGTTGAAATAATAGACTATAGTTTTGACTTTACAAAAACCGCTCGGTGATCAAATTTAGTATTCTAGAAACACCGAGGATGAGCTAATATTCAGTACCTCTTATATAACCTGGAATCATTCACTGATATAGGATAAAAAAAAAAGGTACATAGATAAGCTTCATCTAACAATCAGTAATTAGGAATACTTCAGTGAATACCCTAAATAGTTCAGAATCATGTCGATAGCAGTTATAATGGTGAGACAATAATAATTCATTGTACAGTTTCATTATCCTTCATCTTAGGCCCTGAGCTGTAAAGAAAGATATGGAACAAATTCTACCCATCATCAAAAAATTCACGAAAACAGGGGACTCTGATAGACTGAAACTATTGATATACCAAGATGTACAACTTTCTGGAAACAATATTCCAAATACCGCAAATTTTAAGCTTTACCTTATCCTCAACATTAGCCTTCCAAATTGTTTCATTTCTGGATGAATCATAAGGGTTTTTCACATCTACTTACTCAGTCTTGGTGTTACCTCATGGATAATGTGGACTCTCCTATGTCTCTTTTGTATGGCAAGATGAGAAGGTTAAAACCATGTTGAGAAGATTCAATAAGGAGTTCTATAGTGATATTCAAATAGGGTTATGGTTGCTAGGGATGAGCTTGACACTATTCAGAACTGTCGTGCTAATTCCACAGGGGATCCTATTATTTTGGAATATGAAAAATTTGTCTCTTGAAGTTCAATGATCTTAGTGTAGCTGAAGAAGCATGGAGTAGGCAGAAGTCTAGAATCAGACAGTTGGATTTGGGAATAATAATACTAGTTTCTTCCATAAGAAAGTTGCAAGTCATAGAATAACAAACAAAATCTTGTCTATTGGTGATGTGGTGGGAAATCATCTAGAAGACCCTCAAGCTGTCAAAAGGGAAATTCTCAAATTCTATATGCAGATGTTGGGAACTACATTTGATGAGAAGAGGCCCTCACATGTTCGACTCGGATTTGCTAATACAGTTCCAGTATCTCACCATGCTACCCGTACTTCTCCTGTAACTCCAAAAGAGATTAAACTGCTTTGTTTGCTATTAATGAAGATAAGTCTCCAGGTCCATATGGATACAATGCTAGCTTCTTTCAGAAGAATTGGACAGTGGTTGGCCAAGAGGTAATTGATGCAGTCATTTATTTCTTTTAAACTGGGGATTTACTTAGAGAAGTCAATGCTACTGCTCTGACTCTAATTCCTAAAACTAGCTGCCCTCAGTCTCTGAAGGAATATAGACCTGTAGCTTGCTATAAGGTTATCTATAAGATTATTACTAAGGTTTTAGCTAATAGATTACAGCCTATCTTGGCTCATATCATTACAAAAGCCCAGGCAGCCTTTGTTAAAGGTCGATCAATCTCTGATAACATCCTATTAACGCAAGAACTTGTAAGAAATTATCTGAGAGATACTGGGGTTGCTAGGTGTGCAATTAAAATTGATTTGATGAAGGTTTATGATTCCATAGATTGAGACCTTCTTTTTTAGGGTATGGAAGCTATGGATTTCCCCTCTCAGTTCACTTCATGGATTAGGAAGTGCATTTCATCAGCCATGTACTCTGTGGTGATGAATGGGGAATTGGAAGGTTTTTTCAAATGAAAGAAAAAGGGCTCAGACAAGGAGACTCCATTTCTCCCTATCTTTTTCTTTTGATTATGGAAGGCCTATATACCATTTTGCAGAGGAATATTGCTCAAGATCAGTTCAATATTCACCCAAAGTGTAGAAACCTTGATATTTCTTTTCTTGCCTTTGCTGATGACCTTTTTTAGCTGATTGGGGCTGATTCTTCTTCTATTGGGGTTATCAAGGAACCTTTGGATGAATTTTATCACTCTTCTGGTTTGAAACCTAATCTTCCAAAGAGTCAAATTTTCTTTTCTGGTGTTATTGTTATGGTTAAAGCTGAGATCCTTAGACTTCTTCCAATTCCAGAAGGCAATTTACCAGTCAAATACCTAAGAGTCCCCCTTATCTCTTGAAGGGTCAGCTATGAGGATTGTGTCCAGTTGAAGGAGAGAACTCAACAAAGAATTGATAGCTGGACCAATGGGTCTCTCTTTCTTATGGTGGTAGAGCCTTATTAATCCAGTATGTTCTCTTCAGTATGCAAATTTACTTGTGTTCTCTGTTCATTCTACCTTAGAGGATTATCAAGGAAATTGAGGCTGAAAGTTGTTTGTCTGGTTGTGTAGAATAAGATATGCTTGTCAAAGTCTGGAAGATATTCTTGTCCTTGTCTTAGCTGTAAGGCAATTCATTCTACCTTTGGCTACAAAGGTTTATCACATATGGCTAGAACAAAACTCAAGAGTGTTTGGAGGAATACATAAAAGTTCTGAAGCTGTTTTAGCCAATATTGAAGATAATATTAGACTTGAAGTATGTACATGGAAGCAATTCCCAAATTCTGTTGAGAACCAAAGACTATGTAGTCAATGGAATATCTCAACTAGAGTTCTTGGGTTTGCTACCCCTTAGTTGTGTTTCTTTTTTTTCTTTTTTCTTTTTTTGGTGGTAATGTTTGTCTTTCATTGTCCAGGTCTCCTATTTTGTGGGCTCGCTCCTTGTGTGTTTTTGGTCGGTTTGTAAATATTCCATTTACCATAAAAAAACACGTGTACCGCATTTTAAGAATGTATATCTTCTATTTTGAATTGAGTCAATCATGGAAAGAGAACATTATAAATTAGGACAAATTTAAAAGTCAAAACAGATAGGAAATACCTGATGATAGTGTATGGGATTCCCGAGTCAGCCAGATACTGTTCGGCCTTTCTCTTCCAAATCTGTGTAATATGGCAAGAAACATAGAGTAAGTTGGTTCTTTTTTTGATGAGCTAGAGTAAGTTGGTTCTTAGCAGAACATTGTTATAGAAACAGTTTCAAGGAAGAATTGAAGCAGAAGTTTTGGGGAAATAGAAGCATTTCATGCATATGATATCGCAAATGCCTTTACTTGGTATCTCCTGTTCCATAGAGTTGTAAAACTTGTAATAAACTTCTCAGTCAAACACTTTACAGACACGTTAAGGCTGTCAAATAAATGCTGTTAAAAAAAAGGGTGTCAAATAAATTAGTAGGATCTAGTTAAAAGTTCAGGCATTTTTGTTTCTGTGTGAGCAATGATGCTTATTAGATTATATTGACACAAATCACACAAGTGAATAATAAAACACTAAGTTGGAACACTTTTGGGAATGAGGCAATGATACTATGATGTAACAACACATTAAGGAACGCGTCTTGTGTATTTTATTATGATTGTAGATTTCTTTTAGTATTTTTCTATACGAAAGTACGCACCTATAGCTCTTTAACATGTCCCAGGGGTCCTCCATTCTTTGGGAACATTACGTTTAGGAACGCCAGCGTCGGTTTCATGTCAAGTGTATCTGTCAGTGCTATTTAGCTTCTCATAATCTCCGAAGGTTCGAGACTTCAACCAATTCATGAAGAAGATTCTAACTGTGAAATACCACCTGTATGCATAAGGGTCATGGTCCTCATGGATTCACGTTATACTCTAAAAGATTTTCTGTTACCAGCAAATATGAGGGGAGAATTCCTTAGGGAATCCGTAGTCGTATTGTGGAGCACAACTCCTAAGAAAGCTTAGAAGAGTAAGGAAATGCATCACCTAGGAAACAAGATCTAAATAGAACTGCAAAGCCAGAAAAAGTGAAAAATAATGCAAAACAAAAAAATAAAGAAACTTTTTGTCAGCAGAAACAAAGAAGTACAGACCAAAATATTCCCATTCCCGATACTGTTTAAGGGATTGCTCGTGTTTGTGCCTCCCATTGACCCAACAAGAACGATTTGCTTCACTCCTGCAGCTTTAGCTGTACAGATATACATAATTCAGCACAGCAGATGCCAAAAGAACAATAGCTGGGAAGTTCACATTTGAAATGGTGTAGAACAATAAACAGGTATGAACTAAAAGACTCACCAGCATCTATTTGATTCTTCTGCCCAATCCAGTCAACCTAGCACGAAAACTTATTCAATCAGGAAAGAAAAGGCGCACACACAAAAAATAAAAATTTAAACAGTAGGTAAAGTTAAACCATGCAATATTGAATATGTATCAAAACAAACGAACAAAAAATGTAGCTACCTGTTCTGGAAATGCTCCATCTTCAAAGTAGAACTCAGGCCTCTCACCTTTACTTGGGTCAAACCCAGGTTTCATTTTTGGCACGGCACTGGTCAGAATTATGAGAGCGTAAATATCTTGGATTGCAGGAACAATACTGTCAACATTCCTTATGTCCCCAACAAAAACATCATCTGCACCACCAATTTTCTCCTTGCTCTCCTCAGTTCTGACCAAACCTCTTGCAACATACTGATCCGTCCTCTCCTTCAACTTCCTATAGACAATCTGTCCTGAAAAAACCAAGCAAGATAAAATAAATCAGAAGGAAAAATTTCATAACACCAAAATCAAAGGCAATGTAGGTTTAGTGGTTTAGCCTAATTTCAGTGAAATAGTTAGAATAGCATGCCCTTATCATTGACACAAAAAAACCATTTAGGACAAACATATTATCATAATATAAGCAATGCTTAACAACCAGGTAATAGTCTAATATATTTGCTGCTCTAAAAATGCTAAACCTGCTCCAGCGGAAACACCTACTATCATGGATTATAAGTTGAAGAACCACTCCCACATCATTCGCAGAGTGTGTTCTCTTATAGAAATACAATTTGTAGATCATATTTCCATATGGAATTCCCCAGGCTCCAGCTCTATTTCGGTGGGTTGAACTACCAAGCTCCTAAAAGACTTTAAGGAAATAGTTGTTTCAACAATAAAATTGATACCATCACTTGATTGTGGAATGCCAATAGATAGGTGATTCTTTGATCAAATGCGTTGTGTACAGTTGGTAATAAGGGTATCCTGCTGCAATCAAAAACTTGTCAGGCCAACCTTTTTGGTGACAAAATAGACTTTAATGTTTTAGATATTTTATTCTACTTGTGACTTGAGATTGAGTGGTTTCTTTTAAGTTAGTTTATAAAAAATAAATGACAAACGTCATGCATGTTAGTTAACTTTTCAAGTCAAATATGTAGGGCCAAAGCTTTTGTACGTCACCACTGACTCAATTTCCTGGAGCCAATGGTGCAAATTGCTTCTGTTACCACTTCAGGTTGGTAGAACTGACACTAGTATTGGAACTGATTTGGAATAATGCAGCTCCCTACAGAGTACAGTGTTTTGGGTGGTTGGTCAGCTTGGGGAGAGTTAAAACAGGGGAATACTTACTAAGGGTTGGAATCATTCAAAATGTGGAAGAAGCCTTGTGCAAATTCTGTGGAATAGAGCAAGAATCTATTGAACATATGTTCCTTCAATGTCAGCCTATTTGGTGCATATGGTCACACATCACTGAGTGGTGGGGTATCCAATGGGTTACCCCTCCTACCATGGAAATCTTCTTGTACTGGTGGTCAGGAAGCAAATGGAAGACAAAAACAGAAACCATTATGGGATTGCATACCTCTTGCTATACTGTGGACAATCTGGATTCAAAGGAATGTTTGTGTATTTGATAATGCTACTCCTATATGGGCTGAGGTGGAAGACCTTATCAAAGTTAGAATTGCTTTTTGGATCAGAACAAAGGAGGATTGGAAGTCTTTTTCTATGGATGATATCATATATAGAATCAGAAGCATCTTGGACTCTATTTAATGGGGAGGAGAGTTGGGGCTGTGGTTTGGTTCTTGGGGTCTGAATTTTGAGGGTTGTTCCTATGAGTTTGTTCTCTTGCTTTTGGTCTGGTCTTCCGGGGCTGTGTCTTTGGTTTGTGTTTCTGGGTTATTTTGTGTCTTTTATTTTAGGTCTCTTCTTGATGTGGGGGTGCTGCTCTGTTGTTTAAGGGTCCTGGGGGGGTCTTTTTTCTGTTGTCTGGCAGGTCTATTTGCTGGGGTTGTAGCTGCTTTTTTGGGTGGTTGTTAGGTCTTTTGTGGTGGCGTCTCCCTTGTTGTTGTTTTTTTTTTTGGTCTTCTCTTTGTGGTCTGTGGTTCTTATTTGTTGGGTGTCTAGTTTTTTTTTTTTTTTTTCCTTTTCTAGTCTATCATGTCTGAGTTTGTGTGCTGCTTCATACCCAATCTACTTTCTTTGAGCATATGGCTGGGGATGGAAATGACAAATTGAAATTTGGCCATTCATTTCAAATTCTGGAGCAGAAACTTGGGTACCCTTGTTCCCTTCTGGACTTATCTGATATTGCTATGACTAATTTTCTGAATTCAATTGATACTGTTGTTCAATGTTTATATGAGATATCTGCTAGGATCTTGTGGCAGGGGACTATTCGTCTGCTAATTAGTGAGGTAGAAGCTTGGATGTTTCAACATTTTTGGGATATTCTCTGTTATGATACTCCTGGATACATCAATTTTGAGATACTGATGTGAATATGTGATCATACTTTTCATGCTATTGGTTCACATTTCAATTCCATGATGCTGGTAGCATAATAGCAACCCATTGGAGGCGTGGAGATTCCTGGCTGATTTTGGTTGTTCACTTTCACGTGCATGAGTTCAAGATGCTATGCTAGTCAGAGATCAAGATTGGTGGAATGCTCTTTTATGGAATCAAGATACTTCATACTCTAGTCTATTGGGTTTTCTTGGATCTCTTTGTTGTAAGTGTACTGAGCTTATTGTAAAATCTTGGGAGATTTTCTTTGAACCCGTTTTGTATTTGGGTTTTCTGGGGTTGGCCTCTTGCCAACTGCTGTTTGGGGTTTGCAGTGGCAAGTGATTGTCAAGGAGTTAGGTGAACTAGATGTTTCTCCTCGTTGTGATGCCTTTTCTTCTTCTCCCTTTAATCTTTTACATATTACATGCCGAGATTAATAAAATTTTCCTTTTCGCTGTTCAAAAAAAAAAAGAACTGACACTAGTATACATTGATTCAGCACCTTTTGGACAGCCAACTAGGTCTACTAATTAAGCAGATATGATGTTTTCAAACCATGATATGAAGGGAGCTAAAAACACCAGATGACAACAAAAACTTCGACAATAACAAGTTGAATCTATTCAATCATGGTTTTATATCAGCAATTCAGCATTGTTCAATTATCAAACAATGGAACTGCAACCAATATACACTTTCCTCCATACAACAAGAAGACATTTCCACCACAAACAAGAAGACATGTACAATTGCACCAAGAATAATCAAGTGAAAAAACACACAAAGAAAGCATGGAACACAAAGATATATGTGGTTTCCCAATTTGGGTACGTTCATGACTCCAACATTTTTTCACTATGCAATACTCTGTACTATGTAATGAAGAATAGACTACTGAATTCATTGGCTACTGCATATAGAAAAGTAAATTTGCATTAACCAAGGGGTTGGCCTACTGGTCTGTGACTTAGAAGGCTTGCTCCCTCCTATGGTATTAGGATCGAAAACTCTCAGGTGCCTTCTTTGGAAACAGCCCACACAGAGTTTTGCTCAAGCTTTAATTGGTCTCTGGCGGCAGGATTGGGCCCCACAACTCAACCGGAGGAGTTCGAAATTGCCATAGTCAGCGAAGTGGCAAACCAAACTGAATCAGGGTTCACAAACACAATAACATAATCCCAAGGAATCCAAAACCCATATACTGCAACCCTCGAATTGCATATACATATTAAAAAAACAAAAACACATACATATAAAATAAAAATAAAAAAACACATAAAGGCCATTCCAATTCACAGCAGAAGTAAAGTCGTACCAGTTCTACCGCCAGCACCAGTAACAAGGACTGTGCTTAGGTTCAAATCGGCCATTGAAGAGACCACCGAAAGCCTCTTCAAACCCCTTTTTGAAATCGTCGAAGTTTGTAGAAGTGTTGGAGTGATGAGGGATTTCTGCAAAAACTGTTTATAACATTGACACACGGTTGAATATGACGGCGTGAGGGGTACCAGTGGGACACGTGTTGAGGTGGCCATTAACAGTGGACTAGTTGGATGGATTATTGCCCATCCGCTGCTGGTTGTCGACCGTGGCCCCTGGGAAATTGATCTCGAAGTAGTGTGTGTGTGTGAGAGAGAGAGAGAGAGAGAGCTAGGTGTTGGTTTCTTAGCCGTTAAAAGTAGTTACTTGGACTGATTTTCTTATCCGATTGCAGCTTGGGTAACCTTATCTTGGGAGGTTCTATTTTCACACTTTTTTTTTCCTTTTTTTCCATTTTGCTATGGGTACAATACTTGTATCTCACAAAATAATAAAAAATGATAAATGTACAACAAAAGTCTCCAACTAGGCCCCAACATACTCACATAGTATGTGGAGCCCACCGCGTAGTGTGTGGGCCCACACACACCATGTGCGTGTGTTAGAGCCTAGTTGGAGACCTTTGTTGTACATGTATCACTATTGAATGGTGAACATTACCAATCAAGAAGGGGAAGAACAATTTCTGAATAGAATATCTGGATATGTAGCACTACAAGCCAATAATGAGCTGTCCTATCGCCATTCCTCAAAAAACAGGTTTCCACTTTCGAAAACACAACAAGAAGGGGAAGAACATTTGCCACAATAACTTTCACTGAATTGGACTCACCTACTCAACCCAGCAAACAGAGGAACAAAATCTTAACTAACAACACAGTGGATTGGGTTTCCTCTCTCACAAGGTGAGTTTATATGTGTATGATTCAATTCCTCTAAGTGTGATTTTACAAATGTGAATATAAAAAATCTACAATGAAAAACTTAATTGATATTCCAACCTAGAGGGGTGTGAATAGGTTTGGATCTTGTAATACACAATTTTCTTTTGCAAGCAGATGAATTAGGAAATCAAACGAATAATTAAAACAATAAAGTACTTGAGATGAATAAGAGATGAAACAGAGAATTTTTATAGTGGTTCGGCTAATTGCTAAGTCCGCTCTTCAGTGATGTTCACCCAAACACTCACCGGTATCCACTGTGCTCTCAGTACTTACACATGGAGTTGGATTTCATAGGAGCCAACACCCCTTTATATCAACTCCTCTGGTACACGTAGACCAGATCACAAACTTCTCACACTGGTACATGCAGACCAGCTCACAAACTCACAACATTGGTACACACAGATCAGTTTACAAACTCTAGCCGAACTCTACCCAGCAAACAGAGGAATAAAATCCTAACTGACAACACAGTGGATTGAGTTCCCTCTCTCACAAGGTGGGTTTGTACGTGGTGTGATTCAATCCCTCTAAGTAAGGGTGATTTTACAAGTGCGAGTATAAAAAATCTACAGTGAAAAACTATCTTTCTAAAGTCTGAAGAAGATAATCTAATATCTCAAACTTGTATTCTTTTTTTTTTTTTGGAACCATTAAACTATATATATATATATTAGCATGATTTTTCTAATACAAACATTAGCATTAACACCTTTACATAAAGCTTGGACGATTTCCAAACTATCCGTCAAAATTTGAAGCTTTGTAACGCCGCTGGATTTAGCCCATCGAAGAGCTTGCAAAACAGCTAAGCCCTCCACACCGGTTGAAGATTGAGGTTTCACCATTGTATACCGACCTCCACGATGCATGGGATTGTCATCCTCTACACACCAAGCCGCAACACCATGCAGAGTTTCCTGCCTCCATGCACCATCGACAACCACCCTCACCACCCGAGAGTTATCTTGCCCAGACCCCATGCAAAATGTCGCTGACTTCCCATACACATTATGCTGCCCATCAATATTCCTGCAGCAATCACCCTCCTTTGCCTTCTTCATTGATTTCAACAACATAGAAAGATTACAATCAATGTTAGCCAGGCAACAAGCTATAGTGGGAACTGAAAAACGAAACACTGCCATATTACGAGCGCACCAAACTTCCAACAAATAACAGACCAACAAATAAAAATTGTCCTCCACTGCCTCATTGAACCAATCTACCAGCCATTCGCTAAACCGAACCCCTATCCCTTCTCTTAAAGGCAAACCCAACTGCGACGCTTCCCACAATTTCCTAGTAAAGGTACAATGAAGAAAAATGTGATCTACCGTCTCAATACCAATCCCACATAAAGCACACACATTATCACACATTAAATTCCTACGCCTTAAACCATCCTTAACTGCAATAATTCCATGAAGGACTTTCCAAATGAAAAGCCCATATTTTGGCGGCAAATTGATTGCCCACAACTTTTTCCAAAATTGAGAAGGAACCGAACTAGCACGATCCAGCTATGCCTCCAAAGCTGCAAGGGAATATGCCGATTTAACAATGAAAACACAATTCTTGGCACCCTCCCAGTACATCCTATCCTCCCTACCACCACTTGGAATGTAAGTGGAAAAAATTCTCTTTGCCACTTCTAATGGAAAAAAAGCTTTCACCAAAGGTTCGTGCCACGAAAAAGATCTCCAGTAAATTAAAGACCCCACTTTCATATGCTCCAGAGAATTTACTATGGTTCGCCCCACAAATGGATTCTCCATTCCGCTAATCCACTCATCTTTGAAAACTCTTATACTCTGCCCGTTACCCAATTCCCACTTGAGACCTTTTACCAACAAGTCTCGACCCTACAAAATGCTCCTCCAACCCCAAGAGCTATTAGAGACCGCCTTAACTGCTAGCAAATCATCTTTGGTGCAATACTTACCCAACAACACTCTAGCTACCAAACTATCCTTATTCCAAAAATTCTCCGCAGCTTTTGCTAACAAACTGATTAAAACACCTTTGGTAAATCCCGTAAAAATCCTCCCAGCCTTAGCCCAACAACTTACAATTTGTGGGCGACTCCATGGAATACCTTTCATCTCCCCTCCCCCACAAAAATACTCTTTTGAGATAAAAGGTCTCCGGAAAACAGCCTGGTGAAGTCTAGGTCTGCCCCCAAATAGATTCCCGGTTTGTCCACCACTCAAACACCTAATATCCCAGAAACCATTTCTTTAAATTCCAAGCACATGTTTGGACTTACAAAAATTTCCGATTTCACTAAATTCACCTTTTGGCCTGCCAATCTACAATATTCATCCAACAACCATTTTAACCAACGCACATGATCCTTATCAAACTCCAAGAAAATAAAGCTCGTCCGCAAAAAAATAAGTGCGAAACTTTAGGGGACCATAGACTGATAGCCACCCCTCTACAAATCTGATGACCATTAAGGAAAGCCATCGAAGATGATAACACTTGACTGACCAGAATAAACAAATAGGGGGACAATGGGTCACCTTGCCTTAACCCACAAACTGGCCTAAACAACTCTGACCTCCCACCATTAACCAAAACCTCAAAGGAAACTCTCGACACGCACTGAAAAATCAAATCCACCCACTTAGGACTAAATCCCAACTTGTATTCTTTGAGTGTTAAATGATTGAATCCCTCAAAGGCTGATTAGGATTTGTAAAATTCTTCTGGAGTGGACTTCTCTTTTTATAGCCAAGAGCGAATCCCACGAAGTCTTTTAAAAGTTGTTCAAATGTATATATCATTTATACTCATGTTTCTTCTTTGTGGCTCATCAAGTCTTTTAAAAGTTGTTCAAATGTATATATCATTTATACTCATGTTTCTTCTTTGTGGCTCATCAAGCAGTATCTCTTCAATATTGATTTTCTCTAGACAACAAAGTCAACAAACGGTACAAAGAAAATCTATAACCATAAAATCAGATAATATACAAAGAGATATGCAAACAATTTTTAAATAAACATTTAAAATCACCAATGTTGCTCAACGGAAAATTGCAGTAAATGCAAATCTCTATCTTTTGGAGAAAAAAAGAAAAAGAAAAAGGAATACGACTCTTTTAATTAGTCCTGCAAAATTCACATTGATAGTGGAAAAATATAATGAGAAGTATAATTAGTCATCCTATTCAATAATTTTACGTATGTTCCCATCCCTGATGTCATCGCTAATTATGTTTACATCCTGAAATTGGATAATCAGACCATTGTGCCCTTATCAAGTCCATTATTCATATATATATATACATATACACCGGCGATCCTGTCAAGGATCCCGGATTTCCCGGATTGAAGGGTTTTTTGGTGTTTTGATGCTTTTAAAAATCGTTTTTGGGAAATCCGAGCCGTCCAATGTCTTCAAAAGGTGTTTTCCAAGGTCCACGCGCGGGAAATCTTCAAAAAAAAATACCGGGAAGGGCTTGATCCAAGTAGTTTTTTGCAAAAACTGTAAATATAAAGTTTTTGCGAAAACTGCTTGGATCAAGCCCTTCCCGGCATTTTTTTTTGAAGATTTTCCACGTGGACCTTGGAAAACACCTTCTGAACACATTGACGGATCGGATCGTCAAAAAAATATCGGGAAGTGGAGTCCGGATCCGGGACTCCCGGACTAGAACAGGACTCTATATATATATATACATAAAACTTCTAGTCCACACCTCCGAAAATAAGAAAAAAGTGATTTTTTGTGTTGCAAATTATTTTTGGAAAATCCGAGCCGTCAATGTGTTGGAAGGTGTTTTCAAGGGTCCACGCGGAAATCTTCAAAAACAAATACAGAAGGGCTTGATCAAGCAATTTTCGTAAAAAAAAATGTAAATATATATTTTTTGCGAAAACCGCTGGATCAAGCCCTTCCGGTATTTTTAAGATTTTCGCGTGGACCCTTGAAAACACCTTCAACACATTGGACGGATCGGATCGTCAAAAATGTTTGGATCATGGAGGTCCGGAAACGGGAATCCCGTTTTAGAAGCTCTCCCATATATATATATATATATATATATATATATATATATATATATATATATATATATATATATATACTGATCGGGATCCTATCGGGACTCACTGACATAGTCTTACGTCCACACCTCCCATATCCGGCCATTTGGTCGGGATCCGATCCGTTGGATGTGTTTAAAATGTGTTTTTAAGGGTCTACCCGGGGATTTGTCAAAAAAAAATACTCGGAAGGGCTTGATCCGAGCGATTTTCGATAAAGCGCACATAAATACATATATTGCAGTTTTATCAAAAACTGCTCGGATCAAGCCCTTCCGGGTATTTTTTTTTTACGAATCCTCGCAGGGCCCTTAAAAACACGTTTTAAACACTTTGGACGGTTCGGATCATCACAATATGGCCGGGAAAGGGGAGGTGTGGACGTAAGCTATGTCAGGGAGTCCTGACTGTATATATATATAGGATGGCGGTCTAGTGTGGGATCCCGCATACATAATTTGGTGCGGGATCCCCCCCTTTTTCAACTTTCCGGATCAAATTTTGACGATCCGAACCGCTCAATGTTTTTAAAATGCATTTTCCAAGGCCTACGCGTGAAATCTTCAAAAAAAAATACCGGAAGGGCTTGATCCATGCATTTACCGAAAAGCGTATGGGACGGTTTTACCGTTCTTGAAAAATGCATGGATCAAGCCCTTCCGGTATTTTTTTGAAGATTTCCCGCGTGGACCTTGGAAAATGCATTTTAAAAACATTGAGCGGTTCGGATCGTCAAAATTTGATCCGGAAAGTTGAAAAAGGGGGGATCCCGCACCAAATTTTGTATGCGGGATCCCACACTAGACCGCCATCCTATATATATATATAGGATCAACTTCTAATGAGGGATCCCTCATTTTAAATAAAATGAGGACCAAGCAATTTTTCCACTTTCCGAACTGAATTTTGATGATCCGAACCGTTAAATGTGTTTAAAATGTGTTTTTAAGGTCCACCGCGTGGATTCGTCCAAAAAAAATACCCGTAAGGGCTTCATCAGATCAGTTTTTTGTTTAAAACGTTATATATAGCGTTTTTGACAAAAACTGATCGGATGAAGCCCTTACGAGTATTTTTTTTGGACGAATCCTTGCGGTGGACCTTAAAAACACATTTTAAACACATCTAACGGTTCGGATCATTGAAATTTGGTCGGGAAGCATGAGGTCCTCATTTTAAATAAAATGAGGGATCCGCCTAATTACTCTGTATTAATTATCTTTAATATGAGTATCCCTGTTACTCTCCCTTCCGCCCCCCTCATGGTATCAGAGCCAAGTAGTGAGTAGTGAGTAGGAGGTGGTTATGCCAGGTAGTTAGACCAGTTTACTGTAGGATGTAGGGTACAGTTATACTCTAAATAATCAGTCCATTATTGCCAAATACTTGTGGTTGTTTTATTAATAGTTTGACTGTAGATCTACGAACTGCCACGCTATAGCAGGACACCCAGGTTCCTAGGTTCCCATTTTGAGGTGTGTAAATCCCGAGGTAGGGTAGCCGTTTTTGGGTATGGATGGGGTATGCATCTCGTAGCGTATGAGCCTTGTAGGAGATAAACAGTTAAATTATTAAGTAAACAATTCAAGTAGTTGAGATAATATACTGATTATTTCATGTATAATGTACTCTGCACCCTTACTATATTGGTATAAACTCACCTAGCATAACTGCTCCTATTACTCCTACTGTCCAAAAAGCAAAATGGCAACATAATTTAACTTACCAAATTACGGAGATTCAATAACATCTACATACTTTTTTATTCATGGTAATAGATTATCAAAAGAATTTAATTCATTAGAAAACACGGATAGAAGAAAAAATTATCGACAATTATTTACCAAAAAGAACAACACATTATTTTTTCCCACTGGCAAAATATAAAATATAAACAAAGCGATATTCAATTTCTAGATTATATTGAAAACATATATCCAAACAAACATACAAAACCTCCTATAGAGTCTTGTTCAGAACCTCTTGAATTAAATGATAAAGAATTGCTAAAAGAATTGATCAATAATCTAGAAGATCCCCAACTAAAATTACAATACATTACAAAAATGGAAGATATATTCAAATTAACACCTACCACAACAATTGATGAACCAATTTCCCAAAAATCAAATCCTATACTCTTAGCTCACCTTTAGAAAAACATAAGGAAATACCAAAATCGATCAAATTGAGAAAATCAAAGCCAATGATAGAAACAATAAATGTCATCACAAAAATACAAAAAACAAATAATACTACTTTACAGGACCTCCAACATGAGGTAAAAGAAGTCAAAAAGCAAATTAGAAAAATAAATCAACAAGATGACAGTAACAAACCAAGTATCCAAAACCAAACACGTTGTCACTCCACAATAAACGAAATAAAAACTATAAACATAATATCCATAATCTTCCAAATGAACCCAGATATAATTTCAATTCAAAGATGGAATACTTATATCAACCTCAAAATTCATGATATGGAAATAGAAACGATTGCGCTAGTAGATCTTTGGAGCGAGATATGAATTGTATTCAAGAAGGATTAATACCCACAAAATATTATCATAAAACAATTGAACAATTAGTATACGCAATGGTAGTCAAATGGATATTCAATACAAATTACCCAAAGTACATATTTGCCAAAATAATGTATGTTTTCAAACATCCTTTATTTTAGTTAAGAATATGAGATAATGTAATTTTAGGTTTACCTTTTATTGGTATGATATATCCTTTCAAAACAAATAACATCGGTATAACTACAACACACTTAGGAAAAGAAATAACTTTTAAATTCCTAAAACCATCGAAAAACGAGAATTAAAACAATTAACATTTACGCAACAAAAAAACTCAACAATTAAATTATCTCCAAAACGAAATAAAATATAAACAAACAGAAGACCAACTTACAAATAATTCCTTAATTCAACAAATAGACAAATTCAAGAATCACTTAGAAGCTGAAGTATGTTCAAATATACCTAGTGCTTTTTGGCATCGCAAAAAACATATAGTCACGTTACCTTATACCAAAGATTTCAAAGAAAGCAATATACCAACAAAATCCAGACCTATCCAAATGAATCCAGAAACAATGGAAACTTGTAAACAAGAAATTCAAGCATTACTTGATAACCATATTATCCAAAAAAGTAAATCACCCTGGTCTTGCCCAGCTTTCTATGTCAACAAAAATGCTGAAATAGAAAGAGGAGTACCTCGCCTAGTGATCAATTACAAACCACTAAATACTGCCTTAGAATGGATCAGATACCCAATTCCCAACAAAAAAGACCTCATTAATAGATTACATAATGCTACAATATTCTCAAAATTTGATCTTAAAAGTGGATTCTGGCAAATACAAATTCATCCAAAAGACAGATACAAAACTGCTTTTACAACCCCTTTCGGACATTATGAATGGAATGTAATGCCGTTTGGTTTAAAAAATGCTCCTAGTGAATTTCAAAATATTATGAATGATATATTCAATCCATTTAGTCATTTTATTATCACATATATAGATGATGTACTAGTCTTTTCCAAAACAATAGACGAACATTGGAAACATTTAAAATCTTTTCTACAAACCATCAAACACAATGGGTTAGTAGTCTCGGCTCCCAAAATTAAACTATTTCAAACAAAAATTCGATTTTTAGGATATAACATATATCAATCCACTATAACACCAATTGATAGGGCCATCCAATTTGCTGATAAATTTCCAGATGAAATTACTGATAAAAACCAATTACAAAGATTTTTAGGATCACTAAATTATGTGTCAGAATTTTATAAAAATCTCAGACCAATATGTCAACCACTATTTGAAAGACTAAATAATAATCCACCAGCCTGGACATCAATCCATACTAATATTGTACAACAAATTAAAACATATGTCAAAATATTACCATGTCTAGGAATCCCAACAACAAACTCATTTAAAATAATCCAAACAGATGCTTCTGACATAGGATATGGAGGCATTCTTTTACAAAAAACCAATTCAACTTCTCCTGAACAAATAGTTAGATATTATTCAGGAGTATGGAACAAAACCCAAAATAATTATAGTACTATTAAAAAAGAAATTTTAGCACTCGTATTATGTATCTCTAAATTTCAAGATGATGTTTTAAACCAAAAGTTTTTAATTAGAATTGACTGCAAAAGTGCAAAGCATATTTTAGAACAAGATGTAAAAAATGTGGCTAGCAAACAAATTTTTGCTCGCTGGCAATCAATACTCAGTATTTTTCACTTTGATATAGAATATATTAAAGGTGAGCAAAATTCAATTCCTGATTTTCTAACACGAGAATTCCTATTAAATTAATTTTGCAGATATGGCAGAAAAGAACAAAAAAGATAGCAAGATAGCAACAACACCTCAAAAGCAATTGGCCCTTACAACTAGTACTATGGCTATTCCCCCCATTGAACTAGTCAATAGATACCAAGTCCTTAACCCAACAGCCAAAAGCCAATACGGATCTAGTTCTTCACTCGCATACCCACCAATTACCCAAAATTATACCCCTGTAAACCAAATTATAGGAACCTCTTCCCAACCTATTATTCCAGCAAAAACTATTTATATTGCAAAAACTCAATTACAAAATCTATTTTATATAGAACCATCTTTTCAACATATAAAAAATCCAAATGATTTAGCCTCCCATTATTTCCCCGAAAACTGGCATTTTGTTCCACATAATCCTGACAAATCAATATCCTTTTATAAATAATATCCTTGTGCATACTCAGTCTGTTGTCTTTAAACAGACTTACGACACAAAAGATAGCAACATTATCAATTACCAATCATTTTACATCCACAAAATAATCAATATTTCTGAATGGGGTCATCCCTCAAACCTTCAACCACTACCAGATAATGAATTATTTTTTAATTATTATGATTACATCAATGCTTGGTCTTATGCATTATTATATGAAAATTCAAAATTCTCTCATTCTTGGTTTTTCCAGTTTGATCAAAATTTCAATTCTCCATTTCCTACTTGGTTTCTTCGATGGTGGTCTCAAATGGGAGCCGGTAATGACATTATCCCCAAAAATCTTCTTGATCAAGTTGATTACTTCTACTCTAAACAAAAAAAAACCTTCACCAAAATCAATTTCCTCGACTCCTGCTTTTTATTGCAAAATATAAAATTGCTTGGATTTTCAGATGGAAATATGTTATCTCTGATAATCTTGTTGCCCGCCAATTCTTGATCAAATGGTGGAATAAGTTCAATATCCAGCAAGTAATTGATCAGGTCCAGAACGACTTCAAAATAAAAGTTCCAAAACCAGTCCAGATCCATGATAGACCTCCATCTCCATATATGATTTCCAATATCAAGCTTGACAGTCCTACCACGAGCTCCCCTCCTCCAAAATCACCCAATCAAACAATAATCAAATTAGCCCAACAACTCATCATGCAAGCTGCTCAAAATCCGAATCAAGACGCAAGCAAAGCATTACTCCAAATTGCTACTGACATGCTCAGTCAAAGCCAGGACACTGAAGCATCAACTTCCTCAACACCAGAACAAAATCCATTTGATTCTCTATTTCAAGATTCCCAGGATCCCAATGAATTATAAGTACTAATTTTCTTTTATAATGCAGGTTCAAGTATTACTATTCTTCAACAGCATTACCTCTATTATCACTCACTGATAATAGCTGAGAATCAATCATCCCCACTGGATGATGGTGAAAGCGTGAGTACAAAATCAAAAGTGTAAAAATGGATCATGATCAAATTGAACTTTCCCTTTTAATTAATCCATTAGTTACTTGGGCAGAGGTCAATAGAAGGAGACATATCCGTGACCAATTACACCATATTTGGACACGCTTCCTTTTAGAACCCAATACCAAAATAAATATCAAATTCTGGATAAGAAGCATGAATCATCTTCTTGCTTTTTATGACAAAACAGCCTTCAGCCATCCAGCCCTCAATAAAACAATTATTTTCTTCAATGACAATGAAAAAACTAATTATTACTGGTTCAAATTGGTAGTTAAACGACTACACAAAAAATTATGCCTACTGTCCCAGCCTTGACCAAATTCCAAGCTATTATAAAAAAACCACCAACAACAACATCATCAGCAAGTGAAAGACAAGTGGAGCAAAATTCAATTATGGGGACCACTCCCTTTTTTCTATGCATCTTTCCTACCAAATTCATGATCCAACATGAAATGATCGTAAGTTATCCAAGAAAGAAATTTGCAAGTGGAAGTAATTCTCCACCAACAAAACAATAATGGGGTCCACCTTTCAACTTTCCCTCAAAAATTCCACAACCAAATTATGGGATCAGCTTTCCAGAGGGACCAAAATCCACTCAGCAAATATCATTTCAGCTTTCCCACCGAAAGCAGCCCCTCAAGTCAAAAGCAACACCAACTGCCCTTTACTGTTCTTCATTATAATGATTGTAAACAGGGTTCCTTATTCTATAAAAGGACTCTCAATATCAGTAGTTAGGCATCTTGCATTTTTACATCTTTCAATTTCCCCAATCTTTTCATTTCACCACTTCAAAACTTGTATATCTCACTCTCTTCTCTCCCCCCATATATCTCCCAACTGTACTCCCAACTCATCCTCCTCCTCTTCCTCCTCTCATGTACCAGTAGCTTCAAGTAAGCTTTTCAATATTTCAATATAATGATTTGAATTTCCATTATCTGTTTTAAATTATTACATTATTATGGCCGGTTCTACCGCCCTTATTATTATGCATGATTCATGGCTGGTCTAGACCGCCTAATTACTCTGTATTAATTATCTTTAATATGAGTATCCCTATTACTCTCCCTTCGCCCCCCTCATGGTATCAGATAAGGGCGGTAGAACCGGCCATAATAATGTAATAATTTAAAACAGATAATGGAAATTCAAATCATTATATTGAAATATTGAAAAGCTTAGGTACATGAGAGGAGGAAGAGGAGGAGGAGGAGTTGGGAGTACAGTTGGGAGATATATGGGGGGAGAGAAGAGAGTGAGATATACAAGTTTTGAAGTGGTGAAATGAAAAGATTGGGTAAATTGAAAGATGTAAAAATGCAAGATATCTAACTACTGATATTGAGAGTCCTTTTATAGAATAAGGAACCCTGTTTACAATCATTCTAATATTGAAAAGTAAAGAGCACTTGATGTTGCTTTTTGACTTGAGGGGATGCTTTCGGTGGAAAAGCTGAAATAATTGTTTTCTCTTTTGGCAAAAGAGGTAATTGGTGTTGCTAGACGTATTTGGTCTTGCTGGAAAGTTTGATTTCATAATTTCTTTGTGGAAATTATGAGGGAAAGTTGAAAGAACCCACCATGTTGATTGCCTTCTTTGTGCGATCATTTCGTTTTGATGATGAAGTTGTTGGTGAAAAAGGCATGAGATAAAGGAGTGGTCCCCATCCTTGTCTTTCCATAATTGATTTCTTGTAATGACGCTTTTGACTTCTTTGTTTTGCTACGGATGATATTGAGTTGGAATTTCACTCTAATAATTGGCTTCTTCCAGGAGCTGTCAGACATATCGTAATCTTGTTCTTGATCATTTTCTTTGCTGGATGTAGTCTTCAAAGGCTTGAACTGCTACGAAATTTTTGGTATGGAAAATAAAAGGGACTTCGCCATAATAATGTAGGGTACGGATTTTTTTGTATTGGATCCTCACTAAATAAACCATATTGCTTTTGTTTTTGGGTAAAGGATTCTGTCGCCAATGTGGTGGCAATGTTGTATGCAATGGAATCTTGTATTTGTTGAGGTATGGGGTTGGAACAAATCCAGTCGGAAATTCGCAACCTAATAAAGGAAATTGGGTATAATGGTCATTGTAATTTTGACTAGAGGTTACATGAATAATATGTTGAGCTGGGATAATAGAACCAAAAGGTGTCCATTCTGGCATTTTGCTTTGGATAATTGCTTGACAAACTAGTACCCAAGGTATAGCGAAACAGTTTTGGATACAAATGGCTAATTTTCGGGGTATGCGGTTTGTTTGGTTGATGTTTGTAAAAATCATCTGGTGAAGGAACCCGTAATCAAGTAGGGTCATGGGGGTAATTTGGATTTGCTGGTTTTCGTATGGTACAGTGATATCTTGGAAAGTGGTCATGTTAATGCATGCTTTGGGAATACTAAAAATTAAGTTGCATTCACAGTTGGATCTTTCTAATGGGATTTCTTGGCAATGGATTTTAGTTTTGGGACAGTGTTTCAAGTTTGGATGTTGGTAGTAAAGGATAGGCCAGGGAGAATCTCTGGATAATTGAATGGGTTTTGGCCAGCAATTTGGACTAATGTTTGAAAAAGAAATTGGTGAAAATGCTGGCCTTTTTGTTGGGCACATTGTTGAATGGTGGTAGTAATATCTGTTGGGAAATTTTTGGGAAATATGGATAATGTTTTTGGTAATGCTAAAATTTTTGGAATGGCTGTACACACGCTATCACCATCATCCAGTGGGGATGACTGCACATGCTCAGCTATTACCAGTGGGGCAATAGAGGGACGTCGTTTGAAATTTTGGAGTTGCTGTTGCAACGTTTTGACCTGATCCATGAGTGTTTTGTTCCTGTCAAGTAAATTCTTATAACAAGCAGGCAATAAATTGTTAGAAATGTTTGAATTCGAAATTTGTTTTTGATGACAGAAATTTTGATTTTGAAAATAGATGCTCAAGGCATCGAGAGATTTTTGTAAATGTTGGGTGTTTGTAGCACTCCATATGTTATCTAGGAGACATTGTTGAGTGTCATTAATGTCTCTTAGATAACGAAGTAGTTGAAATTTTTGATTTGATCCAGGGGCAAAATTTGGTAGTGAAAACTCTCCAAAATGCCTGTTTGTTGTCATCTGCAAAATAAATAAGTTAAATAGAATTTGAGGAAGTAGAATCTTGAGCAGAAAGAAACGGAAATGTAATTGATTTGCCAAGTGGTGAAGCAGTTATATTTGTATTGGAAGTAAGAAATGGATAAAGAAGAGAAATAAAGGGAATTCCCAAAATAACATGATTGGTCAGGTTTTGGGTAAGAACAAAAGAGGTTTCGAAATAGGTTTGGTCTTGATGAATTAAAACTTTAGGCAATTTATATTTGATTTTTAATTTACTTCCGGTTGCCGAACATAATTGGTCATTGGTTTTATGATAATATTTAGCAGGAATAATATTTTCTTGGATACAATTTAGATCGGCGCCCGTATCTATTAAAGCGATAAGCTGGATTTGAAAGTCGTCAATAATTAATTTTATTTTTGTATGCCATTTTGAAATATGAGGTTTGTTAATTATTGAAAGTGTGTTTTGTTCTTGCAGTATTTCTGGAATAATTTCTTTTGGTGGTTTGTCGTTGAATGATTTTGCTATTTGTAAAAGTTCTAATGTATAATTTATTTGATTTATTTGTATTTGAAATTTTTTATTTTCTTGTTGGAGTGTTGATTTTTTCTTGTAATAGGTGGATATTTTCTTTGACATTGTACTCGGGGCTTTTTGTTTGACGGAACCGTTCTAAAGTTTCATTTAGATTAATAATTGGCTTTGGTATTTTTGGTTCATTATTTTTGTTACTAAACACATTTTTTAATTTTTTGATATATTGTTGTTTTAATTGGTCGTTCTCAATTTTGCTGATTAGGTCAATTAATAATTCTTCTTCTGGGAGATCTTTGGAAATAACATTGATTTGCTGACAGCATGTATTGTTACAACCGAATTTGATTTGGTCTTCATCATTACTTGAATCTAAGGAGTGGTATTCTGAAGAGGAGTTTGTAGGTTCTTCATTACTATTATCTTGCTGATTTGAGATTTTGAATATTTCTAGTATAGCGAGTTTATCTGTTTCGGAAATTGCCAATTGATTGATTTTGTTTTTAACTTTGCAAGT
Source organism: Vaccinium myrtillus (assembly GCA_016920895.1). NCBI lineage: Eukaryota > Viridiplantae > Streptophyta > Magnoliopsida > Ericales > Ericaceae > Vaccinium > Vaccinium myrtillus. The sequence goes on from CM029270.1 coordinate 27,128,002, forward strand.
AGTTTTGTAATGGCCTTTTTTGCCACAGTTAAAACAGGTAACATCTTTTTTATTACTTTGTGTTTTTGGTTTATTTGTTTTGTTTTTATCGTATTTTGGTTTATCGTAATATTTATCTTTTGGGATATATTTGTTTTTGGGGTTGTATTTATCTTTTTGTTTTTCTGAGGAGGTTGTTTTGGTGGTTCTTCTAGAAGGGGCTATAGGAGGAATACCGTATTGTTCACAGAAATTTCCTAATTCATATTTTGCTTTGATTTTATCTTTTTGTGCTTGTCTATTGATTTTCATATCGATACACATTCGTAATCCTTCTTTTTGAATTGTGCTGATAATATCACCGTAAGTTAGGTTGTCATAATCTATAGCTCCTGTTGGTTGGCTAAGAACATCTCTAATTTTGTGTGCAAATAAACTTGGGAGACCATTGATAAATTTTTCTTTCCAAAAAGATTTTGTGCAGTCATCTCTTAACATTACTCTGGATGTAAAGACATCTTTGTACCATCTAAAATCGCTTAATGTTGGACAATGGAGGTTACTAAGTTGGTCATGGATTCTTGAAGTAATATGGCTGGGTGTTCCTATAAAATGTTTTACAATTGTGAATATTAAAGTATTGATGCCATCATGTCGAGTCATGTTAACTTCTTCATCAAATATTGGAAATCCATTTTCATCTACTTGTATTGAATTTCTGATTTCAGATTTTGAGTCATTAGTTAGGTATTTATCCCACCAAGATTTTAACATTCCTGTAAATCCTGTGGTTAATAAATCTACAACTTGAGGTTGGGTATGGTCGAAAGTACTAAGATAAGTATTGGCCACCATGGACATATGGTTTAATTTTTCTAATATTTGTTGTTCACTAAGACCATCTATGTTCCATTCATATAATTTGTTTGCAGAAACAGAAAATTGGTTTAATAGGCTTCTATCCTCTAATTGAAGATCTACTGGGGTAGGTTTTGTGTACCAATTCTTGGTTGTAATTATTTGCGTATTTGGGTAATAGATTTTGTTGATTTTGGTATCTGTAAATTGTTCTTCAATTTTTGTAATATCGTCATCTGTTGTAGTATCCGTATCATGTATCTGAGTTAATGTGCTAATATTTTCATTTTTGAGTACTAAATTCTTCTGATTGGATTCAATTCTGTGTAATAATTCCTCTATTTTGGCAATATTTTCAGTTGGAGTGAGTAAGGGTTTGATCCTCTGTTCAGGGAAACTAATGAGAGGTTTTTCTTGTTGATTTGAAGAGGATGCTGATGTTGGTGTAGTTTCTTCTAGTCGGGTTTCTATTTTATCTAATTGTTTTCCTATAATTAGTAGGCTTTGATTTGTATAATTATTCTGTTCAATTAATTTTTTAGTTTCTGATTCCCGGTCATTAGGTATTTTAAAAGGGGCAGCAATTACTGTTGTGCCTCTGTAATCTAGGTGGATTGTTTCTAAAGGGGGGTGGCTTGAAGAAACAAAAGTATTGTCCGATTTTTGCCATTTAACTTTGGTTATAGTGTTGATTTTGTTGTAATAATTATCAATGTAATCTAGGAGATTTATATCGGTTTTGATATCATGCATAAACTCATGCCATTTTGTAAATATATCATTTTTTACTTGTTGGGAAAAATCTTTGTAGAATTGATCTCGCCTTGTTTTATTTTTTGCGGATCTGAATTCGTTTAAAAGATATGGTATGTTTATTTCATATATTTTGTTAATGGTAAGTAGATTTTTATCTATGTGACTAGGTGTTTCATCTTCAAAGTCTGTCTGTGTAGGAGATTGAGGGGATTCTTCTGATTGGGGTTGGACATAATAAGGCTTGGTGATTTGGGCTGAGGATTCTACTCCTTTGAATTTTGGCTTTTTGTCTAATAGGTTTGTATCAAATCTTGGGATACTAGTAGAACTACTACATCGGCTAAGTTCCTTTATTTTAAAAGGGGTATTGGGTCGATGTTGATCAAAGCTTATTCGAACTGATCCATCAAGATATTGTTGTATATAATCGATGTCTAATGTTTCATTTTGTATGTTTGTAGGATAATTTTCATTTTCAGTTACCCAAGTATTAGGTAGTTGAATGTCATTCCATTGAATGGTTTTTGGTACTTGGATATTGGCATTTGTAGTACTGCTTTGGATGAGGACCGTTTTGTCTTTAGGACTTTTTACAAGAGCATGGATATTAAGATTTGTTTTTGTACATTTGTAATAAACTCGGTATATTAAAGCAATAGAATGGCTTCCTTCTAGCATTTGGGTAATTGCTCCAGATGTTTGGAGATTAAGAGTTAAGGCTTTTAATATGTGTTTATCATTTAGGCTTAGGTGTAGATCAGGATAACAGTCAAAATGAATTGGACCATTATGTAAACTTGATTCCATTAATCCTAATAGACTATCACTAAATGTTGTGAAACGACTATCACGTAATGCTAGTAATATGGAGGAATTGAGACCTCGTCTTGTTAGGGGTTTGATGGCAACTTGTACTAATCCTATATGCATAAACTTGTAGCCTTTGGCAATGTGTTGGTTAATCGATTCTTTTCCCAAAAGGGCACATTTTTCTTGTTGTTTTGTAATTGCATATATTTGTTCTGAAGTTTTTGCAACTTGGTTGGAAATTAGCCATTTGTATCCAAAACTGTTTCGCTATACCTTGGGTACTAGTTTGTCAAGCAATTATCCAAAGCAAAATGCCAGAATGGACACCTTTTGGTTCTATTATCCCAGCTCAACATATTATTCATGTAACCTCTAGTCAAAATTACAATGACCATTATACCCAATTTCCTTTATTAGGTTGCGAATTTCCGACCTGGATTTGTTCCAACCCCATACCTCAACAAATACAAGATTCCATTGCATACAACATTGCCAGCCACATTGGCGACACAGAATCCTTTACCCAAAAACAAAAGCAATATGGTTTATTTAGTGAGGATCCAATACAAAAAATCCGTACCCTACATTATTATGGCGAAGTCCCTTTTATTTTCCATACCAAAAATTTCGTAGCAGTTCAAGCCTTTGAAGACTACATCCAGCAGCAAAATGATCAAGAACAAGATTACGATATGTCTGACAGCTCCCTGGAAGAAGCCAATTATTAGAGTGAAATTCCAACTCAATATCATCCGTAGCAAAACAAAGAAGTCAAAAGCGTCATTACAAGAAATCAATTATGGAAAGACAAGGATGGGGACCACTCCCTTTATCTCATGCCTTTTTCACCAACAACTTCATCATCAAAACGAAATGATCGCACAAAGAAGGCAATCAACATGGTGGGTTCTTTCAACTTTCCCTCATAATTTCCACAAAGAAATTATGAAATCAAACTTTCCAGCAAGACCAAATACGTCCAGCAACACCAATTACCTCTTTTGCCAAAAGAGAAAACAATTATTTCAGCTTTTCCACCGAAAGCATCCCCTCAAGTCAAAAAGCAACATCAAGTGCTCTTTACTTTTCAATATTAGAATGATTGTAAACAGGGTTCCTTATTCTATAAAAGGACTCTCAATATCAGTAGTTAGATATCTTGCATTTTTACATCTTTCAATTTACCCAATCTTTTCATTTCACCACTTCAAAACTTGTATATCTCACTCTCTTCTCTCCCCCCATATATCTCCCAACTGTACTCCCAACTCCTCCTCCTCCTCTTCCTCCTCTCATGTACCAGTAGCTTCAAGTAAGCTTTTCAATATTTCAATATAATGATTTGAATTTCCATTATCTGTTTTAAATTATTACATTATTATGGCCGGTTCTACCGCCCTTATCTGATACCATGAGGGGGGCGGAAGGGAGAGTAATAGGGATACTCATATTAAAGATAATTAATACAGAGTAATTAGGCGGTCTAGACCAGCCATGAATCATGCATAATAATAAGGGCGGTAGAACCGGCCATAATAATGTAATAATTTAAAAGCAGAGATAATGGAAATTCAAATCATTATATTGAAATATTGAAAAGCTTACTTGAAGCTACTGGTACATGAGAGGAGGAAGAGGAGGAGGATGAGTTGGGAGTACAGTTGGGAGATATATGGGGGGAGAGAAGAGAGTGAGATATACAAGTTTTGAAGTGGTGAAATGAAAAGATTGGGGAAATTGAAAGATGTAAAAATGCAAGATGCCTAACTATCGATATTGAGAGTCCTTTTATAGAATAAGGAACCTGTTTACAATCATTATAATGAAGAAAAAGTAAAGGGCAGTTGGTGTTGCTTTTGACTTGAGGGGCTGCTTTCGGTGGGAAAGCTGAAATGATATTTGCTGAGTGGATTTTGGTCCCTCTGGAAAGCTGATCCCATAATTTGGTTGTGGAATTTTTGAGGGAAAGTTGAAAGGTGGACCCCATTATTGTTTTGTTGGTGGAGAATTACTTCCACTTGCAAATTTCTTTCTTGGATAACTTACGATCATTTCATGTTGGATCATGAATTTGGTAGGAAAGATGCATAGAAAAAAGGGAGTGGTCCCCATAATTGAATTTTGCTCCACTTGTCTTTCACTTGCTGATGATGTTGTTGTTGGTGGTTTTTTATAATAGCTTGGAATTTGGTCAAGGCTGGGACAGTAGGCATAATTTTTTGTGTAGTCGTTTAACTACCAATTTGAACCAGTAATAATTAGTTTTTTCATTGTCATTGAAGAAAATAATTGTTTTATTGAGGGCTGGATGGCTGAAGGCTGTTTTGTCATAAAAAGCAAGAAGATGATTCATGCTTCTTATCCAGAATTTGATATTTATTTTGGTATTGGGTTCTAAAAGGAAGCGTGTCCAAATATGGTGTAATTGGTCACGGATATGTCTTCTTCTATTGACCTCTGCCTAAGTAACTAATGGATTAATTAAAAGGGAAAGTTCAATTTGATCATGATCCATTTTTACACTTTTGATTTTGTACTCACGCTTTCACCATCATCCAGTGGGGATGATTGATTCTCAGCTATTATCAGTGAGTGATAATAGAGGTAATGCTGTTGAAGAATAGTAATACTTGAACCTGCATTATAAAAGAAAATTAGTACTTATAATTCATTGGGATCCTGGGAATCTTGAAATAGAGAATCAAATGGATTTTGTTCTGGTGTTGAGGAAGTTGATGCTTCAGTGTCCTGGCTTTGACTGAGCATGTCAGTAGCAATTTGGAGTAATGCTTTGCTTGCGTCTTGATTCGGATTTTGAGCAGCTTGCATGATGAGTTGTTGGGCTAATTTGATTATTGTTTGATTGGGTGATTTTGGAGGAGGGGAGCTCGTGGTAGGACTGTCAAGCTTGATATTGGAAATCATATATGGAGATGGAGGTCTATCATGGATCGGAATTTGGTTTTGGAACTTTTATTTTGAAGTCGTTCTGGACCTGATCAATTACTTGCTGGATATTGAACTTATTCCACCATTTGATCAAGAATTGGCGGGCAACAAGATTATCAGAGATAACATATTTCCATCTGAAAATCCAAGCAATTTTATATTTTGCAATAAAAAGCAGGAGTCGAGGAAATTGATTTTGGTGAAGGTTTTTTTTTGTTTAGAGTAGAAGTAATCAACTTGATCAAGAAGATTTTTGGGGATAATGTCATTACTGGCTCCCATTTGAGACCACCATCGAAGAAACCAAGTAGGAAATGGAGAATTGAAATTTTGATCAAACTGGAAAAACCAAGAATGAGAGAATTTTGAATTTTCATATAATAATGCATAAGACCAAGCATTGATGTAATCATAATAATTAAAAAATAATTCATTATCGGGTAGTGGTTGAAGGTTTGAGGATGACCCCATTCGAAATATTGATTATTTTGTGGATGTAAAATGATTGGTAATTGATAATGTTGCTATCTTTTTGTGTCGTAAGTCTGTTTAAAGACAACAGGTCGAGTATGCACAAGGATATTATTTATAAAAGGATATTGATTTGTCGATTATGTGGAACAAAATGCCGTTTTCGGGGGAAATAATGGGAGGCTAAATCATTTGGATTTTTATATGTTGAAAAGATGGTTCTATATAAAATAGATTTTGTAATTGAGTTTTTGCAATATAAATAGTTTTTCTTTGGAATAATAGGTTGGGAAGAGGTTCCTATAATTTGGTTTACAGGGGTATAATTTTGGGTAATTGGTGGGTATGCGAGTGAAGAACTAGATCCGTATTGGCTTTTGGCTGTTGGGTTAAGGACTTGGTATCTATTGACTAGTTCAATGGGGGAATAGCCATAGTACTAGTTGTAAGGGCCAATTGCTTTTGAGGTGTTGTTGCTATCTTGCTATCTTTTTTGTTCTTTTCTGCCATATCTGCAAAATTAATTTAATAGGAATTCTCGTGTTAGAAAATCAGGAATTGAATTTTGCTCACCTTTAATATATTCTATATCAAAGTGAAAAATACTGAGTATTGATTGCCAGCGAGCAAAAATTTGTTTGCTAGCCACATTTTTTACATCTTGTTCTAAAATATGCTTTGCACTTTTGCAGTCAATTCTAATTAAAAACTTTTGGTTTAAAACATCATCTTGAAATTTAGAGATACATAATACGAGTGCTAAAATTTCTTTTTTAATAGTACTATAATTATTTTGGGTTTTGTTCCATACTCCTGAATAATATCTAACTATTTGTTCAGGAGAAGTTGAATTGGTTTTTTGTAAAAGAATGCCTCCATATCCTATGTCAGAAGCATCTGTTTGGATTATTTTAAATGAGTTTGTTGTTGGGATTCCTAGACATGGTAATATTTTGACATATGTTTTAATTTGTTGTACAATATTAGTATGGATTGATGTCCAGGCTGGTGGATTATTATTTAGTCTTTCAAATAGTGGTTGACATATTGGTCTGAGATTTTTATAAAATTCTGACACATAATTTAGTGATCCTAAAAATCTTTGTAATTGGTTTTTATCAGTAATTTCATCTGGAAATTTATCAGCAAATTGGATGGCCCTATCAATTGGTGTTATAGTGGATTGATATATGTTATATCCTAAAAATCGAATTTTTGTTTGAAATAGTTTAATCTTGGGGGCCGAGACTACTAACCCATTGTGTTTGATGGTTTGTAGAGAAGATTTTAAATGTTTCCAATGTTCGTCTATTGTTTTGGAAAAGACTAGTACATCATCTATATATGTGATAATAAAATGACTAAATGGATTGAATATATCATTCATAATATTTTGAAATTCACTAGGAGCATTTTTTAAACCAAACGGCATTACATTCCATTCATAATGTCCGAAAGGGGTTGTAAAAGCAGTTTTGTATCTGTCTTTTGGATGAATTTGTATTTGCCAGAATCCACTTTTAAGATCAAATTTTGAAAATATTGTAGCATTATGTAATCTATTAATGAGGTCTTTTTTGTTGGGAATTGGGTATCTGATCCATTCTAAGGCAGTATTTAGTGGTTTGTAATTGATCACTAGGCGAGGTACTCCTCTTTCTATTTCAGCATTTTTGTTGACATAGAAAGCTGGGCAAGACCAGGGTGATTTACTTTTTTGGATAATATGGTTATCAAGTAATGCTTGAATTTCTTGTTTACAAGTTTCCATTGTTTCTGGATTCATTTGGATAGGTCTGGATTTTGTTGGTATATTGCTTTCTTTGAAATCTTTGGTATAAGGTAAAGTGACTATATGTTTTTTGCGATGCCAAAAAGCACTAGGTATATTTGAACATACTTCAGCTTCTAAGTGATTCTTGAATTTGTCTATTTGTTGAATTAAGGAATTATTTGTAAGTTGGTCTTCTGTTTGTTTATATTTTATTTCGTTTTGGAGATAATTTAATTGTTGAGTTTTTTGTTGCAGAAATGTTAATTGTTTTAATTCTCGTTTTTCAGATGGTTTTAGGAATTTAAAAGTTATTTCTTTTCCTAAGTGTGTTGTAGTTATACCGATGTTATTTGTTTTGAAAGGATATATCATACCAATAAAAGGTAAACCTAAAATTACATTATCTGTCATATTCTTAACTAAAATAAAGGATGTTTGAAAACATACATTATTTTGGCAGATATGTACTTTGGGTAATTTGTATTGAATATCCATTTGACTACCATTGGCAGATACTAATTGTTCAATTGTTTTATGATAATATTTTGTGGGTATTAATCCTTCTTGAATACAATTCATATCTGCTCCAGTATCTACTAGCGCAACTGTTTCTATTTCCATATCATGAATTTTGAGGTTGATATAAGTATTCCATCTTTGAATTGAAATTATATCTGGTTCTGTTGGAAGATTATGGATATTATGTTTATAGTTTTTAATTTCGTTTATTGTGGAGTGACAACGTGTTTGGTTTTGGATACTTGGTTTGTTACTGTCATCTTGTTGATTTATTTTTCTAATTTGCTTTTTGACTTCTTTTACCTCATGTTGGAGGTCCTGTAAAGTAGTATTATTTGTTTTTTGTATTTTTGTGATGACATTTATTGTTTCTATCATTGGCTTTGACAGATCAATTTGATCAGTTTTTGGTATTTCCTTATGTTTTTCTAAAGGCTGAGCTAAGAGTATAGGATTTGATTTTTGGGAAATTGGTTCATCAATTGTTGTGGTAGGTGTTAATTTGAATATATCTTCCATTTTTGTAATGTATTGTAATTTTAGTTGGGGATCTTCTAGATTATTGATCAATTCTTTTAGCAATTCTTTATCATTTAATTCAAGAGGTTCTGAACAAGACTCTATAGGAGGTTTTGTATGTTTGTTTGGATATATGTTTTCAATATAATCTAGAAATTGAATATCAGTTTTGTTTATATTTAGCATATTTTGCCAGTGGGAAAAAATAATGTGTTGTTCTTTTTTGGTAAATAATTGTCGATAATTTTTTCTTCTATCTGTGTTTTCTAATGAATTAAATTCTTTTGATAATCTATTACCATGAATAAAAAAGTATGTAGATGTTATTGAATCTCCGTAATTTGGTAAGTTAAATTATGTTGCCATTTTGCTTTTTGGACAGTAGGAGTAATAGGAGCAGTTATGCTAGGTGAGTTTATACCAATATAGTAAGGGTGCAGAGTACATTATACATGAAATAATCAGTATATTATCTCAACTACTTGAATTGTTTACTTAATAATTTAACTGTTTATCTCCTACAAGGCTCATACGCTACGAGATGCATACCCCATCCATACCCAAAAACGGCTACCCTACCTCGGGATTTACACACCTCAAAATGGGAACCTAGGAACCTGGGTGTCCTGCTATAGCGTGGCAGTTCGTAGATCTACAGTCAAACTATTAATAAAACAACCACAAGTATTTGGCAATAATGGACTGATTATTTAGAGTATAACTGTACCCTACATCCTACAGTAAACTGGTCTAACTACCTGGCATAACCACCTCCTACTCACTACTCACTACTTGGCTCTGATACCAGTATATATATATATATATAGGAAAATGGTCTCCTAAGGGATCCCGCACCAAAATTTGGTGCGGACTTGGCCTTTCCGGATCAAATTTTGACGATCCGATGTACAGTTTTATCGAAAACTGTGTGGATCAAGCCCTTCCGGGTATTTTTTTTTTGAAGATTTTCCGCGTGGACCCTTAAAAATGCATTTTAAAAACATTGAGCGGTTCGGATCGTCAAAATTTGATCCGGAAAGTTGAAAAAGGGCCAAGTCCGCACGGAATTTTGTATGTGGGATCCCTTAGGAGACCGGCTTCCTATATATATATATATATATATACAAAAAACTTCCAATCCAAACTCCCGGATTTTATAACGTCCGGACCTCCACCTTCCCAATATTTTTTTGAAAATCCGAACCGTTAGATGTGTTTAAAACGTGATTTTAAGGTCCAACGCGAAGATTTGGCAAAAAAATACCGGAAGGGCTTGATCGGGTTTCATAAAAGCTGTTTTTATATTTCCATTAATGGGGTATTTTTTTGCAAAATCTTTTCACCTAAAAACACGTTTTAAACACATCTAATATTCGGATTTTCAAAAATATCAAATTTTAATCGTTAGGTCCGCAAAATGTGGTTTGGATAGGAAGGGGTTCCTATATATATATATATTGTAATTCTTATAATTATATTTCCATTAATGAGTTTAAATTTTCACGGTAAATGTTACCACTATATTCGGGATGATCAAATTTTAATCACTTGGGATTGAAATAGTTATGAGTTCCCTATAAACATGGGATGTCCAAGCTCTACCTGAGAGCTAGCCTCCGTTTCTCTCAAACCCCTGCGATACAACCTCCCTCTCTTTCTCCAATCTCCCCCACAATCCCAGAAAAATTTTAAACGGCTGCAACCCTATCCAATCGTCTTCCTTCGCCATTTAAGATGCTACTTGAAGAAGCAGAGTCAGAGTATAGGTGTAGCAGTGAAGAGCCATTAGCACTCTCTTGTGACGTTGACCATTTTGTTAAGGTGTTGATGGAAGTGGGCTGCTCCGATGTGATTCGTCAAGGGTTGAGATTTGCTAAGGGCTTCTCTGCCCATCTCGGTTGGTGTTCATGAATAAGGTCTAGTTAAGCTTTGTATTCAGAGGTGTATTTTCTTTTGTTTTATTCATTTATGTTTTTTTTTTATCTTTGTCATGAAGAGAAATTTGCTTTTGTTTTGTTTTGCATGGTGGTGGTGGGTTCCGGATCTTGTTAATGGCATTTATTGTTTTTTTCGATTCAGTAGTGTTTATTTATTTTTATTTTTTTAAATTCAAGGCTAGTGTTTTTCTTCGATACAGTAAAAATGATAAAATCAATAAACCATGTTCACATGCTCTTTAAAAGATGGTTATTTATACAATGAATATGGTTTATTAATTAACCACCATATTTACTGTATGAAATAAATGACACGTGAACATGATTTATTAATTTTTTATTGGGTGATTTGATACAATAAAAGATGGTTTATTGGTTTACCACTTCAGCACTTTAGCAATTCGGCAAAGTAAACATGATAAATCAAAACATGGTTTGACTATGTTTTTCTTGTGGTTTTATGGTGCATTAATAAACCATGTTTTTCATGATTTTGGCTTGGGTAGTGGTTTTATGGTGCATTAATTTGGTAGGCTTCATGATTTTTTTTATGGTTTTATGTGGTGCATTGATCTACCATATTTTTATGGTTTTTTTATATGCAATCCGACTTTTATGCTTGGACTGCATATACCTATTTTATGGTGCATTAATGTATCATGTTTCTTAGTTCATTTATTTGTTCAAAAATGTATCATGTTTTCCATAGCTAATCTGGTCATGGAAATCATGAAATGGTTTTCATGGTACAGAAATCTATCATGGTAAAAAAACATGGTGGATTACTACAAAAGTGCATGAAATTAATTTCTCATGACTCGTGTTTTAGGTCAAAATGTCATTGATTATTTATTTTCAATTTTGTTTTGAGATTTTAATTAGGTGTGAGAAGATTAGGAGAGAGAGATTTATAAGATTAGGAAAGAGAGATTTTGAGAGAGAAAGAGAGATATTAGGAAAGATTAGGGAAGAGAAATATTAGGAAAATTAGGAGAGAGAAAGGATGCTTTGGGGTTTATTTAAATTTGAGGATCTAAACATAATGATTCAAACTAACTAGGATGAAAACATAAATAAGTTTTTCTAACAGAACCCCTAATTAACTCTCCCAAATATAATTGCAAGTGTAAGAGAATATCTTGCATAAATAGATTCAAGAAAGTCTTTAGGAAATGATCTAGACCTATGATTGAATCTAGAGAGTGAAATGAAATAAATTAAAACAGAGTATGGAGGAAAACATAAAAAATAGAGAGCTTTGTTTTGATTTCAATCTTATGGGCTCTGAACCCAGGCTCCTACCTGGGCTCCTGATTGCTTCTTCCTATGTCGAGTTATATAGGCTTGAACTAAAATGGATAAATGGACTTGCATGACTAGTGTATCAAAAGCCCAATACAAGAAAGATTCAACAATTTTGTGCTATATAAGTAATATTCTAGTGATGGCCCGTTAACATTAAATTTGATCCATGTACCTGCATCTTGTAATTATTATTAGCCCAAAAATACTCAAATTAACTATAACATTTTTCTCAACCAATAACAATAAATTTGACAAAACATATTTATCCTCATAATTGAAATTCATTCAATCAAATACATCATCATCAAAATCAAATCCCTAACAAATATAATTATGAGTAATTTAATTTAATCAACGGTATCTGTAATCTTAATCGGGGAGATTAATAAGTATTTAATATGTGGAGTTCAAAATATAAGTGAGATAAAGGACGGGAGTGCAATTATAATTCTTTAGTGGTGTGAATTATAATTTGTGAAATAAGAAATAGAATCCTAATAGGATTAGGTTTCTTATTTACACAAAGAGCACAGATTTATTTCTTCTGAGGTCACTGCCCTAGCCCTACAAACATACTGTCTTGTTCTTTAGGTCTCACAAGTTTTTAGTGAACAAAAAGTGGGATGTGAGAGAGAGACTAAACAAATCTTGTTGGAATCCACAATTGGGTATGAGCATCGAGGTATAAGAGAATATGACAGAAGATTGTAAGGTACGATCAAGTGGAGTTCACCGAGTGCAATAATTGGATTTAGTCGAAAAGAACCAATCCACCGTGCGTTCGTGTCTACGGAGGAGGGATAAACCCTACTTCAACTTTGTAGGGTTTTGGTTTTTTTTTTTTTTTTCTTGTATAATCCGTGCGCATCATCACTAGGTCTTGGGATTTGGTTTCCCAACAATATTATGTGACAAGAGCATCCCAACAAAATTGAAGCGAAAATTCTATAGAACTGCCGTAAGACTAGTGATGTTTTACAGGATAGAATGTTGGCTTATTAAGAAACAACAAGTAAGCAAGATGAGTTTAGCGGAAATGAGAATGTTGAGGTGGATCTGTGGTAAGACTAGACAAGATAGGATTAAAAATAAAAACGATTCGCGAGGTGGTAGGTGTAACACCTATAAAGGAGAAGTTGAGAGAAAATAGGGTAATGTGGTTTAGGCATGTCTATTGTAGACATGTTGGTGCATTAGTTAAGAGAACTAATATGATAGCTTTGGGATAGTAACACTACAGGAAAGGAAAGACCCCAATTGACATTAGATGTTGTCGTGCCCAAAGATATAAGTCTATTGGGTTTGAGTGAACAAATAGCCATTGACATAGCTCAATGGTAAAAAAAAGTGATTTATGTAGCCGACCACAATTGATTGGGATATAGTGCTTAGTTTGGTTTAGTATATAGTGTGCACATTTACTTATGCAATTAATTATTTACATCTTCAAATTTTTACGTGCCCATGCCGTGCCACAAAACAACGGTCCAGCCTAGCCCACCTATAGGGATTGTGTCATATCGTGTTTTACCTATCGCTCTTGAAAATGTCATGTTGTGTCGTGCCTTTGCTGGCCCGACCCGTTTGACATTGCTAGTTCTCCTTTGATGTTGATTTTATCTTTTTAATATTCTTATTTGCCAATGATACGGAGGGGTTTATTAGAAGTTCACTTGAGTCCTCCAAAAATCAAATCCATGATAAAGCTCCTATTATATTCAATTTTTCGTTGAGTTTTTTCGGTGGAATGGAAAGAAATTTAATAAAAAATTTGTTGCGTTTTAGTACTATTTTTTCTTGGATTTGAATTATTTCATTATGTTTCCGAATTTCATTATACTCGGTTTCCGTGTTCAAAAAATGTAAATGAGGATATTTAACCTCTTGCTGTGTATCATGCGATTGGCCCTATTTAGCTTTGGCAAAATCCTAAGAGTAGTTTGCAGATAATGTAAACTTATTGTTGTTTGAGTTGTTATCATGCTCTTGGAGCAGAGCCAAGTAGTGCTCTAATCCTCTAAGAGCTCGTTTGGATGGCGTTTATAGAAGAGGATTACTTGCTTGGACTAAATAGTCTCGGTTCTCTGAATAGCCCATCGTTTGGCTGGCCAAAACCTCTCCCCTGATCACTCATCCTTGTTCTTCAAATAGTCAAGGCAAAGCCTGACTAAATATAAGCACCAGGGGGTGCTTATATTTAGTCATGGCTGATATCCACCCCATTTTTACCTCCTTACCCCCACTCCCTTCTTTCTAAATCAACAACCAAATCTCAGAAACCCAAACAACTGTGTGTAGCAAAAGTTAATTGGGGAAAATATCGTAAGAAATTAAAAATCTTGGGAATTTTGAGAGAGATGAGGTGGGTTGGATCACCACACCTGCGAAATCCGAACTTGCAAAACCGATTGGGGTTGCCGGTGCCGCGTGTTTGCCAATCATTTACCGTCGCCGTCTGGGTGATGAGCTTGATGCGCAGAGAGAGAGAAAGATAGAGAGAGAGAGAGTGTGTGTCGATGCTCAGAGAGAGAGATGCCCAGATCTGTTTTGTTTTTTTTTTATTATTATTATCATCTGTTTCGTTGTGGTCTTCTGATGAGAATGGAAGATGACACACCATTGTCGATGTTTTCAAGGTAAAGCAAATAAAAGGAGAAAAAATTATCTGGTGTGGCTATGGCAAAACCAAATTAGGATCCAACGGATGGGATGGATTCTGGGAAATGATACTTTTATGATTGAAGAGTATATCAACTTAATTAAATTTTGTATTTATTTAATTGTTTATATGCATAATTTGATATATGAATTAACAAGGGTAATATAGTCAATTTGATAGTTTTTATATCATCCACCCTCTTTTTTTATCCCTCATCCAAACCATGGACTATTTAATTCGATCACGTGGAATTTGTTTTCTTATTTAATCACCCCGACTATTTCATCTCCCATTACTATTTAATACCTCTAGAACGAATACGTCATCCAAACGAGCTCTCTTTACCACCCATTTATATAGAAGCCACATAGTTGGTGCGTAGCGTGAAGATACAAATGTGTGGTAGAAAAAGCTGCTAATCACTCAATACAATTATTCGATCACGTGGAATTTGTTTTATGTATCAGAAATCACCCAACATTGACCCCAAAGGCAAAACCGCGTTTATAAACAGGAAAAACCACCCACCCAAAATTGGCTGCGAGATAGTATATAGAACCTTCTACCTATTAGGCCCAATTGCAATGGGGTGATTTTGACGCCTTTGGGTCCCAACCGGTCGATCCGAGCCGTTCATCGTTCTCGAATCGAATTCCGAGTGGGCCTACGCGAGAATCGAGGCAATCGGACGGTTGTATGAGCTCGATCCAAAATCACCCCATTTCATCCAAATCGACAGGTTGGGACCCACAACGGCGTCGGCGACGCCGTCGGTACGCCGTCGGTGCATTTGGGTTGGTGCGGAAGGAATTACCGTAGTATATAACATGTACTTTATTGAAAAGGATATAATAATATATATATATATATATATATATATATATATATATACACCGGCGATCCTGTCAAGGATCCCGGATTTCCAGATTGAAGGGTTTTTGGTGTTTTGATGCTTTTAAAAATTGTTTTGGGAAATCCACTTCAATGTCTTTTGTTTTCCAAGGTCCACGCGGAAATCTTCAAAAACAAATACGGGAAGGGCTTGATCCAGTAGTTTTTCGCAAAAGCGTAAATATAAAGTTTTCCAAGATCAAGCCCTTCCCGGAAAGATTTTCCGCGTCTTCAAAAAAAATTGGACGGATGGATCGTCAAAAATATCGGGAAGTGGAGTCCCGGATCCGGGACTTTATATTTAGGACTCTATATATATATATAATATATATATATATAGAATAATGATCCCTTAAGGGATCCCTTAACCAAAAAACCGTGCGGACCACCCCTTTTTTTTTCCGAGCCAAATTTTGCGTGGACCTTGAAAACTCAATGTTTTTAAAATGCATTTTCCAAGGTCCACGCGGAAATCTTCAAAAAAAAAACATCCATACACTTTTTAAAAACATCAAAACGGACCAAAAACCCGGAAAAGTGAAAAAAAGGGGTGGGAAACGGTTTTTTTGGTTAAAAGGGATCCTTAAGGGATCATTATCCTATATATATATATATTCCAAGTGAAACACACTTGTTAATGGCCATGATAACCTATGCAGATGGTGAACTCGATTGGTCCCCCTATTTGGATCAAAAGCTTGTCAAACCGTACACCACACTCCCTCCACCGCCAAAAAAATCTAGTTCCATCTAAACTCCAAACATAGAACATAGATTGGTTTGGCCCCACCATCCGACATTTTGAAAAGAGTCAAGGTATCATATTCAAACGTCATCCGGCACCGATTACAAAAGACAGGATTGAAACCAAACCACTAATAAGTGAAATGAGAACGGCATTAGGCTAACTAGGCCACCGTCTCGCGAACACACCTGCCGAAGCAGACCTGACACCTAGGGGACGGAATGATGAATCCGATCCAAAAATTAGCAGTAAAGAATCCAAGGGATTCCCAGCACAACCCATGGAAACAACACAGCACAGGTAATCAGAAACAAAAGAGAAAAACAAAAAAACAACTAACAAAAAAACAACTAATCAGAGGACCCAATAAAACTGGTAGAACCGAGCCACTGAGTCGCTAAGCAAGGCTGAGTCAACTGGAATAACCATCCGACATTGAATCTACTAGTTTTTCAAATGATTTTAGTAACCCAGTTGCTAAAATCAAATGAAAAACTCAGCTTTAGAACCTCCCTTCATCTCCCGGGAATTTTTTTAATAAAGCCAAAATTAAACCAATAAACTGGTATATTTCGGGTTTTTTTTTTTGGCTTTATTAAAAAAAATATTACTTTTGACCATTATTTTATACTCTTTGACGAGACGAATCCATAAACTATAAAAACTTGACGCAAAACTGACAAATGCAAAAAAAATTTGAATGAGGACAAAATAAAAAACCAAAAACCAGTTTTTGGTTTTTTCCCCAAAGCACGTAATAGTTTTTAGGGGATGAATTTATCCATGTATTCAAAACCTACATTGATGTGTTAGTGTCACGTGTACTGGCGGAGCCGTGGAGCCAGGAATTAAAATCGGAGGGGGCTGAATTATGAAAGAAATCGTGGTTCTGTAATTTTTTTTTAAGACTAAATCCAGTCATTCAAGTTTTATTGGTCAATTTTGGTAAATCAAAAAATTAATTTCGACTATTGTTAGTATAATAGTTTGAATATTATTAGTGCCTATATATAGCATTCTTCTTTTGTAAATAAATTCAATTTTTTTAACAAAATAAAAATATTCCTTGATATTTATTAACATGTGAAAACCAAAGTTATTTCTTTTGGACTGAAATTGCACGATTTTTTTATTTTTTTTTGTATCAGCAACTATATATAAAATCATGTATTTTAAGTCCCAGAAAAATTAACTTTGTTTTTCACATGTAACTAGACATCAATAGATGTTATGTACCAAAAAGAAAAAGAAAATATATCAATAGATGTTTCTAGCTCAAGAAAGAAAATTGATTTTTTACAAAATTTTATTTCTCTTAATTCTTAATTATTTTTGTTAAATCTTTCTCGAACAGAAAGAGATGGTAAAAGTTTGACAATCATCGATATGACGAGGTAGCATATGAAGGGAGGTTCTTAGTACTTTCAATGTCAGGTGGTGGGGCCAAACAAAATCTCTGTCCGGAATTTAGATGGACTGGATCCAATAAACTGTATATTGCATCCGCATCTATATATATAGCCATATGCACGAGTGAATGAGTGATGGGACATTGATAACCTCCCTGAGTCTTTGCCTCCCTTTTCGCAAACCTGCAGCAACACAAGCTATATGGAAGAGTCAAGTAACGATGGTGGCAGTGCAAGTTTGAATAACAATGGTGGGGATGCAAGTTTGAAATACAGAGGAGTCCGTAGGCGAAAACAGGGGAAATGGGTGTCGGAGATACAGGAGCCTGGAAAGAAAACTCGAATTTGGCTAGGAAGTTTCTAGACGCCTGAAATGGCAGCAGCAGCGCACGATGTAGCCGCGTTGCACCTTAAGGGTCATGGGGCGCGACTAAACTTCCCTGAACAGGCTCACAATTTTCCCCGTCCAGCAAGCTCCACGAGAGAGGACATACGCTTGGCTGCTCAGGAGGCCGCTCTACTCTTCAAAAAGCTCCCTGGAGAGCCCGAGCCTGGCAGCTCGAGCTCTAATCCAGCCCCTATGGCTGTTGGACTCTCCCCGAGCCAAATCCAGGCCATTAACGAGACCCCTTTGGATTCGCCAGAGATGTGGATGGAGTTGGGTGGCACAATCATGTCGGAAGAGCGTGCCACCTCTTTGAATGATGTTGAGATGGGTGAGTGCGACGACGTACTCGACTATTCTCTCTGGGATTTATAACTTGATATTTTGGAGACCGTTACTAGCCCTTTACCACTCCTCCCTTCTTGCCTATTTCGCTAGCATGACTCCTCTCTAAAGTTTCATTCGAGTCTTAGTCCCATGGTTTCTATTCCACAACTATTGTTACTGATACATTGACAGAAAAGTACCTTTTTGTGCGATCCCTTACCTATAATTTGTTTTTGAAAGTTTATTAATAAGTCCGTCTTGAATATTGAATATTTGACTGATTCTTCTTTCCTTTCTAAAAGATCAGAATCTTATTTACGAAGTCTCAATCCTGCTTTTACTATTTATTGTATTATTAACAATTTATATACTACTAGCATTGTGCCCGTTCGATGCACGGGAAACGAAAAAAAATCAACGTGAACTTTTTTTTTTTCCTATTGCGGGCATCGAACTTCTTTTTTTTCCTATTGCGGGCATCGAACGGGCACAATGCTAATTAATGCTATATATAAATGGAGAGAACCAATATAATTGCTTAACCGGACAATAGCACATTAAAGAGTTGAAGTCCAAAAGTTAACATCAAATAGTAAATACATCAGAAATCTTCCCAAGAGTACATCCGAAACAAAATCTTGCATATGAATGAATACAAAAGCTACCAGTAAATTTTTCGAGGAAGAAGGGAATAATGAAAAAAAATACTACTTGACAAATGTTGTTGAACCTTGTGAGCGTAGAATGAAAGAACAGAGTCTGCTTGTACATTTCATGGCTTTTGCTTCCACATGTTCTGAATTAGTGACGGAAAATCAAGAATCTGAGTATTGGAAATGAGAGAGAGAGAGAGAGAGAGAGAGACGTGAGTCAGTGGGTGTGTGGTCAGTGGGGTTGAACAGTTAACTCTCTCTCATGTTGAGAACCTTTCAAGCAGGGCAAAGGAAGATCATCATCATCTTAAGGGATCCAGAGAACTTGCTCCTCATAGCTGTTGACTGGCCATGGGCCATCATTGGGTTAATTTGGCTCTATCCTCTGGTGAACCATATCAGCTCTCAGTCGACAAGCGGTACCTCTCATCCTACTCCATAACTGAGTGGTCTGGCATTGGACAGCTCTCGGAGTAATTGTTGTAGACTGTTTTTTGGCCCTATAAGTAGAGGCCTCTGCTATGAGTTTTAGCATCTCAGTGAGGAGAGATCTCTAATTAGCAATGTGAATCATATAGAGAGAGAGAGAGAGAGAGAGTGTAGTGAGTTTGAGAGAAACCCACCTGTAAAGCTTGTTCATAGTGTGATAGCTCCGTTTTTTCCGTGGAGGTACCCGATTATGGGGAACGACATAAAATATTCTGTGTTCAATGTGTGTGTGTTTCGTTTTGATTCTTGGGGCCGGCAATAGCCCAAGAGGCTATCTGATGAACAAGAGAATTGGCTTGTCTAGGGAAGTAAGAAAAGACCTGATTGCAATTGTCTGCCAAGAAAGTCCAATATAGGAAAGGTCTCAATCTGTTGGCAAGAATTTTAGAGATCACTTTGTAAGCCACATTGCACAGACTAATGGGTAGTTCTGCAAGCATTTTGTGATTTGGGAATGAGTGTTAAGAAAGTGTGGTTAAGCTCCTTAAGAATATACCCACTCTGGGTGACCATATTGCAAAGATCAGTCCCCACAAAAATTTATTAATCTTTGAAAATAATTTACAAAGATTAAACGGGCCCGAGACTAAGAACGCCAAGACCCAAAAGAGAAAAAAAAACAAGACACTACTGGATGATAAGAAACCAGCCAAACACAGAAAATCACCCCAGACAACCAAAACTTCTGGCCCAGAAACAGAAAACCACCCTAAAAGCTCCCCCCTATAAGCCAGCTAAGAAAAAGGCAAAACTAGCAGAAACAAAAACCCAACCAAAAAGGCAAAAACCCAAAAAGCCGAAACATCCAAACAACGAACTACTAACAACCGAGAGAGCTCCGACAATCAACGAAAATATAATCAGAACTCCACTGAAACGGAGGCATCTTCCTTTCAAATCATCAAGAGCTTCAATTTCCTGTTCAGAAATGTCAACTCCCTCCAATTCTAAATATTTCTTTATATTATACCCTCTCCGTTCCAAAACAAAGCACTCATCTCCATATTCTTACGAGCTTGCTTGATTAACCTCGAATTCCTGATGCGAATGTCGCTACTAACTTCCTCTTGCTTTTTCCAAAGGTTGTTGATGCTAAAAGATTCTTCCTCCAACCTTCTCTCCATTCTACTAACTTCCTCTTGAGACATATGAGTGGGCCCATCGCTTCCTTTCTTCAAGCCCAGCTTCAATCTCCTCAAATTGTTCCCTTTGGGATCCCGGCTATTCGTCCTAGAAAACATCGCAGCTTTCAAAGGATTTTTAGACCATAAAGGATTCCTACGTTTTCTTGCTTTGGTGTTTCTTCTTATGGCGCATTTAATCCACATACTTAATTAGAGGGTATCAGAATCCACATTTGTCATCTTAGCTTTCAAACTCGAATCATCAAAATTATTATCAGTTGACTCCTTATTTGTTTCAATTTCCAATAGAAAACATTCTCTCGAACTTGTGAATGTTGGTCTTCATCCACACAGGTAGCATCAATCCCATGCATGCACTGCTTACTCATTGTAAACACAGTTCATCTAAGTTCCTCTAATAATGAAGGAATTTGGCGCAACTGTACATTGTCATTTTCGCTTACAATTGGTGGAAGGATTGTTTCTATCCAATCTGGAATAGAGGTCTTAGAGCAAGAAAAGAGCTCAGTATAGAAGTTGATGAACTGCTCCCCAATATTATCTCTACAACCAATCCAGTTGCCATCATGGAGCTTCAGTGTTTCAGTGAGGTTTCTCCTCCTCCTAATTAGGGAAAAAAAATCGTATTTGAATCACCCTTTAGCCATTGGACTTGAGACTTTTGCTTCCATAGGATTTCTTTTCTCGGGAGTTGTTCTCTTTGGCAATTCTTAAGAAGTTTCTCTGTGCAAATATTGTCTTCAGAAGGGGGTAACTTCTTGGATTTCCTCTGATATCTCCTTTATCTTCTTGTCACAATGCCCAAAATAATTTTGATTCCACAATTCCACTTCTTTAAGGGCTACTTTTGTGAGCTTAATCCTTTTGCAGAATCTAAAAGGCCTCAAACCTTGGACGCTTGAGTTCCAAACCAAGCTAACTATATCATGACGAGTTAAATCCCTGGTCCATATAGCTTCAAACTTGAATGGCCTTTTGACAGTAGCTCTTTCCCCCTCAGTGTCAAGAACCAGTGGAGAATGTTCAGACTCAATGGCAGGGAGATGTTTGATTGTTGCCTCAGGAAAGATGGCTCTCCATTCAGGGGTAGCTTAATCCTCTATCAAGGCGTTCTTTAATGTTAGCAAGATCAATTTTGTTATTCGACCAGGTTCCCCGAGAAACCGAGATCAGACAAGGCCGTCAATCGTATCTCTTTGAATACACAAGGAAGAACCCTGTTTTTTTGTCACCCAAGACAAGTGTTTGTAGTTGGCTATGACTCTCTGATCCTTTTGGATCTGGTTTAGTTTTGGTTGGACGGAGTAGGAGTGGCTTTTCAATTGTAGTGAGAGAGAGCAAATAGGAGCAATTTTTTGAGTGTCAGGCGGGCACCACGTGTCCATGCCCGAGCACCCATCTCGGCCGTCAAAATAGTTTTAGACTGTCTGGATTTAAAACAGAAAAAGGGGGGGAGAATAAATCTGAGCCGTCCAAAAGTGTTTTGGACAGCCGGATTGCGTGCTCGGACACAGACACGTGTTGCCCGCCCGGCACCCAATTTTTTTTCGATAAATAGAGATAGATTGAAGACGAGAGACGGACACTGTAGTCTGTTTTGGGGATCATATTGGTTCCCTTGGGTCATTTATATTTGTATTCTTTTTCTTTTTTTTGGTAAACGTAAATTTTATAACCAACCAAAGGCAAGCCCCTCAATACAGAGCTGTTTCCAATGAAAAGAAATCCTATACAGACTACCCCAAACCACTAGGTCTATTTACATCTGTTCTAATATTCGATGAGAAACGTGCCAAGTCACATATCCTATTTTCCACTGAGTTAGGAACTCCTCCATAGCTACTCTGACGACCTCCAAACACTTGAGAATTTCATTCAATCCATAAGTGATAAACGGCTGCAGCAAAGGCCAGTCGAATCATCAACATTTTGAACCATAAGTGCGTAAGTGATAAACGGCTGCAGCAAAGGCTAGTCGAATCATCAACATTTTGAACCGTAAGTGATAAACAGCAGCAGCAAAAAAAAAAAGTACAGGGGAAAAGGGAGGGTGGGAGCAGGTCAAGCACAGATAGTAACACTGCTGCAGCAACAGCTCCATGGAAGAAACAGAACAATGCATCATACATAACTTGTCCAATGCATCATCAGAGAGAACCATCAACTATGTTGGAAGCAATTCCCAATATGAACTAGGACGGACGCAGGGTCTAAAATAAAAATCAATACCCTAAAGGCCGGAAGAGAAGATAAGAAATAGGAGACACGACCATATAAAATCATTACCATCATTGTGTAAGGTAACACTTATGCTAAACCAGACTAAACGTAGCATGCCAGCGTGCCTGAACTTGATAGCCTACACTGCGTCTGTTGAAAGCCACGTAGCCATGGCCAACCTAGAATGAGACAGGATGTGAGCCTACCGCAAATAGAACTAGTCCAACAGCTTCCTTTTGATCCAAAAAAAAGAAAAATGAAGCAAAATCATGACCTAGTAGAAACATTTGAAGCCTGTAAACAGAAAACATGGGTACAGGAAAGGGGGTCAGAGCAGGTCAGGCGCAGATAGTAAGACCGCTACAGCAACAGCTCCAAGGATGGAAAACATGATGGAAAACAGACGTGACTAACAATGCCAATAGGATCTGCAAAATTCATGAAAATGATAAAAAAAAACGGTGACTCCGATTTATCCTAATACTTTTATAGGCAAACATATGTTAAGAGTGATCAGAAACTTGGATATGCTAGTGCTTTTGAGTAACTGGCAATTATTTAAAGAAAATGATTAAGAAAGCATTTAAACTTACATACAAGGGGAAATCAAATCAAATATGACATCTTGATACAAAGGGAAAGAAGAAATTACAGCGCATGACGGTAGTGCTACTGCTGCAAAAATAGATTAAAAAAAACAGGCCACCAACAAGGAGAGGTGATCAAATGGAAAGAATTATCAATCAGAATCTATAACAAAAAATGAAAGACATGATTGAGAACAAAACAAAACAAACTATAACAATCCAGCGTTGATCAAGTTCCTTGTGATAATACAGTGGAAATCCAGCTACAAACCATCCAAAGACATGACTGAACAAGCCAAAAGGGGAGAATGCTAACTTGATACCTGTCTCCAAAAGCATATTTTGTTTCGTTCTTATGGCTTCTTGAGCAAGCAAAGAACGTAAACACAAAATGCTTTTTGGATGATAACACGAACAAATACATTGACAAATAATTTCTCAAAATCTTGAACCACAGGAATAAAGACTGCAAAGAAAAGACACGGCCACATGATAAAAAACTTGTGTTAACAGATAAGGCAAGAGGTTAGAAAAGGGAGAAGGCCTCAATAACATACTCTACCTCCATATAGATATATCCATATGGACCATCCTAGGTATCATTCGCATACAAGACACTAAATAATTCACAGGAGCCACAAGAAACAGCCTGGAAATTCCACAATCCACATCAGTGGTCAAGAAAACTAAGTTTTTATAGATAAAGCTAATTATGCGCCTAATGGTAAGAAGAATTCTTACCACAAGTTCAAGTCCAGCGACAACCATCTACAGACATGAATGCAGACATAAGGGAGAATGCTAACTCTAAACCCATCTCCAAAGCATGTTCATGTTTTTCTTACACAGTTGAGTCTCGCAAAAAGCAAATCAAACCAAAACATTCATCAATTACGGTCATAAAGGATCTGACAGAATCTTTTTACGTGATGGTTTTCAGGTTACCAAATGTACAACCCTCCTCCTTTTCCGGGCTTGGGACCGGCTGTGTGAAAGATAACACAGGCGGAGTTAAAAGATTGAGACAAAAATATTTAGCATATTAAAAGAAAACAAATATTTTCAAACACACATGCAGACTTTTGGAAGCAAGACCTAACCAACATGTTGAAATACATGTCACAGCTTTCGCTGAACATCTTGAACCGCAACCCAAACAAGACTGCAAGGGAAAGACAAGTCTCGGACCAAATGAAATAAACATCAGAATCCACTCAATAACTTCTGCACAAACAGATCAGAAGAGGCCAAAAAAGGTAAGAGACCCCCTTCAACAAAACGTCAACCTACGACTTTCTATATGATGTGGATAGAGTCCATAGTCCATAGACTTTCACCCAAATAAATGCTCACAAAAGGGACCCCCTACAACCCCAAGGGAAGCAACAGAAAGTAGCCTAAATTGGGATATCGGGATATGTGCCCCTAAATCTTAGGATATTGGGATATGTGCCCCTAAATTGGGTATGGGTACGGTGACACATCCTGAACATTTGTTTGTAGTGTGTATTGCATAATTTTTTCAGATTATGTATCGTAAATCACATTCAGATATGTATTTAAACTAGTAGGGGTTAAAAAAAAAACAGGTTTTGTGCTATTTCCTTCCCATGTGAAACTAGAAATCTAGTTAATTTAATTTGATAATCTTTGTTTGTAAATATGACAGCAATTAGGATCTGACTGTCAAAATGAATACGGGTGTTGGATACATCAACACAGGTACTTTAGCCAAAATGAAGGATCCATGTAACATAGACTACGAGACCAGCTACCATGTAGAATGGGCTCCAATGATAAGTTAGCGATGAAGGATGTGGTCTCTTGGAACGCTCAGTATGGAACTTTATGAAAGCTTTTGTAAACAAAAGACTTCAAACAAATAAAAAATAATTACCACCAATAACAAAACAACATAATAGCTATACCAGCCAGCCCAAAGAATATATGGGGAAATGTCAGTTCACCCAATTCCGCTTTGAAGGCCACAATCAATCGATTCATGAGCACCACCTCAATGATGAGGCTCAACACCTTCCACTACCACATGAAATGTAAGCAGAACCCTACGTTGAATACAACCAAGAGCCCAAGACAAGGGAAAAGGACACAAGACCCCTACCAATGAGCAAAACTTTGTAGACAAATGGCCAAACCTTGTAAATGGTATCAGGATGTGTATACAGGTATCCATACACAGCAGCCGCTACTAGTCATCATGGGATAGATTTGATCATTTGAGAAGTTGTAGTAGCATTTTTCCACTTTCTGCCATCATGGACACATAAATCCAAAAAAAAAATGGCCCAAATAAGAGGGAAGACCGGGAAGACTACCATCAAGTCTACAAGTTGAACAATAGTAAAGCAGCCCGTCAAGGAATTTGAACACATGCGAGATAGGCCCTATCTTGCTCCCAATTCAGCCAGTGATGCCTTAAAATACAATGTTTGACAGTGACTAGGAAGTGTTTCAGTAAGAGAACCATAACGAAATTGGTGGAGGTTGCTGACAAAAGAAATTGCTAGAGAAACTTCCCTCTTAGAAGTATGCCCCATCAAACAAACATGTAAGAAAATCAATACCTTCCCAGTTCCCCTCAATCTGTTCCGTTCACAAGGAAAGATTAGGATTTGGTTTCCTTCTCTAACTTTTAGCTTTGCTGTACCTGGTAATGCACCAAAAGTGTAACACCAAAAATGAAAGATATGTACAAGGACCCATACCAAAAGAAGCAAGAACTCCAGCACACAGCCTAATAGTCCTCATGGAAGCATGCGGCAACATCTGGACAACCGTGACGAACAACCAATTGTCAACATCCACAGAAAGCTACAACTGTACAGCTTTATTGAAACCTCACCGGTCTATGACCCACCTTAAACGACCAACACAGCATTCGAGATCAACTTATCCTCACATAAACTTGAGAGATCTTACAATTAACTTTAGCATCAGCCAGGATATAGTAAATGAAGGCAATAACTAACCAGAGAGGACCGTCATTCAATCACCCATGCGTCAAAGTCAACCGAGAGCTACATCACTTGTTACAGGTCAACCAAATACAAGGCTATTAACCAACTAGTAACAAAATCATCAGTAACATAGTAGAGACCATCGTAAATCAACAGAGAGTGATGCCGTGGATTCTATTTACCGTAAGTCTGTAACATGAATAGTCCACGAACAAAATTGCAGCTCAGACTGAACATGACGTGGACATAAAAAATATAGAGGATAGTATAATGTCCATGATACCCACTGTGGTCAGAACTCTCCATTGTTTCCCCCGCCAAATGATTTTACATCATTGCTAACACAGATTCCTTCAATGTAGCTGTTGAAGGTCTTTAGCTAGTAACGGAAGTTCAACTTCCCCCACAATTTTCAGCAACACCTAGAACTTATTGAACCAATATGCACTAGAAGAAATCGAACAAAAAAAAACTGTCTATAAGAATATCTGCTACAGCGGAAGAGAGCATTATGATGCCACCGACGGGAGAAAGCAGAAAAAGGAGAAGTGATTAGGGATATTTGCTAGCTGGGCACTGCCCTTCAACAACAAATATCCCTGATTTACACTCTTAATTCAACCTTCATGTTGTGCTTTGTGATAGATATCATGTATATCACGTACCCAGCAAGTGCGGATGATGAAAGAAAGATGCAATGAACAAAGCACAGAATGAGATAGACCCTTAAATATTTATTTCCTCAACGAAATTTAAAATGCTGCAGGGAATCAAGTAACCAATAAAGGAAAAAAATGCGTTAAAATGCAGGAGCAATAGGGGAAGGGGTGCCAAATGATGGAGAAAACTTGACATAAAATACTAGTATATACCCTCTCATTAATCTCATGTAAAGAGCTTCCTGAAAAAAAAGAGTGGTACACCATCTACAATTGATGAACTCAGAACTATTTGCTTGAAATCTTCATGTCATCCAACTATTTAGCTCCTCGTAATCACGAAAAAACCAAATACTTAATAGCCATCATAAAATAGAGCATTACTCAGAAACAACAAACAGAGCATGTAAGAAATAAGTAACTGAAGAGAGGAAAAGGATAAAACTGGAACCATATAATAAGTGCCAGCAGTGATGGATTAAGAAAGAAACAGCAAGCGCAAATGACGGCCTTGCAAGTTTTCGATATAGTGTACTTCTGGTAGAACAAGAGAAAAAATAAATAAATAACCAACACTTAACCGTCTAAAAAGCGAGACCAAATAACAGTCTGGCCCAAGTTGGCATTCCCGTAGCACGTGACAAGAGTGTCTATCTCCAAAAGTTTCTGATATATGAACAAAGAGATCACACTGTTCCAAAAATATAAAACCTTGCAATTGATTTTTCCAGAAAAAAAGACTGATATCACCAGAGACTGTTGTAACCAGAATCAGATCATGCCGATCATGATTTAATATGGTGGTCCAACTGTGATGGCAGAATTCAGTCCATTGTGGGTAAATACAGTGGTTTCTGAAAACAATTACAAAAAAGTTTAAATTTTAAGAAACGATATTAAACAAGGACCAAAAAAATGTTGAAGATGAATGAAAGAGTAAGAAGAACTAGCATATTGCTCATGAATCATCATTGAAAGGACCACCAACTACTTGAACTTCATAGTGCAGTATATACTCCCCAAAACTCCCCGAAAATAAAGCGACTACGGAACTCAGAACCAACTACTAGCAATAATCCCTCGGCGGCAACCAACATTAAGGACAAGGAACTGCAAACAAAAATGGAAACAATATCTCTTAGAAAACACACTCAAAATAAACCACAATTTTAATTAAAATCAAATAACTCAAGTAACTTGTCGACTTTAATTGCATATGTTACGTGTTGGCAGCTGCGTAGGGATAGCATGGGGTCTTGCATGAGCAAAGAAAACAAATGAGCCACCATAGGGTTACACACGAGTCCTTGTTGGAAACGTCTTTCTAAACTCTGAAGAAGCAAACTGATTGCATCTGAACAACCATCATAACAAAACCAATGTGTCAAACTCAACTAGCAGCATAGAAGGTTGAAGAGCCAATATGCCATAAGTCAAGCTAAAGCAAGTGATCATATTTAACCATGAAGGACGAGGCCAACCAATGAACAACAAGTTCCCGTACAGATAGCCAATGTGCCAAACTCAACAAGTAGCTCATAGATGAATGAGTCCAATGTGCTAGAAGTCAACACAAACAGTAAGCAAAAACAAGTGATTATTTTTAACCATGAGAAGATCCCAACCAATGAAGAACCAGATTCCATATGGACTGAAATTAACCAGATCATCGCTTGCTGCTGTATTGGTTTATCCTTCAACCCAACTAGGATCAAGAGGCTAGAGAAGTATGAAACTTCAGCAGATACCGACGTCTGGGAAAATTCCATAATCTAAACTTGAGCAGACCAAAACCAAAAAATCCCAGCAAAATAAAGAATTAAAAAAGCTGAAGCTCTATACCGCCAATAGAACAGTGGACGATAACATGTAATAAGAGATGGTTAAACACAATAGCAACACAGTAAATCATATCCGTGATGCACCTTTTCACCAGGATTTGGTGTCAGCTTCCTTCAATTCAAACAATACTCACGAATACTTAAACAACACTGAATTGGGCAATACTGAAAGAAATTAGAGTACAGTTCTAACCAGGAACTGAAGCTCAGGTTGTCTAAAAAAATTACAACAGCACACAAAATTAGAAAGAACCCCTACACCACAAGAATGCCGAGAAAATTTGAGAGTCTAGCATCTTATACCACTGATGAAGACAACTTAATCTCAATGGACGAAGAGCGCAGGAAAAGTAGTATGAGAGGGAATGTTTGCTGTCTAGGTACTGAAGTTATGCTCTTCAGCAGGGTGAACATTATTTATCTTGTTTCCCTCGAATCCAATGCAGTTGATGATGTGTTGTGACATGCTGGAGGCTGACAAACCACATCTACCCCATCTGTGGAACTGTGGATAAAACTAGGCTGATCGAAGGAAGAAGAAAACGGCAGAAAAGGAAAAGGAAAATACAAATCTGCAGGTCCTACCATAACATTAAATCTCCTAAATGCAATTCCAACTCCAACAAATGCTGCAGAAAAAAGCCTAATCCATGATGGACAAGATCACACAGACATGTTAGGAGAAAAGGAGAGCAAGGAAGGAAACATTACAACCCCTCCTCCGTTCAGCTACCGACTAATTGGCTGCAAGAAATAAAACCTTATAGGCAACAGAGACAAACGAACTCCAGACCCTACACATGGCTTATCATTACTCCTCAAATGCAAAAATATGAACCTCTATAACCTTGACAATTCGACGGTCAACACATTTGTTTAACTCCTCAAGAAATTTACACATGTCAAGTTCAGCTTTATATCTGACATTCTCAAGGGAAAAAAAGCATTGCATCTCATCTATGGTCTGAACAAGTCTACTACCAATCATGGGAGAAAAATGCGAGAATATATGCTGCAAGACTAAAAGATAACCATAATGCATCTCCACTCCAAGCCAATAACGATCTGCAAATGAGGACAGAAAGAAAACAAATAATAAAATCATACTAGTTATTTTATTAGTTCTCAGAAGACAACATGCTAGAGAAATATTCAAACCTGCACACAAGGGGCTCACACAACTCTTACAATGCACATGGAAATAAAAAGATGTTACCTCGCGTGAAAGAAAATGTTGAAAACAAAGGAAGAAACACAGCAACACACCCAATGACAGGAGGGCTATGTGCTTTTCAATCATCCTAGAAATTGGAAGGAAAAAAATTAAAGAAAGATAAGGAAAGAAATAAAACCATATCCAGCGGTCGATCCAGCTCCCTCCTGTCCTCAACAGATGAGACTCTTAACTGTCACCAAAATTTAGTTTACAAAAGGCAAACCAACTACGACAACCAAAATAGCAAAAAAAAGAAAAAGCCAATACCAATCCCTGCTACAACCCTTCCTCCGACAAGGAGAGAATCCTAACTTCATCCTTATCTCCAAAAGTATATCCCTTTGTTTTTCTCGTCACATCTTAAGAAAGCAAATAATTTGTAACATAACAAAAATATCAAATCTAATACAGCAATGCCCCCATCTCTCCTACAAAAGCATATACAACTACTTGTTGAATATCTTAAACCACCCTGAAAAGGCTGCAAGGAAAACATGTCTCAGACTGCAACATGAAATATCAACCCAGCTACCGACAAACATAAAAGAATAATCCCCAATCCTTAATCTAAAATAGCATTCTAAGTTACAGAATAAATCATGTGAAAAACCACCAAAACCAACATCAGCAACAGAGGCAATATCCATCAGACAAAAACTAACTGCAAAGCACCATTAGAGAAATTCAACTGGCTAAGGGAAGTCCATCAAAGATAACGTCTTGATGGTTGGAATAGTCATGACGAAAAATATTAAATAAACCTTTCAGAACAAAAATTCTCAAGAGTAGGAGCAGGAGTAAAATCCTTCCACATACTTCACTTTGCTTCCATCAGAATGTATTCTCTCTCCATTCAAGAGAACTGTAAAACAAAGAAATAACTAGAAATCGTGATCTCTTCACGAAAATGGAATCTGGTTCACCTCTAGTTAGGAATCCAAAAATGGAATGTATTACTCATGCCAACAACTAAAACGAACCCTTATACCAGCATTGTTAGACCAAGAATCCACAAGCTCCAACAGTGACAAACAATGTGCTCCTGATAAGCACACCGATCAAATCAAATCCAACTTGCTGGGAAGTAGCAAGGGAAATTCCATAGAAAGCAGAGAGTTCCAATGGCGAAGGAACGTGAATTAATAGACAAACCCAAACCGAACCTATCTCCACCAATACAAAATGGCAATCCAAAGGTAAAGAAACCGCCACAACTTGAATTAGAGTTACTAATTGTAAGGAATGACATAAGAAAATAGACCTGAATGTATCATATAATCATGCCCCAGCTCCCTGTAATTTTATGCAAACAAGTAAACAACAAAACTACATAACAAGTCCCAACCAAAAACAAAGGCTGTGTTTGGTTAGATAGTTTAGTTTAGTTTTGATGATGTTAGCATTTGTAATGAGTGGAGAGAGATAGAGAGAGAAATGAGGGAAATGATGATGTCATCAAAACTAAAACTAAAACTAAACAGAAAAACGAACAAGGCCAAAACAATTCAAATGACGTGCCTGCACTAGTAATCCAAAGGAAGACCAAAAGGCAAAGTCAAACACACCTTGCTTAATAGTTCAACACAGAGCTGACATGATTTCCAAGTACGCAAATCTATGGTAAAACAAGAGAAGAAAACAATTAAAACAAAGACAGTGTCATCTCTACAATGGATCAAGCCACAATCTTGCATGAGTTGGAGACCTCCGGGAGATGTAAGTGGGTGTCCTAAGCATATAACACAAGGTTGTATTTTCATAAAATCAATACACCCCATGTCAGGTTCTTCCTTGAAATATAACCTAGAAAAATATCTCTATAATTGCACTAGATGTTTTTAATGAAACAGTAGTTATCACCATATAATTTAGTGCACTTACCCACTCCCTAGAAGAACTCGAACACTCCTTGTCCTTTTTCTGAAACATCATTTCATAGAGAAAATCCAAGACCTTACACATTGCATATCACGACTCGTCTTACACTGTTAATACTGAAAACGAGAAATAGTAAGATGCTAAACCCTGACATCAACAATCAGTACACAAGCTTAACTTCAAAAGAAACCCTACAAATGCCAAGGTCAGCTCATATCTTATCTCCACATATTCATACAACCCATGGGGGGGATTTCCTAAGGAAAAACATGGTTTCTTCGAATCATGATGAAACCATCTCTAAGCTAACAAAGATCTGCCAAAAAAAATTTGCAGGATGGACAATGGATAAAAAACAGATTTGACTGAGCTATTTAAATAATATATTACAAATATATGGAAGTTCGCAGAAAGTTGCGTACCCAATGAGTGTTTTTAATAGGCAAGCAACAATCACCTCCAAGGAGCTTCTACTTCTACAGCTCTCAAGATAGATACGGAATTGATGTTCAAAAAAATTTATGGAAGTTTACAACAAAAAAAAAAAAACTACATGACAGATAGCGTCGCATGGACAGATGAGGTAGAGGACACACACCAAACCATGATTGAGAATCCCAACTTCATTCGCGTCTTAGAAGTGCAAATGATTTAAAACCACAAATGCAAACCTCCACTGCACAACGCTCCTAAGTCCCCTACAAATGCTTATGCAGCTACTTGATGAAAATCTTGAACCACCCCAAACAAGACTGCAACAAACATCTACAAAAACATCTACAAAAACTAAAAAAGAATCTTCAACTGATTTGGAATTCAAGAATCTCCACATACAAGCAAACCGATCAAATGAAGCACCACTTGTTAGGAATATCAAGGGAAATTCCAAAGAACTCAAATATGATGGTAGAGGAACCTGAATTAGCATCAAACTGTGGAGAACAAGAACCCTACAATCAACCCGATCAAATGAAGCACCACTTGTTAGGAATATCAAGGGAAATTCCAAAGAACTCAAAATATAATGGTAGAGGAACCTGAATTAGCATCAAACTGTTGAAAACAAGAATCATATACTCAGCCTGAAACTTCCTTGTACCAATACGGATTCACCTCGCATAACACACATGAAACAGATTCAACAATAATTCACAGATCATCACACCGATCAAATCAAGCACGACTTATTAGGCAGTAACACGATGAAATTCCACAGAAATCAACGTATTCCAAAGGTAACTTATAGACTTCAATTGCATACGGTACGTATTGGCAGCCACATAGGGATAGCATGGCATCTCGCATGAGCGAAGAAAACAAATGAGCCACCATAGGGTTACACTTGAGTCCTTGTTGGAAACATCTTTCTAAACTCTGAAGAAGCATACTGATTGCATCTAAACAACCATCATAACAAAACCAATGTGTCAAACTCCACAAGTAGCTGACAAGTAGCTCATAGATGAATGAATCCAATGTGCCAGAAGTCAATACAAATAGTAAGCTAAAACAAGTGATTATGTTTAACCATGAAGGACAAGGCCAACCGATGAAGAACCAGATTCCATATGGACTGAAATTAACCAAAGATCGTTGCTTGCTGCTCTATTGGTTTATCCTTCAAGACAACTAACATCAAGAGTCTAAAGAAGTATGTGAAACTTCAGCAGATATCAACGTCTGGGAACATTCCACAATCTAAACTTGAGCAGACCAAAACCAAAAATCCCAGCAGAATATATAACTAAAAAAGCTGAAGCTCTATCCCACCAATAGAACAACGGACGATAACATGTAGTAATAATAGATGGTTTTAACATAATAGCAACACAGTAAATGATCTCCGTGATGCACCTCTTCACCAGGATTCGGTCTCAGCTTCCTTCAATGCAACTCACAAATACTTAAACAGCACTGAAATGAGCAATACTAAAAGACATTAGAGTACAGTTCTAACCAGGAACTGAAGGTCAGGTTGTCTAAAAAATTAGAGCAGCACATGAAATTAGAAAGAACCCCTGCACCACAAGAATGCTGAGAAAAATTTGTAAGTCTAGCATCTTATACAACTGATGGAAGACAACAACTTAACCTCAATGGATGAAGAACGCAAGAAAAGTAGTAAGAGATGGAATGTTTGCAATCTAGGTACTGAAGTTATGCTCTTCAACAGGATGAACATTATTTATCTTGTTTCCATCAAATCCAATGCAGTTGATGCGTTGTGACATGCTGAGGGCTGACAAACCACATCTACGCCATCTCTGGAACTGTGGATAAAACTACGCTGATGAAAGGAGGAAGAGAACGGCAGAAATGGAAAAGGAAAATACAAATCAGCAGGCCTACCATAACATTAAATATCACCTAAAATGCAATTCCAACTCCAACAAATACTGCAGAAAAAGCCTAATCCATGATGGACAAGATCACACAGACGGGAGAAAAGGAGAGCAAGGAAGAAAACATTAGTCTTTCCTCTGTATAGATCCCTAGTAATTGGCTGCAAGAAATAAAACTTTATGGGCGACAAAAACGAAGGAACTCCAGATCCTACACATGGCTTATCATTACTCCTCAAATGCAAAAATATGAACCTCTAACCTTGACAATTCAACGATCAGTACATTTGTTCAACTCCTCAATAAATTTACCAATATGTCAAGTTCAGCTTTGTATCTGACATTCAAGGGGGAAAAAAAGCATTGTATCTGATCTATGGTCTGAACAAGTCTATTAACAATCATGGGAGAAAATTGCAAGAATATATGCTGTAAGACGGACAGACAACCATAATGGATCTCCACTCCAAGCCTCTACAAAACTTATGCAGGAGGACAGAAAGAAAACAAATAATAAAATCATACTAGTTACAAATATATGATAGTTCTCAGAAGACAACAAGCTCGAGAAATATTGAAACCTGCACGCTAGGGCTCACACAACTCTTAAGATGCACGTGGAAATAAAAAGATGCTACCGCGTGACAGATAATGCTGAAAAAAAGAAAGAAACACAGCAACATACCAAATAACAGGACTACAGGAGGGCTGTGTGCTTTTCAATCATCCTAGAAATTGGAAGGAGAAAAATTAAAGAAAGATAAGGAAAGAAACAAAACCATATCCAGGGGTCGATCCAGCTCCCTCCTGTCCTCAAATGAGACACTAAGAGTCACCAAAATTTAGTTTACAAAAGACAAACCAACTACAATGACCAAAATAGCAAAAAAGCAAAAGCCAATACCTATCCCTGCTACAACCCATCCTCCAACAAGGAGAGAATCCTAATTTCATCCTCATCGCCAAAGTACATCCCTTAGGCCTCGTTCATTTTCCATTTTAGTTTTGTTTTCTAACCATTACCCTATTCCTCTCTCCAATCATTACTCTCATTTCTCTCTCTATCTCTATCCACTTATTACTTCTATCTCCAATTATTACCGTCATTTCTCTCCCCACTCATTACCCTATTCCTCAAAACTAAAATACCCAAAACTACCAAGCAAACAAGGCATTATTTTTCTCGTTACATCTTAAGAAAGCAAATAATTTGTAACATAATAAAAAAATGCAAATATAACACAGCAAAGCCCCCACCTCTCCTACAAAAGCATATACAACGACTTGTTGAATATCTTAAACCACCCTAAAAAGGCTGCAAGGAAAAGACATGTCTCAGACTGCAACATAAAATATCAACCCAGCTACTGACAAACATGACAGGATAATCCCCAATCCCTAATCTAAAATAGCATTGGAAGTGACAAAATAAATCATATGAATGACCACCAAGACCAACGTCAGCGACAGCGGCAATATCCATCATCCAAAAACTATCACAGACCAACTGCAAAGCGCCGTTAGAGAAATTCAACTGGTGCAGGGAAGTCCACCAAAGATAACATCTTAATGGTTGGAATAGTCATGACGAAAAATGTTGAATAAACCTTTTACCACAAAAATTCTCGGAGTAGGAGTAGGATCTACACTCAAAATCCTTCCACATACTTAACTTTCGCCTCCATCCGAATGTGAATATCTCCATTCAAGAGAACTGTAAAACAAAGAATTAACTAGAAATCATAATATCTTCATGCAAATGGAATCTGGTTCGCCTCTAGTTAGGAATCCAAAAATGGAATCTATTACTCATGCCAACAACTAAAACGAACCCTTATACCAGCGTTGTTAGACCAAGAACCCACAAGTCCTTTGACAATTTCTCCAACAGTGACAAACAATGTGCTCATGATAAGCACACTGATCATATCAAATACAACTTGCTGGGAAGTAGCAAGGGAAATTCCATAGAAAGCAGAGAGTTCCAATGGCGAAGGAACATGAATCAATAAACATCAACCCAAACCGAAATCATCTCCACCAATACAAAATTGCATTCTAAAGATAAAGAAACTGCTACCAACTTGAATTAGAGTTTCCAATTGTAAGGAACAACAAAAGAAAATAAACCTGAACGTATCATATAATAGTGCCCATGTTATAAGAACGAGCTGTGAAGAGACCGTGCAATATCTTAAAACCGAAGCGGCTCGAATTTTTATCAGCAAGAAAATTTTATTACACCCCTCAGCTGTCAGCTCCCTAGTAATTTGCTGCAAACAACAAAACTACATAATAAGCCACGACAAAACTACATAACAAGCCACAACCATGAAACCAAACAATTCAGATGAAATGCCTGCATTAGTCATCCAAAGGACGGACAAAAGGCAGAGTCAAACAACACCCTTGCTTAATAGTTCAACACAGAGCTGACTTCCAACTACGTACATCTATGGTAGAACATGAGAAGAAAATTATTAAAACAAAGACAGTGTCATCTCTACAAGGGATCAACCTACAATCTTGTACGAGTTGGAAACCTCCGGGAGATGTAAATGGGTGTCCCAAGCATACAACACAAGGTTGCGCTTTCATAAAATCAATACACCCCATGTCGGATTCTTTGTTCTTTTCCAGAAACATCATTTCCTTAGAGAAAATCCAAGACCTTACACATTACATATCACAGCTCCTCTCAAAAAACTGTTAAACCTGAAAATGAGAAATAGTAAGATGCTAAACCCTACATCAACAATCAGTACACAACTTGAACTTCAAAAGAAACCCTACAAATGCCAAGTCAGCTCATATCTTATCTCCACATATTCATACCACCCATTGGTGAATTTTCCAAGAAAAAACATAGTTTCCTCGAAGTGATCAAACCATCTCTAAGCTAACAAAGATCTGCCAAAAAACAATTTGCAGGATGGACGACGAAAAGATGATAAAAACCAGATTGACTGAGGTATTCAAATAATGTATGACAAATAGATGGTAGTTCACAGAAAGTTGAGAACTCAATGAGAGTTTTTAAATAGCAAGCAACAATCACCTGCAAGGAGCTTCTACTTCTACAACTCTCATGATAGATGCGGAATGGAAGATTAACAAAATTTTGACCCTGCATGAAAGATAGTGTTGCATGAACAGTTGAAGTAGAGGACACACACAAAACCATGATTGAGAATCCCAACTCCATTCCCGTCTTAGAAGTGCAAATGATTTAAAACCTCAAATGTGAACCTCCACTATGCAAGGGCCCTACGTCCCACACAAATGAATATGCAGCTACGTGTTGAAGATCTTGAACGACCCCAAACAAGACTGCAACAAAAAGACAGGTCACAGACCACCACATAAAATACCAATCCAGCTACCAACAAATGACTACAAACCAAAATTCTCAGATTAAAAAAAAAAAAAAAAAGAAGACTATCAACCCCTTTCTTATAAACTCCATATTTTGTCTCACAGTGTACTTAGAAAATTGTGTACTATATAATTCTAAACACTAATATGACAATACTTAGAATGTATTTATATTTTCATATATATGTAAATGAAAAGCGAATAATTATTACCCAAACCTAAATGTATATGACAAAACTTCAAATATGAATCATATGAAAGACAAGGCGGAGATCCAACGTCCACAGCTGAGACAATGTTTATCAACAAGAAGGGGTCAAAGACAAAATAAAAACCACTTGTACCATACTTGAGACGTAAATTCCATTTCAGGATGCATCATCAGCTGCAAAGAACCCTAAAGGGAACCCAACTAGTTAAAGATAATTCCAATAAAACACAGTAGTAATTGTTCAAAATATCATTAAGAGAAATACCAAATAACCTTTGACCAGCTAGAATTCTGAGACTTGGATCTACATTTAAAATCTCTTGCAATCCGCCAAACCAATCAGAAAGTGTGTTGTGTAGGAATATTCAAAAGAAGGAAATCTATAGCTCAAGGCAACAAAAATCAAATCAAGAGAAAGCACTTAAAAGAAACAATAAGCCCCCGATCAGCAAATCCGCCAAACCAATCAGAAAGTTGTTTGGTTATAAAGGAAAATCCAAAGAAATAAAAGAATTCAATTCGTAAAGGAACCTGACTTAGTATTTTGAATTGGGGCGAACAAAATCTACAAAACCTAAAAAATAATCTCCAACCGATACGGAATTCAAGAATTTTCACATATAAGCACACCGATCAAATGAAGCACCACTTGTTAGGAATATGAAGAAAAATTCCAAAGAAATCGGAAAATTCTGATGGTAGAGGAAACTGAATTAGCATCAAACTGTTGAGAACAAGAACCATATACTCAGCCCGAAACTATCTTCTACCAATACGGATTCGCCTCGCATAACACATAGGAAAACAGATTCAAGAATAATTCACAGATCATCACACCGATCAAATCATGCACGACTTGTTAGCTAGTAACAAGGGAAATTCCAGAGAAATCAACTTATTCCGAAGGTAAAGAACCCCCTACCAAATTGAATCAACATTCCAATCGTGACAAAAGAAATCAACAAATCACCCTTAAACACCCTATATGATATAAAATAACACCCAATCGCCAGATACCGCCAACGTTATAACATGTACGAAAACGAATTTGAAGCCAAATTCCAATTCCAAACCGTAGAAAAATCTGCAGAACAGGAAGTATAATAAGAAGGAGAGATGATATCAGAAATCCTCGACGCCTAAAACAAAAGCAAAACCGTCTATAAGAATATCTGCTACAGCGAAAGAGAGCATTATGATGCCACCGACGGGAGAAAGCAGAAAAAGGAGAAGCGATTAGGGATATTTGCTAGCTGGGCGCTGCACTTCAACAACAAATTATCCGTGATTTACCCTCTAATTCAACCTTCATGTTGTGCTTTGTGATAGATCTCAAGTATACACGTACCCAGTGAGTGCGGATGATGAAAGAAAGATGCAACGAACAAAGAATAGGAGATAAGACCCTTGGCTGCCCGATAATATTTGTTTCCTCCTCAATGAAATTTAAAATGCTGCAGGGAATCAAGTAATCAATAAAGGAAAAGAAAGTGCGTAGGGGCAATAGGGTAAGAGGTGCCAAATGATGGAGAAAACTTGAATAAAATACTAGTATATACCCTCTCATTAATCTCCTGTAAAGGGCTTCCTGACAAAAACAGCTAGAGGTGGTAAACCATCTAATAAGTGAACTCAGAACTATTTGCATGTCTTCATGTCATCCAACTATTTAGCTCCTTGTAATCACGAATAAACCAAATACTTAATAGCCACAATAAAATAGAGCATTACTCAGAAACAACAAACAAAACATGTAAGAAATAAATAACTGAAGACAGGAAAAGGATAAAACTGGAACCATATAATAAGTGCCAGCAGTGATGGATTAAGAAAGAAACAGTGAGCCCAAATGACGGCCTTGCAAGTTTTCAATATAGTATACTTCTGGTAGAACAAGGGGGAAAAAAAACAACACTTAACCATCCAAAAAAAGAGAAAAATAACAGTCTGGCCCAAGTTGGCATTTCCGTAGCACATGACAAGAGTCTGTCTGTCTCCAAAAGTTTCTGAGATATGAACAAAGTGATCACACCGTTCCAAAAAAATGCAAAACATTAAGCAATTGATTTTTCTAGTACAAAGGACTGATATCACCAGAGACTGTTGTAACCAGAATCAGATTATGCCTATCATGATTTAATCTGGTGGTCCAACTGTATTGCAGAATTCAGTACCTTGCGGGTAAATACAATGGTTTCTGAAAACAATCACAAAAAGTTTAAATTTTTAAGAAAGATATTAAACAAGGACCAAAAAAATGTTGAAGATGAATGAAAGAGTAAGAAGAACTCGCATATTGGTCATGAAACATCATTGAAAGGACCACCAACTACTTGAACTTCACAGTGCAGTATATGCTCCCCGAAAATAAAGTGACTATGGAACTCAGAACCAACTACTAGCAATAATCCCTCGGCGGCAACCAACATTATGGACAAGGAACTGCAAGCCAAAATGGAAACAATCTCTCTAAGAAAACACACTCAAAGGTAACCACAATTTTGATTGAAATCAAATAACTCAACTAACTTGTAGACTTTAATTGCATATGTTACGTATTGGCAGCCACATAGGGATAGCATGGCGTCTCGAATGAGCGAAGAAAACAAATGAGCCACCATAGGGTTACACTTGATTCCTGGTTGGAAACATCATTCTAAATTCTGAAGAAGTATACTGATAGTATCTGAACAACCATCATAACAAAACCAATGTGTCAAACTCAAATAGCTGCATAGAAGGTTGAAGAGGCAATATGCCAGAAGTCAAGCTAAAGCAAGTGATCATATTTAACCATGAAGGATGAGGCCAACCAATGAACAAGAAGTTCCCATACGTATAGCCAATGTGCCAAACTCAACAAGTGGCTCGTAGATGAATGAGTCCAATGTGCTAGAAATCAACACAAACAATAAGCTAAAACAAGTGATTATGTTTAACCATGAACGGCAAGGCCAACCGATGAAGAAGCAGATTCCAACCAAAGAAGAACCAGATTCCATATCGACTGAAATTAACCAGATCATCACTTGCTGCTGTATTGGTTTATCATTCAAAACAACTAGGATCAAGAGGCTAGAGCAGTTTGAAACTTCAGCAGATACCTACGTCTGGGAAAATTCCATAATCTAAACTTGAGCAGACCAAAACCAAAAATCCCAGCAGAATATTGAATTAAAAAAGCTGAAGCCTATACCGCCAATAGAACAGCGGACGATAACATGAAATAAGAGATGGTTTAACATAATAGCAACACAGTAAATGATATCCGTGATGCACCTTTTCACCAGGATTTGGTCTCAGCTTCCTTCAATGCAAACAATACTCACGAATACTTAAACAGCACTGAATTGGGCAATACTGAAAGAAATTAGAGTACAGTTCTAACCAGGAACTGAAGGTCAGGTTGTCTAAAAGATTACAACAGCACACAAAATTAGAACCCCTGCACCACAAGAATGCCGAGAAAATTTGAGAGTCAGAACCCCTGATGGAAGACAACAACTTAATCTCAATGGATGAAGAGCGCAGGAAAAGTAGTATGAGAGAGAATGTTTGCTATCTAGGTACTGAAGAGCGCAGGAAAAGTAGTATGAGAGAGAATGTTTGCTATCTAGGTAGAGAGAATGTTTGCTATCTAGGTACTGAAGAGCGCAGGAAAAGTAGTATGAGAGAGAATGTTTGCTATCTAGGTAGAGAGAATGTTTGCTATCTAGGTACTGAAGAGCGCAGGAAAAGTAGTATGAGAGAGAATGTTTGCTATCTAGGTACTGAAGTTATGCTCTTCAACAGGGTGACATAATTTATCTTGTTTCCCTCGGATCCAATGCAGTTGATGATGCGTTGTGACATGATGGGGGCTGACAAACGACCCGTGGAACTGTGGATAAAACTAGGCTGATTAAAGGAGGAAGAAAACAGGCTAAACAGCAGAAAAGGAAAAGGAAAATACAAATCAGCAGGTCCTACAACAACATTAAATATCACCTAAAATGCAATTCCAACTCCAACAAATGCTGCAGAAAAAAGCCTAATCCATGATGGACAAGATCACACAGACGGGAGAAAAGGAGAGCAAGGAAGAAAACATTACAATCTTTCCTCTGTACAGCTCCCTAGTAATTGGCTGCAAGAAATAAAACTTTATGGGCAACAAAAACGAAGGAACTCCAGATCCTACACATGGCTTATCATTACTCCTCAAATGCAAAAATATGAACTTTTAACCTTGACAATTCGACAATCAGTACATTTGTTCAACTCCTCAATAAATTTACCAATATGTCAA
The DNA here is from genome assembly GCA_016920895.1 of Vaccinium myrtillus. Taxonomy (NCBI): domain Eukaryota; kingdom Viridiplantae; phylum Streptophyta; class Magnoliopsida; order Ericales; family Ericaceae; genus Vaccinium; species Vaccinium myrtillus. The sequence goes on from CM029270.1 coordinate 27,170,177, forward strand.
GTCCAGCTTTGTATCTGACATTCTCAGGGAAAAAACAAAAGCATTGTATCTAATCTATGGTCTGAACAAGCCTAATTAATACCAATTGTGGGAGAAAAATGCGAGAATATATGCTGCAAGACTAAAAGATAAACATAATGCATCTCTGCTCCAAGCCAATAACGATCTGTAAAACTTATGCGGAGGACAGAAAGAAAACAAATAATAAAATCATACTAGTTATTTTATAGTTCTCAGAAGACATCCTAGAGAAAAATTGACACTACATGAAAGATAGTGTCGCATGAACAGATGAGGTAGAGGACACACACCAAACCATGATTGAGAATCCCAACTTCATTCTGGTCTTAGAAGTGCAAATGATTTAAAACCACAAATGCGAACCTCCAGTGTGCAACACCCTACGTCCCCTACAAATGCCTATGCAGCTACTTGTTGAAAATCTTGAACCACCCCAAACAAGACTGCAACAAAAAGACGGGTCTCAAACCCTCACATAAAATACCAATCCAGCTACCAACAAATGATTACAATAAACCACAATCCTCAAACTAAAGATAATAAATAATAAAAAAATCAACTATCACCCTAGTTATGAATCAATAAACTCCGTATTTAGTCTCTTAGTGTGCTTAGAAAATTGTGTACTATATAATTCTAAACACTAATGACAATACTTAGAATGTATTTATATTTTCTTATATATGTAAATTTAAAGTGAAAAATTATTAACCAAACCTAGATGTATTTGACAAAACTTCAAATATGAATCATATGAATGACAAGGCGGAGATCCAACTTCCACAGCTGAAACAATATTTATCAACAAGAAGGGTTCACAGACACCAAAAAAAATAAAAATACTTGTACCATACTTGAGACGTAAATTACCCGACGCATCATAAACTGCAAAGAACCCAAAAGGGAACCCAACTAGTTAAAGATAATTCCAATAAAACACTGCATTAATGGTTCAAAATATCATTAAGAAAAATACCATATAACCTTTGACAGGCTAGAATTCTGAGATTTGGATCTACCCTCCAATAGGCCTTAGTCCGCATGTAGTCACTCAATTTCACAGAATTGTAGACTTAACTTAAAAAAAATAACCTCATGGTCGGCTCAAGTGATCACCTCTAACTAGGAATCATCAAATCAAAGAAAGGAAATCTATAGCTCAAACCAACAAACCAGCGTTTCCAAATCAAGACTCCGAAAGCACTTAATCCGTTTTCTGGAACGCTGAAACAATAAGCCCCGATCAGCAAATCTGCCAAACCAATCACAAGTTGTCAGGAGATTCCAAAGAAATCAAAGAATTCAATTGGTAAAGAAACCTGACTTAGTATTTGAATTGGGGCGAACAAGAACATCTTCAAAACCTAAAAAATAATCTTCAACTGAAACGGAATTCAAGAATCTCCACATATAAGCACACCGATCAAATGAAGCACCACTTGCTATCATGCTATGAATATCATGGGAAATTCCAAAGAACTCAAAAATATTATGGTAGAGGAACCTGAATTAGCATCAAACTGTTGAGAACAAGAACCATATACTCAGCCCGAAACTATCTTCTACCAATACGGATTCACCTCGCATAACACATAGGAAACGGATTCAAGAATAATTCACAGATCATCATACCGATCAAATCAAGCAGAGACTTGTTAGGAAGAGGGAAATTCCACAAAAATCAACGTATTCCAATAAAGAACCCCCTATCAAATTGAATCAACATTCCAATCGCGACAAAAGAAATCAACAAATCACCCTTAATCAAACCTATATGATATGCAATAATACCAAATCGCCAGATACCGCCAACGTTATAACGTGTCACGTTATAACCCTAATTCGAAGCCAAATTCCAAACCCTAGAAAACCTGCAGAACAGGAAGTATAATAAGAAGAGATGATACCAGAAATCTTCGCCTAAAACTAGACAACGGTTTGGAGAGGAAAGACGGGCAGGCAGGGTATTTATAGATGAGGTCGGTGAAGATACACGGCTAGGATTAGGCGATAGTTCTGAGATCGGACGGTTGGTAGAAGTCCTTATCTTTGAAAGAATAGGAAAGTATTCTTTGCCGCGTTTTTTAAGGCGGTGGGGTCGTTAGTTAGCTTATGATCTACGCCAGTTATATCGCGCCACCTGTATAGTCGGTGGACTATTTTTAGTCTTTTTTTAGTACAATACAAAAGTGGGCTGTAATTGCCCAGCCCAAAGAATACTCAATTTTCCAAATTTTTAAAAGTTGGCCCACCGGACTATAACAATCCGAGCCGTTCAATACAATTTCAAGATAATTTTTTTGATTACCTTTTCAAAAAATAGCTCGGATAACTATAAGACTGAGTTTGGACGAACTTTCTTTTTTTTTCTTATTGAGAAAAATTATCTTTGTCTAAAAGACAACTTGTTTGGGCTAACTTAATTGTCCTTACATTAAAAGACAATGTCTTTGCATTTACCAAAATCGTATGAATTTTTTGGTTGCTCAAGAAGTCTAAAGCCCAAAAAGAAAGCATAAACGTATCAACTTTGTGATTGCTCAAGAAGTCTAAAAAGCCGAAAAGATAGTATTAAATAATGGAGGGCTAGTAGAGAAAGGTCGTTGGTATTTAGAACACTATGGCCCCGTTCGTTTTTGGTTTTAAAATCCGGTTTTTTCAATAATTATCAAATCATTATCCCTATTTTCAAATATTATTCTCATTTTTCTCTCTATATCTCTCTAATCATTAACCCTTATTTTTAATTATTATCCATATTTCTCCCTCTAATTATTACCAAAACCCAAAACTCAAACCAAACACAGCCTATGAGTGTCTAGTTGACGTTCTTGGTCATGCGGGCCTGCTAGATGAAGCAGAGAATATAATTGAAGAGATACCAAAAGAATGTAAAGAAATTTTAGGTACGGTTTATGGTGCTTTGCTAGCGCCTGCAAAATTTACTACAATGTTGATAGACGGGAAGATGTAACAAATTGGGTGAGAGGGAAAATGAAAGATATAGAAATGGAAGCAGCTAATGAAGTTGTAGGAATTTGGTGACTTGAGCCATATTTTGGGAATGTATAATCAATTAGTTTTTCACGTTCTCACCCTTATATCTCTGGGCCGCACTAATCGTAGTATCTAAGGATTTTTTTCCATGTTCGGATAGCCCATAGCTCAATGTATATTTCTTATTGGGCTTCACAGTGAGGTGCGCGAGGGCCCTTATTTGTAAAAGGCCCGCGCTGGTGACACTTGCGATGACTGACCCGTGCGACTCTGCTACGTGTCGCGTAGTCGTGTGTGACAGTTGTCATCATGGGATTGGGAGGTCAACCTTAACTTTAGTCAACATTCCTTCTAAACGCTGACCTTCCCTACAATCTCTCTAAATAAAGATTTTGGGAAGCGCCAATGGTTAGTAGATTAGAAACATGTTTACTCTTTGTGCAATATCAAACCTAGTTTTGAATTTTTATTTTTTATTTTTCAAAAAAACATTAAAATGGTGAGAATTGATGTGATGGAAGGGACTGCATGATCAATGAATTATCTAGCCACCACAAAAGCTAGCGTATGAGTACGTTCCTTGCAATAGTAATTGTATTCGTAATACTCCATTCGTTTCAAAATTTTAGTCCGTCTTTCGTTTTTTTAGTTGTCCCATAAATTTGTCCATGTTGACTAGTTAAGGAGAAATGAATGAATCATTGTCTTTTTCGCCCTTCACCCCTAGTTAAATTTCAAACACAAAAATGGAGGGAAAATTTGTATTGGCGTCCAAAATGTAATCATTACATTTCAAAAAGGATTGTAGTTTTGAAAGTTCATGGTCTTTGAAGAATAAGGATGGTGTCGAGTTAAAAAGTTTGATTCCCAAAGCAAGACTAAAATTACAAATCCACACCAAGACGGTATAATATGCTTGTTCACGAAAAATTCTTAAGAGTAGAATTTGAACATTTGAGAGTTCAGCTGGTAAAAAGAGTACTAGTAATTATCAAACAGGTTTTGGAATTCAAAGAAACTTCTTTAAAAAAGGGTTTAGAAGACTAGAACGCGACTATAAAGAAGCAGTTTGAGGTATTTTTTTCAACCAAATTTGAGATTCTAAATATGGTGAAAGTAATTTTGAGCTTTTTACGGTATACCAAACGGACGTTCGTGATTGCTCACTACAAGCCTCTTGTTTCCATGTTCAGTTTTTACTAAAGTTTAATTCTAATTTCACAATAATAGCAAACAAGTTAATCAAGCTTTACTGTATCTGTTATCGTAAATAGAAAATCTATTCTCACATTAGGTTTTTTTTTTTTTTTTTTTTTTTTTGAGCAACAGAAACATATCATATCCATTAATACAAGTCTTAGCTAGGGCATGAGCAGCCCCAACCAAATAAAGCAGAAGGCAACTTATGTTCCAAAGCTAGAAAACCAAACCCCTAGATATGGAAATCGTTTGTTTTGAGCGGAAATCGTGGCTCCGTTTGTTTTGAGCGGAAATCGTTTTCTAGAAAACCTTTTCCATGGAAATCATTTTCTAGAAAATAAAATGTTTTATGTTGTTTGGTTGTGATACAAAAACATTTTCTAGAAAACATTTTCTATTATTTGGTTGACAAGGAAAACCACTAATATAATAAAATGACCGACACACCCACCCACAGAGACCCTATTTTCTCTCTATGCTCTCCCATCTCCATCTCAGGTGATCTCTCTCTCTCTTTCTCTCTCTCCTCACCGACACACCCACCCACAACGACCCTATTTTTTCTCTCTCTGCTCCATCTGCAACATCTGAAACCCTTTCCTTCCAAATTAAAATCCAATTATTCACTATAGCGAAACCTATTTTGTTCTTCAATCTGACAAAATTTCAATTAGGGATTATATGTTTACCGTAGGTCACAATTTCGGATGATCGGGTGGGAATTGCTAGTTCATTTGTGACAATATGTGGATTCGACTAGAGGCATGTTATATGTAGGGGCTTCCATGGGAGAAAGTGGATCGAGATGTGGCCCATGAGTTATTGGAAATCAGACATGGAGAGAGAGAGAGAGAGAGAGAGAGAGAGACCTGAGAATTTGGAGAGAGGATGACTGGAATTGCTGGTATGCGAAGAACAAAATGGAGGTCCAATTGTCGTCGGGGCTGCGGGTGTCTAGACTGATGGCTCAAGGAAATTGTTTTCCGGGACTAAAATCCGGAAATCATTTTCCAGCCTAAATGGTTCATTTTCCATTGACTTCGGAAAATGTTTTCCGTTGACTTTATTTTTCTGTTGTACCAAACGCCGGAAAAATGAAAACGTTTTCCTGGAAAACATTTTCCACCCTAAACAAACGGAGCCTTAGCTAGGGCATGAGCAGCCCCAACCAAATAAAGCAGAAGGCAACTTATGTTCCAAATCTAGAAACCGTGGCACAATCAATTAGAAACATACTGACCAGTTCTCGATAATGCCCAAACAGTTTTTGTTGACACCAGCATTAACAAGAATTGTTTTGGCTCTATCAATTTCTGCTCGTAATTTCATTTCAACCACTCGGTAACTGTTCTCCAGATACCCGCGGTCTGGTTTCCACAACGGTTTCTCTGCTAACAAACACAGGAAAACATAAAAGCAGAACAATTTGAACAAGCAAGAAGCTTGAAACTATCAGTTACCACTTCATTTCCTTCTCCGTTTCGAATTCACGAGTTTAGTTCCACACCAGGGCATGGTCGGAAAATATTAAAAAAAAAAAAGAAGAAAATCTCAGAGTATAATTATTTGAGATGTGATGATTTTTTACGAATTAGAAAGCCTCAAATGACGGGAGCAGGTAATGAGCGAAACCACCTAAAATGGGTATAATTTATACAACCCTAAGCCTATTGCTTCACTAAGCCGGTACCACCTCAGGTCCCAAAGGCGATGATGACCCATCATCCTCCACGGTCCCACCCTGAGTCGTTTGTTTTGTTTCCTTATCCTCTTCGTGAAACCCTTGCTTGAACCTATCATAATTCGTGGGCTCACTGCTCTTAAATGGGCGCTCACCCAGTACTCGAACCAAGTCGTCCTGATGAAGGACCTCCTTCTCAAGCAACAACTCGGCAATTTTTGCAATGTGTTCTTTGTGCTCCTCTATCAGCTGTAGAGTGCGCTCGTATGCCTTTCCCACCCATTCTCTCACTTCGTTGTCAATAATTGCAGCAGTCTTGCTGCTGTAGGGTTTGGTCATTTCAAATGAATCGTCCCTTTGAGGGAAGGAGAGAAGACCTACTTTGTCGCTGAACCCATAGACTGCCACTTGGGCATAGGTCATCTTGGTCACCTTCTCCAAGTCGTTTTGGGCTCCCGTCGAAATCTTTCCAAGCAAAACCTACTCAAAAAAGCATAATCAGACTTGCGAAAATATGAAGGTTCAAACAGTAATATCTCAGGGAAATCAGAAGTTCAATGCAAATATAGGTCAACCAGAAGCATTTTTTGAAATTGTACGCTAAGAAGGTTATTTATTAACATGGTACAAAATCATATTATTGCACAAAATGGTATCAATACTTACTGGACCAAATAATGCACAAATCGCAGTCCTTTAGCCGAATGTGAAGAACAGTCAGAGTTCATCTTGTTTGAAAGGATTCAAGGGGAATCTAGCTAATCTAGAGTATTGATGTCTATGGAGTATGGCTCAATTCTCAATGCTAGAGATTTAAGCCATGTTATCCAGAATGTCCGAAGTTAAATTAGTAGTTTTATGTGTTCACGGCTTCCCTATAGCGGCTTGGCTTTCTATGTGATAACATAGCTACAGAACTCTGGATCACTTTTTCATGTGATGCTACTCCAATCAGTTAATACCCAAATTTGGAGATTTGCGGATGACAAATGAAAATCATGAATTATATCACTGGTTTGAGTTTAAGGGTTTTTTTTTTTTGGCCGAGCTTAAGTGGTTGCACTAAGCAGCAAGCTGGAGTTCTCATATTTTCCTCTGCAATTAGAAAGTTTCAAAATAACGTGCTTGAACATATTGCTGAGAGTAACTCAGAACTCAACCCACAAAAATAGGAAAAAGCAAAGAGGGAGGGGATTGATATATTCACCTGCTCAGCTGCTCGACCCCCAAGGGTCATGCATGTCACATCAAAGAGCTGCTCTTTGGTCATCAAAGGTTTTCATTAGGAACGTACTGAGCAAACCCCAGAGCTGCCGTACCACGAGGAACAATTGTCACTTTGAGCAATGGTTCTGCATGTTCCAAAAACCAACCAGCAACAGCATGACCAGATTCATGGTATGCAACAGTCCGCCTTTCCAGTTTGCTTATCACCTGCAAAAAAAGAGAGAACAAATCAAATCCCTTCACACAATTCCCAATTTGATTGAATATAAAGTCACTCATAAAGTGGTTCACTGGTTCTACCGAACAGGAAAAGCAGCAAAAAAAAAAACCCACCTCAAAAGAATGATGCCACTGGAAGATTATAACATTATTACAGGGGTCATGAATCCACATTTACAGTTCGAATTTAATTTTGTAAAGTGATTTTTATCTTATTTGTGTATCCTAGACAGGATAGTTGATTCTTCCAGTCACAACTTCATAGTTCTATCGTTCACACATTTATTTCAAGCCTTCTTAGTTCTTATGCAGAGCATACTGTTATATGTTGTCGTCCGACAATGAAAAATGTCTATAAGTTCGAGCCAAAGCAACATAATGAATCCTCTTCTCTTCCCTACACTTATTCAAGTCTTCCAAATAGAACACACTAACCAAATAAATAAATAAGACCATATATTTACGACAAAATAGAAAAAGAAAAATGATAGTATCAAAAGCAACCTGCAGCTAAACATGAATTAAAGATGGGAGACATATACCTTGTTCTTCTTTTCCAAACCTCCAATGACCCTGTCTATAGCTGCCTCAAAATGATCCATCGTAACTTGTGCACTCTCAGTCCTTGCAGCAATTAAAGCAGCTTCATTACAAATATTTGCAATGTCGGCTCCAGCAAATCCAGGAGTTAGAGCAGCAAGCCTTTGAGAGTAATACGATGGCTCTTGATCAAGTTTTAACTTCGTCAAGTAGATCCGAAATATCTGGTCACGGCCTTTTATGTCAGGTTTATCAATTGTAATTTGACGATCAAACCGGCCAGGTCTCAATAAGGCTTTGTCTAGAATATCAGGCCTATTTGTGCCAGCTAGTACAACAACTCCAGCTGTAGTTCCAAATCCATCCATTTCCACAAGCAGCTGATTTAAAGTACTCTCGCGCTCATCATTGCCCCCTGAAAATCCCCCACGACCTCTTGCCCGACCAATTGCATCAATTTCGTCAATAAAAACAATGCTAGGAGCACATTGTCTTGCTTCTTGAAATAAGTTCCTGACCCTCGACGGACCAACTCCAACAAACATTTCCATAAAATCTGAACCAGATATAGATAGAAAAGGCACACCAGATTCACCTGCAGTAGCTTTAGCAAGAAGTGTCTTCCCTGTCCCAGGAGGGCCAACAAGAAGAGCCCCTTTCGGAATTTTGGCACCCAACTCCTCATACTTCTTTGGGTTCTTAAGGAAGTGGACAAACTCCATTATTTCTTGCTTTGCCTCGTCGCATCCAGCCACATCTTTGAAGTATACCTAAAGCACCAGTAAAATTAGAGGAATTTGCAAAGAAGAATTAAATTATAGTCATAATTTCTAACCCGGTAACAACCCTGACATTTTACCCTGACATTTTAGGATTGTGCGCACCCACCTGCATGGATGGGAAATAGGCGCAGAGTACCCATACTCATTGCAAAAACTGAGGATTCTGGCAGTTATCTTCTCTTTTTGGTCAAATATATACCAAGTGTACCAACCCTTAAAGCACTTAAATAACTTAAATAACTTAAACAAGCCAGAGTTTGACTCTCGACATGCATTAGTACGTTTGGGTATCTAAGCGTCGGAACTTCCTGAGCTTAAATTCTAACTTTCTATGATGTTTGGAGAAGACTTGCTTACAGTCAGAAGTAAAGAAATATTTCTAGCCTCTCACCCATGTCCAATGACTCCAATCCTGTGGAGAGTCCACATAACATTGTCAGACGTGGATTTCCACGCACATAAAATGTACATATCCAAAGATAACCATCCACGAATCGAAACCAGTTCTGGTCATATAATTAGCAAGTAGTTCAAATTGGTCATACAAAGAAAAAGAGGTGTAGAACTGTAGAAGTTTTTATTCAATCAACATTTTTTCTTGTTTCAAATTCTAGGATAATCTTTTTTCAACGTAACTGGGGACCACTCTGCACTTAATCAGTATGATTTTGGGGATGGCGATAAGCACATCAAAATAGGAGAAGAATAATCTCTGCACTTGGCCAAGAGAATGACAAATAAAAGTCAACTGCAGAATTATATATTTTCATTAATGACTTGATACAGAATCAATTCTGCAGCAATAGAGATAAGTTAGTTTCCCCATTTGATGGGCCACCAAAAAAATCACTGAAACAAGCATAGACTACTCTGAAAATTCCCAGAATAAAGACTATCACTTATGTTTCCAAACAAGTATATGCCAGACATTTTCCAATGTCAAACAGGTAAGCCATTAGGGCAATGGAATTTCTATGTAAGCAGGCCAAAAACAGGGGAGGCCTCTGCGTTTCCTTCACAAAACATGGACAACCTCAGGAAGCATAACAACTCTTAAAATTTAGATGGAATGAAGGAATTCGCATAAGCAGATGGTGTTAAATAAAATGCCCTTGAAAATTCAACATAAAATGATAAAACACCATGCCTGACCTTATTTTTCGAGTTCTTATCCATCTTCGTAACCTGAGCTTTTCCAATATTGAAAATACCTCGGGCACCCTTGCCTCCAGGACCACCAACGCCTAATCCACCCTGCATTCTTCTTCCAATGAATAAGAGGGCCCCTAAAAGCAAGGCTGTTGGGGCAAACCTCATTAATTCTTGGTACCAGTTCATTTGGGAGACATATGTCACAGGAACATAGTTATGAGGGTCAATTCCTAATGCTTCTTGGGCTTCCTCAAGCTTCTCCTCAAAAGACTCAACACTTCCAATATTGAAATAGTACTTGTAGTGGCTCCCATTTCTTCTACCATGGGCACCATCAGTAGGACCTTGAACAACATCTTCGTTGGTTCGATTTGTAGCAGATGGGGAGTTCTTCACAAAAACTTTTGCAACGGACTTATTCGCAACAACAATGTGGTCCACCAGACCAGGCTCAAGTAGCTTGTTCTTGAACTCTTGGAAACTAATCTGAACAATATTTATATGAACTACTCAGTTCATCCCACACAGTAAAGACAAACATATAACTATGTAGGAATGTATGTATACACAGTTACACTCACACTTTCATAGCATTTAGATGACAGTAAAATGTCGATGCAATAAGTATCAATATCAAACACATATAATGTCAGCCGATCATACACGATCGACACATACACAACATACTAACATATACCATATAAATTCTTGGTAACAAGACCAAGATATTAGTTCTGTTCGTGTAAGTGAAGTTTAGACTCCATACTTGATTTATACATTTTATTGATCAAGTTCTTGTGAGTATTTTCTTCTAGTTAAGTACTACTTTAGTCACATTTGCTCCAACATCAAGCTTACATACACTAAAATAGAGATTGTAGGAAACATATTCCAGAATAAATTTTTTACCATCCTGGATCATGCACTACGTAATTTTTTTTTTTTTTTTTTTTTGGGTAAGTCATGCACTACGTAGTTGACTACTTATTCTTCCATATTTCTTATCTCCCCTTCATTTTCTGTTTTAAATTTCTCTCTTCCGAACTCATTTTATCTCCCGTTGATTAGCTTGAACAAGTTGCGTTCACTATATGGCCCATGGTTACAGAATAGAGAATCACTTTGCGAGTCTGAGATACACAGTAAGACCTTTCTAGAACCTGAAAAGTCAGATTTGATCCTACGAAACCCTCTAATCAACAAGGATTCACAAAATTTGCTGGGGCATTGCTTGTTAACACATTAAGAACTGTGCAGAGCTGTATTCCTGTACTTTCATGAAACAAGAGGCAAAAGGGTTAGAAATTTGTCGGCCCCAAGCGGCCCAACAGTTCAAGAATCCCATGCATTGTCTGCTGTGACTTGTACCGTGGATCATCAGAGTCTTAACCTATTCCTCCCAAGATATATTCCACTACGAATGAAAAGACACCATACATAAATCTGATGTAATTGGAATCATGAATCAAAAAACGAAATTCTAATTTCATGATAACTATAAAATGTCCACCATTGTTGTCAAGGAAGACATCAAATTGCAAATTATCAAACTGAAACGTTAGATGCTCCATAGTTGCTCAATGTAACAGGTTTCTGATGTAAGCAATACATGCGTGCAATTTAAGACGATAGCCAATTTAATGTCGACCACAATATGTAAAACCCTCAACATTTCATAGATTCTTTATAATGTATCCTTTCTAATTAAACCTGAGCATTCCAGGCTATGATGTAGATGTATCATTTCCCATAGTATAAAACATAGTAGAAGTATATGCATATTCCAAGTAAGCATCTTGCAAACACATGAATGTTTTCTATGTAGCCATGAAGCTAGATTGAAAAGAGCGAAAATTGAGCACATAGAGAAACAGAGACCTGTGCCTGCTCACGAGGACTTGAAAAAACTGATGAAAGCACCAACGCAATAACTAATAAAGGGGTGAGTAAATTTTGAAACTGCTTCATGAAGTTTTCCTGAAAGTTCCCATGATCACCCGTACTCGATTCCTCTGGTAAAATCACGAATACAAATCAAAGGAAATGAAGAATGAGTAAACACAGTAAATGATAACTTAAATGTAAGGCCTAGGAGTATGCAATGTTAACATAATGTTATGCCACTCCTTAAGGCTAGAATCCATATGCCACATTTTATGTCCCTCGTCATTTCCACATTTTAACAAATTGACCATCTATGGCATCCTCAAGAAAGCTTAAATTCTTTGCTCACGTAATCACATACCAAACACAAGCAGTGGAGGCATAAGGTCTAGAACCCCAGAATTATCATTAAGTAGTGGAAGAAAACATCCAAGCTATAACTCGTGAAAAATACAGGGAAAAAAGAGTGTCGAAGCCTCCCACCAATCTCTATTCATCACATATCAACCAGTAGTTGCACAAATTACAAGAATCATACAAATTACATACAATTGACAACAATTTATCGAGTCTTAAGGCTCTGTTTGGTTTGGTTTATACAAATTATCAACAACTTTCTTTTGGCAACTTAATATTTTATTGAACAAACCAACCATGGAACAGAGAAACACTGGAGCATGCCAGAAACAATAGTTAACTATCCCAAAACAATAAACAGTAGATTTTTTTTTTTGAACGGCAAATAACTTCATTAATCTTGAAAGAGAAACAAGACTAATAGGGGCAAGGAAAGGCAACAAAACACGAGTCGCACAATCCGAGACCCAAAACAACGGTTTGGCTCCAACACCCAAGGGTCAAAAAACCCGGATAATACAATAAACGAGCACATCAAAAGGGCAGTAGATAGTGTGTCTGCCAAAAGGCAGCTACAATCCGAAATTGTAAAAATGCAACAGACACAAAATCCTCATGGAGAATGCCATGACAGTGGTGCGCTCTGCTGCTCAGTCATTACACATCAAAGCATCACATAATAAACCAACCACGTCAGTTCCTTGCCAGCAATCATGATAGTAAAGCATTTTGCAATAAACCAAGCACATAAAATAAAAATTAAATTAAATTAAAAACAGAATTCCGTTCCTGAAATGAAAGGAATTACAGTTGCAATCAAGGTCAATCTTTCTAGGAATTGTTGTCATACCTTTGGAGGACTCTGACTTCTGATTGTTCTCTTTCGGTATTTCCTTCTTATTTTTAGGGTAATAATTCTCATAGTCTGCAACACATTTGAAAAAAAGAAACACAAATCATACATAAATAAAAAAAAACCCAGATAGATAGCTAAAAAAACCAGATAGATTACTAAATCAAAATCACAACACCCAATATTTCTTACTTCTTTTCTTTGGAGCTTCACTACAAAAGAGTCGCCGTAGACGCGGGTTGGCAAAAATGGAATTAAATCCCGGGAGGTATGTACTGGAAACATACTGCTTCCCAGTCACTGCTCCTATCGAAGTCAAATAACCCCTCACAAGCCCTAATCCCTCTCCACTGCACCCATTTGAAGCCACTAATTCCTTTGAAAGCACTTCCCTTAGACCATAATTACCAGAAATAATATTCTGCAAATAAACAAAAAAACAAAACAAAGTGACGGGTTTTGGCATTAAAAGTCAAAGGATAAAAATAAACCACATATAAATGTATTCGCCGGATGGTACACACCACTAAAGGTGCATACCATATGCTCCCCATACAAAGATAATGTTAAGGTCTACGAGCCATCTCATAAAAGACAATGTGGGAAAGCACCAATCCGTTCAAAGCATAAAACAAAAGAAATCAAGGGACTTTATTTTTTGGTAAGATATTTTGTTAACCAAAACCAACAACAGGTGCAAAGGGGCATACCCAGGACATACAAACTAAAAATTAGCCAAGAACCTAACTAGGACAACCACCTACCAGAACAGATATACAAAATCAAGAGACTTGGACCAATAAAGACTGAGAAGATCGATTCAAGAGCAAATTTCATTGAAATACCATTGCCTGCTCCAGGTTCATGTTACTTGTATGCTCCTGTCCTAGGTCTGAAACTGGATTTTCCGGCTTTCGACATCAGTGAAAAGATCAAACAATGAATCCATTTTTTTCCTGGTATTAAACCCAAGACTAAAACTAGCGTAAAAAAATTAACTTCATAACTTCTATCACCATAAAATTAGATGTTAAAAACCCAGAATTGTAACATTCGTAAAATTTCGTAACACAACCACAAACTCTCTACCTATTAACTTCTTTTTTGAACTGCTCTCTACCTATACCTCAACTTACAGTATTCTGCGTCGAAACAACGCCTCAAAAGATCCATAACATTCACCACAAAAATCTCACAACTTTCCTACGCTGCACAAGGCGTCTAAACTATATTTCTCGTAAAATCATGCTATAGATACACAGATACATATAAAAACATGTATAAGCGGGAGAAAAAGATTTACCGAATGAAATGCAGAGCGAGAGGAGCGCGAGAGGGATCGTGCGAGCCGTGAATAAATCATCCTCGCTATAATCTGAACATGAATTGGTCGGAGATAAGGAAACCCTAGATCGAGCGATCGGATAAGAGTAGCGTTTTCGCGTAAATTATAGTATCTCCGTTTTTATCAGGGACCCTGTGTGCTCGAAAACGTCGGTATAGTCCGAAACGTGTGTCAGATGGGAGAGAGGAGAGAGAGGAAGAGGAGGAACGGACTGATGAAGCATGGAAAAAGTGGCGATGTTTGTTAACTGGAAAAGAGAGAGAGAGAGAGAGAGAGAGAGAGAGACCGCCTTGGATTTGGTTTAGGAGTTACCGTTTTTGACCTTGTGTAGGTGGCCTGTGTGGTGATTAAGGAGTGGATTAATGGGGGCCAGTGTGGTAATTTGAAGAGGTTTAATAGGCGGTAAATGACGTGTAAGGTTTTTTAGGCCTCTGTGCCTCTGTGGTGGGAAGATCAGCCAACACTGTGGAACATACATGCACTTTTAGGTGTTTGGATGCCAATTTACCAACTTTATTTTCATTGGTCATTGCACTTTTTTGTTGGAAAATAGGGTAATTCTGTTCATAATTTTGGTCTCTTTGAGCCAAAAATAAAATGGGACCCGGTAACTTTTTAAGGTGGGTCTGAATTGGTTTGCATCTTAAATAAAGAGATTAAACCATTGGAAGAAGGAATAAAATTTATTGAGGAATGAATGAGAAATTGTCTCATATAGTGGACATGATTAAGGCATAGTTTTCCAAAAGATTTTAGCAACCCAGTTGCTAAAATCAATCATGATTTTAGAAAATGAGTTCAGCATGTTCTAAAATCAATTTTTTGAAATAAAAAAATGAAGTAGTTCTGTGTATCGTTTTTCGATTTTTTTCGTACCAAATTAAAGTACTACTCGTGTACTTTAATTCAGTGTGAAAAATTCAAAAAATAATATACGAAAACACTTAATTTTTTTTATTTAAAATATCATGATTTTAGCACTTTCTGAACTCATTACTAAAATCATGATGATTTTAGCAACTGAATTGCTTAAATCTTTTAGAAAACTATGCCTAATTTGATGCAAAAAATTAATTTTTTAATTCAATTTCGTGAACTGAATTGCGAATTGAATTTTATAACGGTTGTAAATTCATACTACAAATTTGTTTTGGCTGTTAATTGATTCCAATATTGAATTTTGAGGCTCCCCATATTAATGACAGAGACTCCCTTGAATATTATAAATTGGCCTCTCTTGTCTTTGTTTCAACACACCGGAAAAACAATTCTCCTATTTTCATTTACATTCGAGTTGTTCTTGTTTTTGTGTGAGAGAGTGCTACAGAGTTCGGTTCACTGAACAATTCCGGCGAGATGCAGTCGCCATTGTGCAATCGTCTTATCCTAGAAAACAGACGCCAAAGATACTCAAGCATCCTGTGGTGAGCGGCGATTTTGTTTTAAGGAGACCGTATAAAATACGGGATTCTGTTTGAATTTATTTACTTATTTCAGTAATTTGTTCTTGTTCATTTTGTAATCTTTATTCTGTATCCATATTTGTGTTATAAATTAAAATCTAAGAATCTGTTTTTCTGCAATATTTATTCCTACAGTTTTTGCAAATCTAGGACTAATTTTTAGAGTCTTACGAACGGCCATTTCGCACGCCTATACGTGGAGTTAAGGTGGCTCATAGAGTTGCTGGCGAGGTAATAGAACCTAACACCTTAAAAAGGAGAAATCCTGCCAATTACCAACTTAGATTAAAGATATATTGTGGATTGTGGGTTGTATGTTATAAATTTATTGAATTATAATGATTCATGAGAGCTTAAAAAAGTGTTTGGAAGATTAATATATGTAGAATAGGATTTGTAGATGAGTGTTGTGAGTGAAACTTTATCCTGAATTCCAAAAACTTCTCCAAAGATAATTTTTTTATGTATTCTTCAATTTATTTCTCATAAAGTATTTTGACAAAACGCAAACACACAAAATGCAACATATCAAAATCCAAAATGCAAAAAATATAGCTCTTAAGTAGGGGTGTAACCGGTTCGGTTCGGTTCGGTTCAGGGGGAGATTTGACTGAACCGAATGAAACCGGTTCAGGGACTACTACGAACCGAAACCGAGTTTTGAAGGTCGGTTCGGTTCCTCCGGTTCCGGTTCGGTTCATGGTCGGTTCGGTTCCACTACTCACTACCCAGGTTCGTCTCTCACAGATCTACAATGAAACCTTCAAAACAACAATGAAAACTTCAAACAACAATGAAAACTTCAAAACTTCAAACAACAATGATGATCATATTCATCCAAAATCAACAAAACTACGTCATCATCATCGAAAATCAACAGATCTGTACATATACACAAACACACATGTACATACCCAAAAATGATCGAGAACCATACTCTCTACCCGGATCTTCTGCTAGGTCTTAGAATCCTCTACTTCTTCTCCGTTTCAAGCCGAGAGGAGGAAATCCAATCAGATTTGTCATCGCCGCCGCCGTTTCCTGGTCGTCGTTGCCTGGGTCGGTCACCGTGGTGAGATCGACCAAGAGGAGAGAGTGACGAGATAGATTGGGCTTTGGGATCTCTAACTCCGGCGGTAGGCATCAATGGCAACGAGCGAGAGAGAGAGATGTGAGGGTGGGAGGGAGAGACAGAGAGAGGGAGGGGGGCGGAGGGAGGGGGATTTTTCTGGAGAGTGGTAGAGAGAGAGGGACGGCTGTGGAAAATGATCAGATTTGGTGTAGAAACACACTTAAGGAGTATATATAGTAAAGGGAATCCTAGGATCTAATAAATATTTTTATTACCTCAATATTAAGCATAGGAATGGCTGGCCAAGTGGATAAGTGTTAGCTCTCCTCGCGTCAGGTCATGGGTTCGATCCCCACGTTTTACAGTTTTTAGCATATATGTATATTTCCGGTTCGGTTCGGTTCGCCTGAAATTTCCTTAAACCGGGAACCGAACCGGTTTCAAAAAAAATTGAATTCTGAGAACCGAACCGAACTTAAATATTTTAAAAACCGAAAAAATCAACCGGTTCGGTTCGGTTCTTGTACTCGGTTCGGTTCTTCCGGTTTTTTGTTCACCCCTACTCTTAAGTATTTAAGAAGATTACACATTCTAAGATCTCTTTTTTTTTTTTTTTTTTGAGAAATAGGAAGAAAATTGCATTAATCACCAACTAATACAAACAAAACAACAACAAAAAAACCAAAAAAAAACCAAAAAAATACAGAAAAAAGAAAAAAGTACAATAGAATGAAATCGCCGCCTTGCATGCGTCATCGGAAGTCACCGGTCATCATCGCCGCGCCCGCCGGAGCTGTTGGAAGCCGCCGCTCGCAGTCGATGGTTGAGATCCAGACCAGGAACCTCGGATCTGGCCCCCACGAGTCAAAAAATCGAGTGCGGTCACCCACACCGGACCGGAGAGGAACGGATCCGGCATGGGGAGTCTCCGGTCACTCTAAAAGGCGTTCAGAGGAGGAGGAAGAAGAAGGTGGAAGGGGTGTGGGGGGGGGGGAGGGGGAAGGGCGCGGCCATGGGAGGCTTCTCCCTCTCCTCACTTTCTCTCTCTAAACTCACTCTCTCGCCTTTTTCACCAACCTTCTGTTGGTGAAAAAGGGCGGCGGCGGTCACTCTAAGATCTTAATTTGAACGATAGAGTGTCTGTTTTAACTGTGATCTTTCTGTTGGTGAAAAAGGGCGGCGGCGGTCACTCTAAGATCTTAATTTGAACGATAGAGTGTCTGTTTTAACTGTGATCTCATCACGATTTTACCTGAAGTTTACTCATTTCAAAATAATAAACTATATTCTCTCTTGCAAAATAATAGTAAACTACATAACAATTGTACATGTTTGAACTCTCTAAGATCAATACGAATCGAGCAAGTGGCTGACGAAATTGATAAACGTGTCCAAAGAAGCCCAAGACAACTGTCTATATTTTTTTGGGGAGTGGCTGCCTTTGTGTAGGCATAGATTTTTTTTCTTTTCTTTTTTCCTTTTTCCTAATAAGCACCTATGCTTATTTTGGAGGGATTTGAGGTCCACGTAGTGCTTCAAAGCACTACACCCACGTAGTCTCCTCAATTGTGGACTCTCTAAAATTTTCATTTGTGATGTGAAACGTGCATTTTGTCCGAAATATTTAGTAGATCGTTTATGCAAAAATATAAATTGATAGAATATATATCGGTAGCCGTATGGGCGGATACAATTTATATTTAGAAAAATGGATGGCCAATATGGTTTTAGAGATTGAATTGTAAGACTAATGTGTCTCAATTATGTCTCTACTAATGTATGATCAATATTATTTTTGGTACATATAAAGTGATAGAATATCGGTAGCCTTATGGGCGGATACCATTTATTTTAGAAAAATGGATGGCCAATAAGAGATTGAACTGTAAGACTAATGTGTCTCAATTATGTGTCTACTAATGTCTGATCAATATTATTTTGGGTACATATAAAGTGATAGAATATCGGTAGCCTTATGGGCGGATACCATTTATTTTAGAAAAATGGATGGCCAATATGATTTAGAGATTGAACTATAAGACTAATGTGTCTCAATTATGTGTCTACTAATGTCTGATCAATATTATATTTTGTACACATATTATACTTAGCGTTGTTGAAAAAATAATGATTCAGATCACAAATGAATATTTTAGAAGCCACACAACTGAAGACACTACGAACGTGTAGTTTCCTAAGGCACTATAGAGATACCTCAAATGGCCAAATCCACTTTGGGAGAAAAGCCAGTTTGTTGTCAAAATCATTTTATGTTTTCTCTATTTTTTTTTTATATTTTTTGAAAATTTTGTATTTTTTTTTTTCTCTAAAAATATTCTTTGAATTTGGGAAAAAAATATTACCAAAAAACGAAAAGATTTACATAACAAACTCACCTTCTTTTTTTTTTTTGCATATCCCAGACAGAGTAAAAAAAGAGAAGATGATAATTGCATATCCAATTGACTAGAGAAATTAAATATTGCAAGTAAAGAATGGATAAATTCACAAACAAATTTCCATTTATCTTCATTCCAAATTTCCACCCACATCACTCCAAATTGATGCACAAGCATTTATACCCTTTCAACAATATACCTATATATCTCTAGCAGATCATTTCAGTAGATTATTACATTAATAGATATCTTCTTAAGGTTTATTCAAAGCCTATATAACTTGGATTATGGCCTAGAAATTTTAACCTAATAATACATCATAAACCCCAAGATTAAAACATGAAGAGGAATAGTTAGGGGACCAAGAGAGAGAAGAAGGTGAAGTAGGTGGAGAAGGATAAGAAGAGCATGATGAAGAATTGGAGGTCAAGTGGTTGTTTGAAGGGTTCCTAATCATCAAAGGCACCACATCTTCAAGCAGGCCTTGTGGGCCTATTCCTTCTGGGCTGCAGTCCATGAATGTTCCTTGGAATGGGCCTGCGGACGAGTTTTCCGGGCTTTGCTTATCTTCGTCTTCTTGAAACGGGTGGGGTTCTTGGGCTTGGGCTTGGGCCTGGGCCTCAGAATTTGAGATGTTGCTTTTGATCTTCTTGGATGGTGGATTGACATGTTGGGGTGGGTCGAGGAGAAAAAACGGGTACGCGAAGTGGAGGTGGAGGCCTTCGTAGGTGATGATGAGAGTGTCCGGGTCGTCGCCCGATCGCTCGACCTGCTTCTTGGCGCTGCATCTAGGGTTTGTGCATCTGTAGTAGCTCCTGTTTTCATCACAACAGCAAACATTAGTAAAATGGCAAATAAAACTAGTTGCTCATCATCACAAAAATGCTATGGGTTCAAACTCTGTTGGGTTTGTGTAGAAGAATTGGGTAAGGCCCACTTTAACTACAACATGTGAATAACCAAAACCCAGTGCGTGGGCAAATGTTAAAGCTGGCCGTTAATTGAGATGCCCTTTCAAAATTTGATACCTTCACACTAATTCGGGCCCTACAAGTAACGACCGAAAAAAATCTTTAGTGGTCCCAAAAGAATTGATAGCATTTAAGAGATTTCAAACATGAGAACTCAAGAGGTAGCAAGCTCTCAAGTCCTCGGCCTTGACCACCAAGCTCTCAAGTCCTCGGTAGAAAAGGTCTCTTAAAACAAATACAAGGCCAACCCAAGGGATTTGGGCAAGCAAACGTGAAAAAACAATAAGTGCTTGTCCCCGTAAGGTTGCATAATCGAATTCTACGGATACCAAATATTGGGGCTAAGGGAAAGTTTTGTCCGATCGTTAATTTTAGAGACTCCGAAACTAATCAAAGTGCGCACAAGCTACTGATAGCTTGAACATTCGGTTAGAAAATTAAAATGGCCAAGGTCGAATTATCAATTGTTTGCCATAATATTATAGATTATCTTGTTGAGGGACATATATATGTTCCCCTTTCCTTAATATCTCTGGGTTAGGTCAGGTGGGAGTTAAGAAGGAATTGTCACGATTAGGACATGAAATATGTCCCACTAGAATATTTCATTTTCTTGAGGAGGAGTTTGGGAAAATCTTAAGGCAGATAGCAACATTAATTACGTCCAAAAATGTTTAAAATGTCTCTGTTTAGCAATGATATTGAATGCACCTCCATAGTACACTTCTTAAAATTTCCTAATCCAAAATCATAATCGTAACCGTAATTTCTCACTGCGTAATCATAATCGTAATTGTAATCGTAAAAATTTCCTTTTAGTAGTAGAATATGTGAACGTAGATTTCTCACTTTGTGACTGTGACTTGAAAAAGGTTGAAAAAGCTTCAAAGGTCAGTTCGGTTGGTTGGTAGGTTTGTTTCCCCACAAAATTGACCAGGGTTCAATTCTTACAATCAAGCCGGAAAAAAGTAATTTCTTACAAATCTCCCGGCATAGATGGTCTAGATTTGACCAGACTAGGAGGGGAATAGTCGAAGTGCGCGTAAAGTAGCCATACTATTGTGTGACGTGACATTTACTACATTAATAAGATAGAAAAAAAAAAGGTTATGGAAAATCCTTTACCTAGGATTTGGGCTGTTCTTGATGGATTTCTGACCATATTTTCTCCATTTATAACCGTCATCAGCCAAACCACCACCGCAACTCTTGATTCTCAGAGTATACTTATTCTCAACCTTACTGTATCCCTTCTCCAATAAAGAAATCCTACAAAAAAACAAGGAAATTATAAACAAGTTGATGTCAAAATTAGAACTTTTCTTGGCACCATAAAGGCTCTTATGGAAATAGGAAAGAGCAAAACCTGGCTTGTGACATGTGCTGGAAATCATGTTTGAAGTTTGTCACAGACAAAGCATTCTCGATATCGTCAATCATCGGCCCCTGGTAGTAGTCAGCGGTGGAGACAAGGTGGTTGATGGTGGATTCCGGTGGTTGTAGCAAGAAAGGTGATGAATTGTCCAAAAGCTCTCTCACTAGCTCCTCCTCTGACCCATCTGGCCAAGTGTTGAGTTCCTCCATGAGAATTTGTGGATATATGAGAAGAGATACAATTGATATATATAGAGAGAGAGGTATTGTGAAAGTGAGAGAAGGTAGAGTGAGAGTGGAGTAGATGAGGCAATTGTTATAGTTTTAGAGACAAGGGTATATGTTTTTATAGTTTTATGCAAGTAGTTAGTACTTTGACTTTTTTAAGAATTCCTTGCTTGTCAACGGTTACGTTCCTGGTAAGTTTTTGCCATGGTGCACCAACTCATTAATCTTGATGGTTTCCATCGTATGGTACTCCTATATCACGTGCACTACGTTCACTTAAAGATTTTGAGAACCAGTTTTTGAGGATCGATTTTGTTCATCAGTTTTAAAAAAGGGATGTGGAAGCGCTAGGACATCTACCACAAGAATTCTAGTCTTGCATTCACACTAGGAGATCTACCCCATGAATTCTAGTCTTGCGTTGCATCACACTTGTCATCATAATAGACTAAGATGTACGACATATACATTTTTGGCGTGGATAATCTGTTTGAATGACACTACAATGCTAGTGACTTGGATTATTAGTATGTGGGATCAGTAGTGACGGTTTTCATCTTATGGTATTTGATAGCATCCAATCACCTACGCCACTCAGTAGTGGCTGAATCACACGCGTGCAACTACGTTCATTTAAAGGTTTTGAGAACAGGTTTTTGAAAATCAGTTTTTTAGGAATGTGAAAGCACTAGGAATATACCCCAAGAATTCTAGTCTTGCATTGTGAAAGCACTAGCTAGGAGATCTACTCCAATAGTTCTAGTCTTGCATTGCATTCACACTATTCATCATATTAGATTATAGAAGGTAGTTTTGTC
The DNA here is from genome assembly GCA_016920895.1 of Vaccinium myrtillus. NCBI lineage: Eukaryota > Viridiplantae > Streptophyta > Magnoliopsida > Ericales > Ericaceae > Vaccinium > Vaccinium myrtillus. The sequence goes on from CM029270.1 coordinate 27,192,760, forward strand.
GTACAATTAAGACATACGACATATACATACTTGTTGTGGATAAGCTGTTCAAATGACACTACAATACGAGCGACTTGGGTTATTAATATATATGGAATCTATAGTGAGTAAGCCCGCTGTGTCCAATTGTACGGTTCGATTCAAAATTTAACTGCGAAAGAATCCATGATGTAATGCATAAGATTTGGCCAACTGTGTGTATGTGAATCCCAATTAGTTGAATGAACTTGGAAGTTTTTGGCTGTTTTCTTTCTGGTGGGTACATTTGACTGGCTTTTGTTGCCAACAGTGTATCCATTTTGATAGACTCTGAGCATTATCACTGAAAAATCCTAGATGACGACTTTTTGGAGCTTACAATCACAATGTAATTGGGAGGTGGGATCGCACATTTTTTGTTTTGGTTGGACAGTCAGGGGTGTTCGGGTTAGATTACGCGCACCTTGATTGATCGCCTTCCCATCCAATCAAAGACAAACCATCAACGCCAGGACCAGGGAATTCACAATAAATTATTTTCTTTCTTTGCTGCCTGACTTCGAGAATCGAACCCACTAACCAACCGGACAAACCCTTCCCCTTGGATTGGACAATTTGTCCCTCTATGATAGGTGATCTGTCACATTTTCTTTGTAGTACCCATGTCTTACTTTGGTTGTATTCTCTGTTTAGTTTCCATCCTCTCTCTCTCTCTCTCTCTCTCTCTCTCTGTTTTTTTTTCTATTCTTGTTGCTTGTCTTCTTATATTGTTTAGGTGGGCCAGAGTACGTTGTTACCTGAACCATGACCCGTGTCAAAATTCAATACTAGCAATAGTCAACCACCAAATTAATAAGGAATTGCTGAAAAGACCCCTTTCTGTGATTTTCTTAAAGCATTGTTCTTGTACTCTTATGTTGTGGAAAAATTCTCCAAGGCAGTTCAGCATATTTTAAAGCTACACATTCTTAATTTCTTATAATAACTTGGTGGATTGTGATGCATCAGAAAAGAAAAAAGTTCAGAACAGAAGTCTAAGTCCTGTGAAAACACAATCTCGTTAAAACAGATTCGCTGCCTACCAAGGATGTTGTAGGTGAATCGGAATCTGTCTCCAGCATAAAACGGCTGAACCATGAATGTCGGAGCACCTCTGATGAACGCCTTGGCAAATTGAATCTCACTCACACAAAACCGAATTTTCCAGAGTAGTAACGAAGGAGATCGAACTTCTAGGTACCAAGACCAATACGAGATTGATCAATATAAAGTCAAAAGGGAGACCCAAACACTGAAACCGACGTGATAAATGCCAAGAATAATAGGGGTCTTCATGGGTTACAAAAGCCACACACCATTAACCACGAACCCATCGAAACTCTTCGGTTGTCCCGGGAGTCCCACTGTCTTCCCTGATATCATTCTCAATTCTCCAGCAAAACTTGCACAAAAAACTCAATGTGTCGTGTCGCCTCTCGATTCATTCTCAAGACGGTCCATACTGAATTTGAATCTGAACCATCCACTGCTTTTTTCACGGCGCAATTAACTTGCGTTCTCCTGTGATCTAATTAAATAATCAAATTTCACGAAATCGTAGGATTCCTCACATTTGATTGTGCAGAAGCTCTCATAAGAAATGAAAACATAATGACTTGTTCATTCCCTATGCTCCATCTAGATTAGGAATCCGGGGGTGCTATGCGACACCGTGTTGTGCACAGTTTTATGCGCATCCAGACTGTCCATTGCTCAGATGGACAACTCAGATTTCATCTCAACTCCTTGTCCATTAGATTAGTTTGCGACAACGTCTAGAGTCTGTTTTATTCACACACTTGTTCACAGCGAAGGCATCTCCCTTTCAATTCAAATAGTCAGTCACTGGTTTAAGTAGAATAAAAATCCCCTTATCGCCATAACTAATAATATCACCAAAAAAAATTCGCATATTTTGTATTCAAATGAGAACAATATCACTTTCCAATGTTAAATCTGCTTCAGTATTTTTCTAATAGCATTATTGTCCACCTAGAACCACCAAAGCCACTACAGGGTTTCCATTTTTCTAGCATTTAAGGTGCATGTCCAAAACTATTCGGTTTACTCTTATTTTTATTGGTTAGATAATCATAGACTCGTGAGTCGTGGGTGTCCGGACCAGCTTATCCACACATTGACTATTCCTCCCGATCTAGTAAAACATAAGCCATTCATACCGGAGAGAATTTCTGAGAATCGAACGCCGATCGATTATGTGGGGAGCAAACTCACCCCAACTGGACTAACCGTGGGGCTGGGTTTACTTCAAACATAGGGAATTAGATTTTTGTTTTCATGCGGGGTTGACTTATGGAAACCTCCCAGCCAATGCTAGGGCAGCGGGGGTGGGGTGACCCTACAAACAAAGGGACAATTGGGTTGACTAACAGAGTGGGTTTAGGTGTCAGCAAGCGAGGTGGGAGAGAAAGAGAACGACCTCTGCGGGCTGGATTTTTGTGGTACGTATTTTGCAAAAGTCAACCCTTTCTCTAAGGGCACAAACAAAAATTGGTTGTGTCATCTTGGGACCCTTGGCAGGGATATGGGGCATGGCATGTATAGGTTTTGGTTACCTGTCCTTTTTTTATTTTTGTGGTGAAGGGTCTTTCTAAATAAGTGGCAGGTGCACCCCCCAGCCTCACCCAAAGATCAGGTACCGAACCTTGTTCCCTACTCGTCCACACCTGTTTTTTTGTATTAAATACTAAGTAGGAGTAATTATCAAGAGGAAAACAATTGAATTCAAGGATTAGCCACCATATAGTTTGATGCAATAGCATTTGAATGTACTTAAATGGATATAATGTGAATAATAGTAGCCATTTCAAATTGGTTACACAGAAGTCGTATCCATTTCTACAAGAAGGGTATGGCGCATGCATTATTTATAGTTTATGGCCTCGTTTGATTCGGGTATTAGAAGGCTAGGATAGGATAGCACCAATTTAATCCCGCACAATCCCGCATTTGGTTCCCAAAAAGCATATGGGATTACTAATCCCGGAACTAATTTAGTACCTATATGGAAGGTCAGACCACTTAATTGCAAAAATGCCACTGTCTTCTTCTCTCTCTCTCTCTCTCTCTCTCTCTCTCTCTCTCTCTCTCTCTCTCTCTCTCTCTCTCTCTCTCTCTCCATTTCTACTGTATGAGTTCGAACCTACTGGGTGCTACTATATGACCCTCGTCAACTTCCGGCAACCACCATCCATTCGTTGTTGACCTCTACCGACGACATCTGGTAAGTGACGAACGACCTCGATGAGTTGAGTTTGGACCACGTTGTTCTTTGTTTGTGTTCGAAATTGGCTGGGTAGCTTCATAATCTACTGGGTACCTTTGATTGTGTTCGAGAATCACTCGGTTCTTGCTCAAAAGTCAATGGGCCACCAACAACCATTTCTGAAATAACTGGGTCTTCCTCGAATCAACTGGGCTTGCTTATTGGTATTTTTTTTTCCTGACCTCTGTGATTCCTCTGTGATTCTTGATGGAGACGATGGAGAATTACTGGGTTCTGATTTTTCTGAATTTGATTGTTCTGATTTTTCTCAATCTAATTTTAATCCTGAAATTTAATTAAGGGAACCAAACATGGGATATCCCAGTGTTAATCCTGCATGAATCAAACAGGGGATTGTTAAACTGACAGCATCTGACCTCTGTTTGGTTGCCAAGAAAGGAGAGGAAAAGATTTAACAAATGATAGGCTTCATATTCCCTCTTTTTTCTTTCTAATGTGAAATGAAAAAAGAAAATTAGTGACATTTCACTAATTTTTTTGGTGTGGGGTTGTGATTTTTTTGAATTTTATGCTTGAAATTAGAATTTTTAAAAATTAGTGACATTTCACTAATTTTTTTGGTCGCCGGAAGTGGTTGGCCAAAGGCAGGGTGGTGGTCGGCCGGAGGTCGAGTGGTGATTTTTTTGAATTTTATGTTCGAAATTAGAATTTTTTAAAACTAGTCACATCTCACTATTTTTTTTGGTCTCCGGAAGTGGTCGGCCAAAGGTGGGGTGGTGGTCGGCAAAAGGTGGGGTGGTTTTTTTTTTAATTTTATGTTCGAAATTAGGATTTTTAAAAATTAGTGACATCTTACCAATTTTTTTAGTCGCCAGAAGTGGTCGGTCGGAGGTAGGGTTGTGGTTGGCCGGAGGTGGGGTGGTCATTTTTTTGAATTTTATGTTTGAAATTAGAATTTTTAAAAATTAGTGACATCTTATTATTTTTTTTGGTCGCTAGAAGTGATCGGTCAGTGGTAGGGTGGTGGTCAGCCAGAGGTGGGGTGGTGATTTTTTTAATTTTATGTTCGAAATTAGAATTTTTTAAAATTAGTGACATCTCACTTATTTTTTTGATCGCCGGAAGTGGTCGGCCAGAGGTGGGGTGGTGGTCGGCCGGAGGTGGGGTGGTAATTTTTTTGAATTTTATGTTTGAAATTAGAATTTTTAAAAATTAGTGACATCTTACTATATTTTTTGGTCGCCAGAAGTGGTCGGTCAGTGGTAGGGTGGTGGTCAGCCGGAGGTGGGGTGGTGATTTTTTTGAATTTTATGTTCGAAATTAGAATATTTTAAAATTAATGACATCTCACTTATTTTTTTGATCGCTGGAAGTGGTCGGCCAGAGGTGGGGTGGTGGTTGGCCGAACGTGGGGTGGTGATTTTTTTGAATTTTATGTTCGAAATTAGAATTTTTAAAAATTAGTGACATCTCACTAATTTTTTTGGTCGCCAGAAATGGTCGGCTAAAGGTGGGTGGTGTTCGGCTGGAGGTGGGGTGGAGATTTTTTTGAATTTTATGTTCAAAATTAGGTTTTTTAAAAATTAGTGACATCTCACTAATTTTTGTGTGTGTTTATGTTTGATTGCAAAAGTTCATTGTCCTTCCCTTTAAAAATGTCAAATATTTTTTGTTTTTATGTTTGATTGCAAAAGTTCCTTGTCCTTCATTTTAAAAATGTCAAATATTTTTTGTTTTTATGTTCGATTGCAAAAGTTCATTGTCCTTCCCTTTAAAAATGTCAAATGTTTTGGATTTTTGGCTAAGTGGCCCTAGAATAAACTAGGTAATTTATGTTAGCAGTACAGTATATATGTGCATAGATAACTTTAGCGGCTTTTTTTTTTTCCTTCAGTAATGATGCAACTAGATTTTTAATTTACTTTCATGTCTAATACTTTCATGTCCAAGCACATGAGCAGACAAAACCATTCAAGTAGCAATAAAGACCATAGAAAATACATGAGTAATTTCTATCCCAAAAGCCCACAACCCTAATCTTGGAAAACAATAACAGAGCTTAGAGCATCTCCTACCCATCTCTCACTCTTTCTCCATTTTGGAGACTCAAAGAAATATATTTTATTCAAAAAGCAAATATGGAGAATCAACAACTCCAACCCCAATTCTCCATTTTTCATCTCCCAAATTTCCCTCCAAAATTTTACTTGTATTCCCATTTCAAATTTCAATCAAAGTACTCCTTTTGTGTTTAAATTAATTATTGGTAGTAGTAAAAATAGTATTAGTAATCTGAAAGACCACCATTTTGGTATTGGCTGAAATAGCTATAATCACCATGACTGAAGGCAGAGGAGTTGGATGCGTGAGCTCTTTTCTCCATAATTTCATTTTTCGTCCTTCTCCATGAATTCTTTTTCTTGATGTTCAAGTAAATGAAAAAATAAAATAAAAAAGACAAACAGATGGGTAGGAGGCCAGTGGTGTAAATGGAAAAAAAAATTATGAGAGTTGAAATTGTTTGAATTTACAGTTAAGGTAATTTCAAAGTGTATTTATATCTATTTAATATTAGGCTCATTTTGAGGATACTATTAATATCTTTTCAATGATATCAATTTTATAAAAATTGAGTGTATAATGCAAAAGTTATATGTCATTGAAGAATATTTAGCAAAAAGTAAATAGGATATGGTTGGTATTCTAATTTGTTATCAATTGATACAAAGGATAAAATAGTGATTTTAAGAGAAAGGGGGGAAATGGAGATGGGTCTCTATTTGGTGGGAGATTCTCCAAATATGGAGGATGAGAGTTGAGTCTCCATTTTGGAGACCCTAAATAGAGATGGGTTGGAGGGCATAGATTCTCCAAAATGGAGATTTGGTGCTCCAAAATGGAGATTTGGAGATGGGTAGGAGATGCTTAGAAGTAGTAAATAACATTAGTACTCTGGAAGACCACCATTTTGGTAGTGGCTGAAGTTGTTAAAGAGAGAAATGGAGATGGGTCTCCATTTGGTGGGAGATTCTCTAAATATGGAGGATGGGAGTTGGGTCTCCAAAATGGAGACCCCAAATGGAGATGGGTTGGAGGGCATGGATTCTCCAAAAGTGAAATTTGGTTCTCCAAAATGGAGATTTGGAGATGGGTAGGATATGCTCTCACAGCTAGGAGGTTAGATAAGTTCAAACTCACGATCTCGTACACATCATGTTTCTACACAACTATTATAGACCAACTAAATACTTTCCAAAAAAAAATAAGCAAAATGTTGACAACTTCCTATTAGGTAGCCTTGATTTAGTTGTACAAGGTATGTGAATAATTGTTTTCTTTTCGTATCAAAATACATTTATAAAATCTTGGAGTTAACTGCTAGTCCGTAGAACAACGATTAAGACTGAGTATCGTTCTTCAGGACTGAATGGTTGTGTTACGTTAAATTCAATTACTTCCTAAGTTAATTCGAGAAAAGTTATTTGCTTTATGAAAACTAGAATTTGATTAAACAAAATAATTAAAGTGTTAAATTTCTAAGGAAGAGAATTCTAGGGTTTCAAACCCACCACCACAGCATAAACAAGTTATGTTTGAACCAAGTTTACTATTCAAATCAAATATGATTATTGCTATAGTTTGCAATCCCTATCAATAATTGTCAAGAAAATACTCATGGTTTATCAATCGGCATAGACTATCACATAGTATGAACAATATTACTAGTATGACCTGTCTCTATAGCACGAATCGTCTGAGAGCATGGTCCATATTACGGGCATAACCTATCTCAATTATCCAAATCGCAAACTAAGATAACCATTGCTTGACTGTATTTGAAACCATGGAGATAAACACAAAATAGATGGAAAGCATTTAAATCAATTTCATATAGTGAAAAGAGATCCTTGTCATACAATCGAATCCAAATAGTAAAGTTATAATCAAAACCAAAACATGGTTACTTAAATAGTAACTTTATCCACCTTTACAAGTTAGTTAAGCCACTTATGATGGGATGAGTCTTTGAATATTCTCTCTCTTCCTTCTCCCCCTACCAGAATGTATAAACAACTTTAAATATTTTTGAAATGAATGAACGGCTCGGATCGGCCGTTTGGGACCCAAAAGTGGGTCCCCGAGACCCATCTGTGCACCATCTGTGCCTATCGTTTTACCGATAAAATCACTTTCCCTATATAGCTGCATCCTATGCATCTTTCTGTGTCTTTTTGTTTGTAGTTTCATGGTTGGGCCAGACCCAAAAGGGCCGAAACGAGTCCGATCTTGTTAAGACCTAAGAAAGGGAAAATGACCCAAATGTAATAAGTCCATTGGAGCTCTGATGCTTTGATCCTTTTCTCTCTTTTTCTTTTTCCTTTTTCTTTCTCATCTCATTTTTTGCAATAAAGATTCTGGGATTCTTATACAGTAGAGTATAATTTATCTGCACAGGATGAAATGTAAATTTGACAGCTGTTTCCTGCAAAAGCATCAGAAACCACAGGAAAGTCTTTAACTATATCACTTTTTTTTTTAAATGTACGTATCTCTTTATTAGATTTTGAATTTTGGAAAATGCTACAATGCGGTAAGATTTTAAAAAGTACTGTAATATTTTGAAAAGTGTAAAAAACGTATTAGAGTGTGTGTAAGTGTACTGAAAAGTGTAAAGTTGTATTGGAGTTTGTGTAAAGTAATACTTTTTGAAGAAATTTTTTTTTTTCTTCTCACGAAAGTAGAACTAATTGAAATTTGAAAACATATTCTTAAAATCTTATTCAAAATTCAAAAATAAGCAAAATTTTTTTAGAATGTACTCCTCCCATCCCAATTTTATAGTCCACTACGAAACTATGTACAATTTTAAAACTAAAAAATAATGTACTTACAAAAATATTTTTTTTTATCAATATGGATCTTGTTTGATAGATCTCATTGAAAACTTTAATACGGTGCAAAAAAAATTTAATAATTATTTTGGTAAATATATTATTTTTTAATTTAAAAATTGCACGTAATTTCAAAGTGGACTATCAAATTAGGACGGAGAGAATAAGAAAGAGAAAAGATTATTTCCACCGCCGGTGGAAACAATAGCTTTTCCTCCAAACTAATAACACGTTGCCACATCATCAATTACTTGTGAGTTATTACGTTGGAAACCCTTTCATCTTTCTCCAAATTCCAACTCATCCCTTTCAAGTTTCCAGAGTTACGCACAAGCCCCAAAACCTTATTCAAGTGTCAACAATAACTACAATCTGTTTCGATTTTTTTTAGCGGCCATAGTTTTGCAATAAAGACACCAAAAGAAAGACATTGTTCAAAATGACAAGAAAAAAACGCTCATATCATTTTTTTTTCGATCGCGAATATTACAATTTTTTTTCCTGAGCATTTGTTTCTTGAAATATCAAACTCAAGACCCCTCTCTTCTAAAGGAGAGTAACGAACCAACTACAATATGGGTCGTAAACATCATATTGACGAAACTACATGATTTTTACTCACGAATGAAACCATCATCCCAACAATAAGATCCAATATTCCAAAAACAAAAGAAGGCAGTCAAAGTCACATTTCATACTCCACAACTCCACATAACAACCTCATTTACAAAAACTACAACATCATTTAGGAAGAAATTTCAGCCCTAATACCCAGTTGTTTTCTCACAAATACAGTACATAAAAATATGTGTAGATATATATTTTATTGTATAGGAAAACAAAAGAAGACGAAAAGAAGTCGTCTGGTGAATACCAAGAGATCTCTAATACCAATAGAAAATACACAATAAGGACAATAGAAAATAGTACTACACAATAAGGACAATTGGGCTTGTGCATAATTCTAGAAACTTGAAAGGGTTTTCAACGTAATAACTTACAAATATTGTTGTGAATTGGTGATGTGGCACCGTGTTATTAGTTTGGAGGAAAAGTTAGTGTTTCCACCGCCGTTGGAAGTAATCTTTTCTCAATAAGAAATTTTCATATAAAGACGAGGAGAAACAAGAGGCCGAAATTCAAATCAAGCCAAAGCAAAACCAGTTTCCCTCGCAATTCCCATCCCCAAACGATAGACAAGTCTAATTGCCGCCCCATTTGAATACCCAATTTTTTTACCCGAAAACGCGGTCGAACGTGGGCCACGTCTTCCAACACGTAAAACCCCACCAAAATCCCAGCGTAGTTGTAGTCGGTGACACCCCATACTCAACTGTCACCACCACACCCACACCCACAATCCTCTCCCCTTAAATTCCAAAACTTTTCGATGCAATTCCAACATTTATACAAACCCCACTTCACAAACCCTTCCAAAATTTTCAAACCCAGGTCCTTGTCAATTTACCTGTTGAATTTTCCCGAGTTTCCGTTTCCTTTATAATTCAGGTGTTTGAGTTAGCTGGTGTTTGAGTTAACTTACGCGCGCAGCAGTCAAGTTTCTGTACGGAGAATTTGAGATAATGGGCAGAGTTGAGGTGATTGATCAGGAGGAAGAAGATTGCACGACGCCCAAGCACCAGGAGTGTCGAATTCCGGCTGCAGCCGAGTGCCCGCCGCCTCCGAAGAAGAGATCGGAGCGGGGGAATAAGAGGGAGCCACCGAAGAGTGGATACTTTTGCCCACCGGATATTGATGATCTGTTCTCCTCCATGGCTCCAAGGCCTGGATCTTGTCATTAGATCTGTTTGTAGTTATTTTTAAATTAAGAGGTTTTTACTCCTTTCTTAGTTAAAGAGTAGGGATGTAATGTGAATTGCATTTGTCTTTTTGTTGTGGATTGAAATTCATGCACACATTCTTTCTTTTTGGACTCTTTCTGCAATGCTACGTAGTCTATTATGGCATCCACAAGAAGCAAATACAAATATTTAACAGAGTAGAGAGACAGAAAAGAGATCTTGTTTGAGAACAGATGTAAAATGTGATCTGCGGAAGCGTGAACAAACACATAAAGCGGATGCGATTTATGTTATGTAATTGAATAAACCAGAGAAGAGGAGAGAAAGAGCAATCACAAGCGCAGAGATTTTCCGTGGTTCGGCAATGAAAACCTACTCCACGGATAGTCAGATGATTGAGGATTTCACTAATAAGAAGAGAATCAGATGCCTGAAAGGTACAAATGAGCTCACAGAGTTTCTCTCTCTCTCTCTCTCTCTCTCTCTCTCTCTCTCTCTCTCTCTCTCTCTCTCTCTCTCTCTCTCTGCCTCTCTCAGAAAACCAGATGCGAAAGCAATACAATACAAGAAAACTCTAAAAAAAACATTTATAGGGTTGTTGTACGTCACCATGGTCCGGACCACATGCCTCCCCGCACCAAAACATGTAACCAGGACCTGTGGTCCGAACCACCAATTTCCATAGTCCGCACCACCACTGCTGCAAGGTTGCAAAACACTCAAAATTGCCCGAAATTGCATGGTCTGGACTAGAGAAGCCTTGGTCCAAACCATTGATGCTGCAAATGTGGAAATCGAAGCCAAAAACTAACAAAATGGAGCTAGTTAAAATAAAAACAGACACCTTTTACCTAGTTATTTTGCCTAGGATTGTTGTGCTTGCCCTTACGGAACGAAAATTTTACTGTGCAACAATCTGACAAAACCCTAAAATTTTGTGACTAATTTACTAACAATATACTTTATAACACGTCTTTCAGTTTTATAAGTTTTTATTTGGAGAGAAGATCCTCATCAATCCTTATAGAGACCGGACCAAATCTTTTTTTCATCCACGACTATGGGTATAGTGTTATCTTGTTAAGGTCGTTTTCAGGACCGTTCTCGAATCTATTTTCACAACCGGCATCATTGCCATTTTAGAGTTTGTTGAGAATAATAAACGTACCAAAAATCTCAATTCATGAGATGGCAATCAAATTATCATGGAGCACATAACATTTTAAACGAAGATCTCTTCACCACTTTCATTGATACGAAGATGTCCGGACAAAAAGGAAACAGAAGTGATGCAGAACAAGTAGCAACCCAGTTCTATGATCAGTTGGACCGGTCGAAACTTAGGAGGCCCAAACAACTCTTAATTGAAAATTGCCAATTTCGGCAATTTATCGACGAGTCCGGAATAGGCACAAACTTGGTGGACTAAAGCAGAATCGCGCTGCGATCAATACTCACCACCCTAATTGTGACTAATGGTGGAATTCGGCCAAATTCATTCGTTTAGGCATTCAATTTAGTAATTTTGCTATTTTAGGTAATAATTAGATTACGAATTACTCTTAGCGTGTAATTCCGTTTATGTTGTTTCCAATTGGGAATTTCTTATTTTTCTTTCTAGTATCCAATTTTGGGAGTTTCCCCAATTTCTGGGATACTTTATTTTTTAGGTAAGTTTTGTTAGGGTTTGCTAGTTTTCCCTATAAAATGGCATATAACCTCTATCATTATGCAACTTTTTATCAATCAATATTATTTCTGAGATTTTCTCTCTTTTTTTCTTGTGGATTCAAGAACTCTCGTGGATTCGAGAACATATCTCGTTTGGAATAGTACGCTAACTATTCTCTCGTGAATTCCGCTGCGTCAAGAAGGGGTCATTCTTTTTAACTTAGATTTCATAATTCGACCAATCATTATATACATTTGTTTTAGCCTGCTGCTTCCATTGATACGTATGATTACTCATTTCTTCACCATCACCAACCCCTTCCCTCTACCGTCGCCGCTAGCTTCCATTACCACCACCCTTAAACAACCCCTGCCTCACTTCCACACAATAATCCACCACCATGACCTTCATCTTTTCGCCACCCATCACATGAAATCACCACCAACTCTCTGTCACCTTCACGCCGCCACCCCACCACCACAAAATTGGTATAATTATAAGAGAATTGTTGATACACCTTTTTTTTCTTGCCTCAGCTTGACTAAAAGATCCGCAATTCGAAGCCTGATGAGGCTAGGCACCCTAAAAGACATTTTCTCACTTCACTTGCAATGGTCCACGGGTCACTTGGCACCAATGCCAATTTCAAGGGTCGTCAATCTCACCATTGCAATGTATACACTGACACGAGACAAATGACATATCCCGAGACTTGATCGAGTAACGTCAGCAATTTTGGCACAACGTAGATTATTTTGCGTGTTACATTTTCATGAATGCCAACTTTATCGTTCACGAAAACGTAGCACGAGTGCCAACTTTATCATTCGCATGAGGATTACATATGTTCACACCCAAATTATTGCAACCTGCAGTCTGAAATTGATCAACTTGAACTTAAAATTCTGATGCTGTGGAATTAGTATTCGGTCATCGAAATTGGAAATATGAAATGCATGAGTTATGCTATTCCGTGTTTTATAGTATTTCCCAGCAGTTCAATATCAATCAATCTTGGTATATCTACTTGAAAGCATACACGGCAAAAGTAGACTTTGTCATCTTGTTTTTTATACCCTCGAATTTGCTCCCACTGTGAATAAACCCTCCATTCAGTTTTTTTTAGGGCTGCACAAAAAAACCGGTGAACCGTGAATCCGGTCCGGACCGAACCGATCCGTACGTTTTGGATTTTAACCGTGGATTAATGGTCCGGACACGGATCCAAAAAATAATAAACCGTGACTCGCGGTCCGGACATGGATTTTGATTTTGAAACCGTGGATTAACCGATCCGGACCGTGAGATTTTTATTATATATAATTTAAAAAAATAAATATATATGATGTATAAATAATTTTACCAAATATTGTCAATTTGATATAGGGTTAGAATGTTATCTCCTATAAAATCTAGGAGGTAAATTGGTACCCCATTTGATGTATTAATTCCACTGTCGTGCATTTGTATTGGACTTTAATCAATTCAGTAGTTGTTCACTGAATTTAGTAGGTGCTCACTTTTTTTTTTTGGTCTTTGTTTCTATTCCACTATGTAACTGAACTAAGCTACATGTTTTCCACTGCTACTTGTTTAGGCCTCGGTTGTGTCGTCACATACTCCATCTAAGGTATCTCTGTTTTCTACCTTGGATTTTTCAGGATTTTATTTTGATGAAACTGTTTGTTACTTGTTTACGTATGACATGTAATCCGTGGATAAAACCGGAACCGATCCGTGACTCGCGGATCGGATTGGAACCGAACCGTGAGACTTTTGGTCCGGACACGGATTGTATTTTCTAAAAACCGTGACTCGCGGATTAGGATTGGATTCATGTCAATCTGATCCGATCCGGACCGTGTACACCCCTAGTTTTTTTATTTCCTCAGCTAGAGATAATTTTGAAACGGGTTCATTCTGGAAAATAATTACCGAAAGGGCGATATAGTGTTCCTAACACTTTACCTATTCGTAACAGTAAATCTCCGGACCCATCTCTGATTTTGTAGACCAAATCTGAAAACTGAGTCATTTTCAAACTAAAATTAGATTTTTCAAGAGGCAAACAATTTCCTAAAGATGCTTTCGACTTAACACACCCGAACTCCTTGTTAAAATTAGGGGCAATTTGTAAACTTAAGACTGGCTCGTAACATTTGATAAGATTTAGTTCCCTATTTGGTTTTCTTATTCGTGTAGGAGTAGGAGACATCCTTTATGTGGCTATGTCTAGTTCTTTTAGAGGATTGATTATAAGAATTTTTGTATATACCTACCGAAAAACCAGACTTGAATGGCTAATTATTCGGTATATACATATTCTTAGAGTACCATGTGGCAATATAGTACTCCCTTCCCCACAAATAACAACAGATCGCCACCACACTATATAAAAGATCGTCACTACACTATGTGGGTCATTCATTGTCTCCCAACTACCCAAAAAGAGTGATAATAAATGTTCTAAGTGGATGATTTGTCGTAATGTAAATGGTTGGGAGTACTATATTGGCAATGGTATATACTCCACTCTGGGAGCATTGAAAATTACTTGACTTGAATAGTGTTTTCAATTTGATGTAATTCATAGTTGTATTATCCTATTGTTTGGAAGAAAAAAAAAAGGCGGAAATTGCTTGAACACTAAACGCTAAAGAGAAAATAATACTCTCATTAGCCTAGAAAGACAGACATGTCATGAAAAAACAAGGCAAACTTACTCCTTTATTATAGCCATACATTCAGAAACATTCCTTTACTTCAGAAAAAAACAAGGCAAACTTACCTGAGGTTTCTGACAAATACAGAAACCTCCCTGATACTTTCTGAAATTCCACTATCCTCCTTTACTTTTCAAACTAATTATCAGATTCCCCCCCGCCGTTAATTAATGGTGAGCACGGGTCGGGTTGACGTCAGGTTCGGGCTGGGTATGTTTTGGTCGGGTTGAGAAAAATGGCAACCGAAACGAACCAAAGTAACCTACAAACCAATCGGATCGGGTAACGTCGGGTTGGTCGGGCTGATCGGGTTAGCGTAAGCCCCAAATTCCAAATCTGAGAGAGTGAGAGAGAGAGAGAGACCACAGATTCACAATCATACACGATACTGTCGATACAAATCTGAAAATGAAATCATTCACTTGTTCACAGTTACGCACAGTCACACACGACTGCACGAGACAGGAGTACACGACTACATGAGAGTGAGAGAGAGAGAGAGATCACATATTCATCGTCGATGTCTTCGACGTGGTCTGTTTTCTCGCCGTCGCTGTTGTCTGTTTACTCCCCGTCGTCGTTGTTGTGATGCTCGCCGTCATCGTCTGTTGTGATGCTCACTGTCGTCGTCTGGACTAGAGAGAGATCTGTGAGAGAGAGAGAGAGAGAGAGAGAGAGAGAGAGAGAGAGAGAGAGAGAGAGAGAGAGAGAGAGAGAGGTGGGTTGGCCTAGATCTGAGTTTTTTGGGTTCTTCGTAAACTGAGTTAGAGAGAGAAAAGAAGACTTTGAAGTGTGAAGACAGGTTGTCAAATGGGAAGTCTCTGGAAGACATCAGGAGTAGGAATGACAATGGGTCGGGTTTGGATCGGAGGTGCTCTTTTCAAATTCGATTCCTAAACTTTACGCTCATCTCTATACCCGTACCCGTACCCATACCCAATTGGAGATACTTAAAAGTCACGAAATCCATATCTATTTGGATAACGGGTGAAACGGGTATTATCCAATACCCAATTAAACTTTGAAAAAGAGGCAAATCACTAAAATTAAGAGCTTAAATAGTTATTAAGTAAATACATGTATAAATATATGACAATATTATGTCCAAAATTCCATGAATATTAGTACTATGGTACTATTGCATTAACACAATGACCAAATAAAAGTCCACAACAAAACCATCATAAAATAAAAATGTAAGTGAATGCAATAAATATACATAAGTAACTAAGTGGTTAGTACAAACAATTGCATGTCCAAGAGAGATGTATATATAATGAGGTGTGGATACATGTATTTGGGTATGGAGATAGCAAAATCATACCCTCCCCATACCCGACTGGGTATTATATAATTATAATCATACCCACTCTAGGGATGGCAACGGGTAGGGTATGGATCGGGGGACCATATTCTACCCCCGATCTCTAATTGGGAATTTCATCCCCATCCCCACCTCCATACCCAAAAGGGATAGTGGACAATCCACCATACCCGCTTCCTACTGGGATCGGGTATGTTCGGATAAATTCATATCCAAACTTGTTGAACCCAAAAAAATAAAAAAATATGAGATCTAATTTATGTGTCCTATAATAACAAAAACAACAAATTACAAAAAAAAAAGAATAGAAAATTATAAAGAAATAACAGTCTACAAAGATATATAAAATTTTAACTACCATCACTAAACTTTTTTTAACATATAGCATATATAGTTTTAATTCGGAACAATATACACAAATTATACGTATATGCATACTTATATATACACACAAACATATACATTTATATACTACTATATGCCCGCATATATACATACATTCATAAAAATATACATATACAATTGGTAACGGGGGCGGGTACGGGTATTCGGAGGTGGATATCACAAAATTATACCCGCCCCGTTTTCAACTGGGGATTCTTTAAGTTCTACCATACCCGCTCCTATTGGATGAAAAATCGAGTAATATCCACATCCAAATAAGCGGGGGCGGGGCGGGTATCCATCGGGTTTGGGGGAATTGCCATCCCTAACCCACTCCTATTGGATAAGAAAAATGGGAAGTATCCAGCTCCAAATGATCGGATCGGATCGGGTATCCATGGATATGGGTATAATTGCCATCTCTAATGAGGAGTATTCACCCCATATATATATGATCCGGTCGGTTCGGGTGAACCCGACCCCTAGACCCAAACCCGACCCAACTCCATCGGGTTACTAAATTTTCAACCCGCACTATTTGAAAACCGCCCGAAACCCATCGGATCGGATCGGGTTGGCGGGTCGGACCGGGTTTTCCTCACCCCTACCGTTAATTTAAGGCTAATAGTATTAATTTTTTGCGTGAAATGACCGTAGTACCCTTAGTATATATCCTCCACCCAGAAAAAAATTGTTTTTCTTTTAAAAACAAAAGGTATCAAAGGGAGATTTTTTTTTTTTTTTTTAAAAAAATTTTTGAAATTTTTTGTTGAAAATATTTTTTAAAGTGAAAAAGATAAAATTTTGAATTTTTTTTTGAGATACGAAAGTTTTAAAAATATTTGAAATACGAAAGTTTTGAAAATATTTTCTGGATAAAAACTAGTTTTTAGTAAACCGTTATTTAAAATGTAAAGTTTAGAAATAGTTTTTTTTTTTTCAAAAATATGAAAATAATTTTGGAAAAAAATTGTGTTAAAAACTATTTTCAAAATTAGTTTTTTTTTTTTCAAAAAACTGCTTTCAACAAAAAAAAAACTTTCAAAGAGTATCCATTTTTGAAAAAAATTCTCTTTGATACGTTTTTTTGTTCTAAATGAACAACGGTATAATTGTTTTGAAAACTATTTCAATTCTATTTTTTAAATACGGTTTAAATTACGCCTTAGCTATAGTTTGGAAAAATTTAAAGAGTTCAAATTTTCAAGTAAGTTGAGCCATAGCTATAGTAAAAGTGTTTTTAAATTCTACGGGAAGAGAGGCCCAAATTATTATCTGAAATTAATTTAGAATAAAAATACTTTCTTTTTTTTCTTCTTCTTCTTCTTCTTCTTCTTCTTCATTTTTGTGAAAATTGAAATTAAAATTATTTTAAAGAAAACAAATTTACTTCTTCGAAATACACTTTAATCGATTATATATGGTTTAAAAGTTACGATTTTTTACTATAAAAGTTACGAGACGAACGAAAATGTTACGAAACATATTTTTGAAAAGTTATGAATTTTTGTCTAAAAGTTATGAGACGCAAAAAAATGTTACAAATCATATTTGAGAAAAGTTATGATTTTTTGTCTCAAAGTTACGAGTCCCACAAAAAGTTACGAAATGTAAGAAAATGTTACGAATTATATTGCTAAAAAGTTACAAATTCCTAATATAAAATTATGAAACTCATAAAAATGTTACAAATGACTGGTTCTCCAGGTCATTTATTATAAGGTGACGCAATCACCATATTCGTTTTGGGTCTCAAGACCCACCCTACATAGTCCCCAATGAAATTTTCTTTTTATTTCTCTTTACTCATTACCCCAAAAACATTCTCTCAAAAGCCAATACAGACCACACAATAGGTGCATATCGTACACACCTTTAAGGGACCTGTATTGTAGATTTTCCCCCTAATATTATATTAAGGGCTCCTTTGGCAAAAAAAAAAGAAGGGTTTTTTGGTTTCGTCTTTATTCAATTTTTTTTTGCATTTGTTAGTTTCGCGTCAAGTTTTCATGGGTTATGGATTCATCTCGACGAGACGAATCCAAAGAGTATAAAATTATGGCCGAAACTTTTTTTTTTTTAATAAAGCCAAAATTAAACCAATAAACTGGTTTATTTTCGGCTATATTAAAAAAATATTAGTTTTGACCACAATTTTATATTTGTTGGATTCGTCTCGACGAGACGAATCATAACCATGAAAACTTGACGCGAAACTAACAAATGCAAATTTTTTTTACATAAAGACAAAATCAGAAAATCATATCTGCACTTTTTTGCCAAAGGAGTCCTGTGATCACTTAAGAGCTCATTTTGCATATATGATGATAATTTCTAAAAAATAAATAAATTAGGGACCTCTGGTAGGTTGCCATGACTACTCTGGCAACCCCTCCCTTCATCCGTAATTACCATCATAAATGTTCTGAACTAGGCCACTGGAAACCTTGTCGTGCAGGGGTAGTGACGTAGTGTGCTATAAGTCTTCTATAAGTCTTCTATAAGTTCGATAGTAGATAAATGGGACAGTGTATGTGCTAATGCCTCTCGAGCCCAATTATATTTGTTTGATTGGACATTTGTACCCATGTGATTCAAGTATATTTTCAAAGCCGTTCTAAAGGGGTGTTTCACTAACAAAAAATTATTTTTTTCAAACACCGAGACAGGTCATTTTCTCATAATACATCACATTAAAATCTGTGAAAAACCAGTTTTTGGGTTAGTGGAATACCCCCTAAGTGGATTTCTTAAATATATTTCGATCACATAACATAGCTACCGATATTAAAACAGCTACTCCATGACACCAAAAAAAGAAAAATGATCGGTTCAAGGCAAAAAAACCAGGCTCAGCAAAGACCCGGTATTGGCCCCTTAGGCACAAAACAGAGAATTGTACGATTTCTTAAGCTGCAATACGCGTACTAATCTTCTTTACAGGATGGAAATTTGATCCAACCATTTCCCACCACAAAATGATGTTACCCTACTACTGACCACGTTTTTTTCCCCATAATGCAGGTGTCCTGGGTCAGAAATTTTTTTGGGTACTTAACGAGTATGTAGCTGAGTCTACGTGGTATCCGAACATTGCGTCCGGCCATCCAAAGTGTATTGGACGACCGAGATTAAAATACTCTCTCTCCTCTTTTTCTCTCTCCAAACCTGGACCGCCCAAAACCAAAATGAACGGCCTAGATTCGCCGAGAGGGTACCACGTGGTACCCTCCCAGCACTGAAAAATTGCTTACATGGCACCTCGGACTAATTTTTACAACCACTTCTACAAGCATTTCACACGCTTACGCATAAGGGTCAGGTGGCCCAAAAAGTTACTGGCAAGGAAATCAAACCTTCGACCATAGATACAGGGTCGGCCCTGACTTTCCAAGGGCTAGCAATAATAAAAAAATGGGCTCTTTACGAAATCTTAAGATAAGCGTAAATTAAAGGTGACAAAAAACTTTCCCAAAACAAAAGAGCATCAGTCAGAAACAATACCAAATATCTAAGTTTTAGTAGGCTGGTGGGCTGTTTTTTGGAATGAGACTACTTCATATAGGGGGGCCTAAATTTTTTTTCATTTTTGATGAGCCTAAAGCCCAGGCATCTTGAGCTTTAACCCAGGGTCGGTGCGCTTAAGTAGGAGCAAACTTGTAAATCTCATGCCAATATTACTCCGCCAACTCCTTGAAGTTTAGTGACCACATGCTTCTTCACTACAATGGCCCTACATATGGTAATAGCACGTTATATGGTACTCAACTTTATTCTCTCTTTCTTTCTATTTTTTTGCTCATTTTGCGGTTCCGGATCTGGTTATGTTTTGTCCTTGTATCTTAAATTTGCTACCTCCTCCTCCTCCAAAAAAAATAAAAAAAATAAAAATAAAAATAAAACTTTGGATGCCCAAAGTTTTATTATATAAGTTGCTGCATTGAAGTTTTGAAAATGGGGGGCCATTTCACCATTTATGAACTTATCAACTCCCATTATGATGACATTGAATATGCTTCCGAAAATGTTCTTAATTAGCATTATCAATCTATTGCTTGAAAATCAAAGAGCTTCGCCATGTCTTGTAAATGAAAGCAAAGGACATAGTACTATATGATTAAAGTTTCGGGACGACAATGCTATCACGGAAATGTCTCATAAGCCCTTAAATTTTTCTATATGAACTTCTATTTTAACTTTTAAATTCGACACCGTTATTATTTTCGCCAATTCACGAAATTTAAGTTTTAAAATTCGCCACCCAATTCTCAACCCTCTTGAGCTTCTATCTGGACCGACAATTAGGGGATGTTCCACTAACAAAAAAATACGGAGTAGTTTTTTTTCTAAAAACCATGACAAGTCACTCTCTCACAATACATCACATAAAATACCGTGAAAAACCAGTTTATTCTAAAAACATCCTTAATGGAACAGCCCCCTTAATGGTAGATGCTCAATATTTAAAGTTCTATACAAATCACATGCATATTACCAGGGACGGAGCCAGAATTTCACCTTTGTGGTGGCGAAAATATGTACTTAAAAATAAAAGGACAAACTGCATTATGAATATTCATCCACTCTATGCAAAAAAAAAAAAAAAAAAAAAACCTTGTGGTGTCGAGTCTGTATAATTTGGAGATAAAAATTTATTTTCTATATAATAATTGCATTTTTTGAAAACCTTGTGGTGACGGCCGCAACCACTTGTCCCTCTCTCGCTCCATCCTTGCATATTACCTTTTTGTCCTTATAACAGGAAATTTAAACATAAAATTTACCTCTCGTTTTTGTTTATAAAAAGGATGCCAGCAAGCGCCACACTAAACTTTCATTAAATTATTTTCTCAGTGTGGGATAATAATTTATCGCACAAATAAAATTATATGATGATAGAAATTCACATGGATGAAAAATAAAAAAGGATTGTAAATATTATAAGAAAGCGTGAAAATCAGAAAATCACTACTTTTATTAGATTAATACATTCATTTACGTACCAAAATGTTGTCACCATCATATCATAACTCAATGAATGAATGAAGAAAAAAATCGCATGTACAAGGTGCATGAAACCATTCACCTCCCATCTCACTCACTCCGATCACCGCCGTCTGATCAAACATCGTCACTTTTGGCAGAGTACTAATCGAACGGTGTTGATGATCCCCGGACAGGCCAGACGGTAACATCAAGCTGCGATTAACGGTGCATAATGCACGTGCATCGTTACAAAACTAGTGAATACCTATTCTTTCCCCAGCCAAGTCACACCGTACCTGAGCTAACCCAATCCTAGACTTCTCAAGATCAAATTCCATCCACACGTTTTGTTGATGGTGATGCCCGATCACATACGCTTCAATTCCCAGTAACTCGGAACTCCCAAACGTGAAACAATACACCGAATCATTCCCCCTAACTTCGCCCCGAACCCGGTACAGTAACCGGTCCCCCGAAACCGTCATTTCCGCGCCCCGGAACACCAAACTCACAGTTGGTAACAACGGTAGCACAGTTTGATTCAACGGGACCCGATAGCAAAGATCCATTGCCCCTTGGAATACGAAATTCGGATCCTCCAAGACCCGCAAAACCCCGGTCGTTCGGTTCAAGAATTCGTTTCTCAAAGCAGTATAAGCCGGGCCGAGTAGGAAGGTGAATTGGGTACCCGAGTCAACCATGGTTTGGCCCGCACCAGTATGATCTGGTTCAAAAACTGATTTCGGTAATGGGAGTAATTTATCCCCGACCCGGATACCTTCGAGCTGAACCGTGTAAGCGACCCGGTCAAAATAGGGCAACGGCGTCGAAATTTGGATCAAAGGCGTGTAATTTAACGGCGCTAACCACGTGAAATTCGAGTCACCGAATAGTAACAGACCCGTAAAGTCATAACCCGAAATGCAATATGAGAATTTCGGAAAACCCATTTGGGAAACGAAAGAAAGCGATCCACGGTTCATGCCCATCAACCCGGTAGTCTTGGCGTCCTCATTGGTGTTACTACTGAAACCCGAATCCATACACCCGAATATGGTACCTGTTTGAACAATTATTCAAATATTATGGCATTTCAGTACAAGAATCATAGGATCAATCATAAGAGGGTCTTGTTAACGTGTGCCCAATACAAACACCTTAAGCACACAAACAAACAAAAATAACACATACTCCAATACACCTTTCACATTTTTCAATACACTTTCACATATTTCAATACACTTTTTCAACCTTAACGTGTGCCCGGGCACACGTTAGCATTTTCCATCATAAGATTATCAAAATGCACCACATAATATGAGTAAAATTTAATATGAGATCTAAGTCTAGTCTCTAGTCGATGAGAATAGGAGGTATGCCAAAAGCACTTTCTTTAGAGCATCTCTAGTGCACTACCTAAAAATTGTTTGTTAAAGTGTACACCTAAGCAAATGTGAGATCCTATTTTGTGTGTTAAGAGCATCCTTATCAGGAGAACCAAAATTTTCACCAAATTTAACTTCAAAATCACCTTTTATAAATAAACAAGTCACTTTATAAAAAACTCACAAAATCAGACTCTTTATTTTAACTTTACTATATTAAACTATTCCCCTCAAATCTATAATAAAAAAATAAAAAAAACCCCTAAAAAGGCTAATCTCCCCGCCTGGGGAGATGCTTCCGCTGCAGTAGTAGTGGACCCCTCCCCCTTTAGCAATTAAATATTCTCCCCCACCACACACATCTTGCCACCTGTCCATGCGCCCCCCCTTTCTCCTGTTCCCCTCCATCTCTCTCTTCTGACGTACATAACCGGGAAAAAAACAATAGAAAAACAAATGGTGCGTGAACAGTGCCGCACCAAATTTGGTGCAGTACTGTAGCAAAAATAATTTGAGGAGTGAGAGTAAAAAGGCTGATTTTTGGGGGCTTTGACTCCCTAATTTAACTCAAAAGTTAAAATAGGGAGTCAAATGAGGATGCTCTAAGAACTTAGTTAGCTAGCTAAGGAGAAATACACTTTAATGCGGCTCCCTAAAAATGTTCATTAACTTTAAGTCTTTCATTTCTCTCTCCTCTCTCTCTCTCCTTAAAGTTATTCTCTCTCTCTTCTTTCTCTCTCCTTCTTCCCTTCTCTCACTCTATTTCTCTCCTCTTTCTCTCTCCTTAAGTCTCTCCCCAAATTTAGGTAATCACTTAGGACACTTTAGGTAGTGAGGGTGCCACCTAAGATTTTAGGGAGTCATTTTTTGTTCACTAAAGACCATTTTTTTGAGTTTTTCTTAGTTAACTAGTTAGGACAATTTAGGGAACTCTTTTAGGTAGTGCACTAGAGATGTCATTAGGCAGTTAAGCTAATATTACTCGGTTCGACCATACTAGTCCTAAAATTTAACGTAAGCGCTCACAAGCATTACTCATCCGTTATTCACAGACACTAAAAAATTTTGGACGAGTCGCGAACCAAGGTGACCAACCAATATAAAAGTGATTGTTCAAATTATCCTAATAAAACGAAAAAATTACTACTGATTTTATTATATTGTGAATTACCATAAGGACAAACAAGTAAAAAGTCACTTGAAATTAACCATCCACACGTGTTCAATAAAACTATACACAGAGTTTGTGACCAATAATAAATATAGTAGTCAAATATTTGGTTTTGGCCTAACGGCTCTTAACTCTCCAAAGGAGGGTGGGGTCCAGCTTCAAATTATATGAACAGGAGATTGACTCTCGTAATAATCTAATTCGTACAAACAATCAATATCCTATAGATGACAAAAAAAAGTATTGGAACAGTAATTATTACTGCTGTCTGACAACCCGCATGTTGGGCCGATCACGACCATTTGTGGTCAGTCATAGACAGCTCAAATCACATATTGTTCAAACAAATTTGAACTGTTTATTACCGAACAGATCTGAACCGTTTATGGCCATGACGCCTAATCGATCGGCCCGGCATGCATGCTTGTCCCAGAGGGACAACACTCCAATATGATATATGAGCATTAAATAAGAACAATTGGAACAGTAACTATTACTCCAATTTGATATGAGCATTAAATAACAAGAATGTAAAAATTGCACGATACGATAAAAAAAAAAGGGTGTGAATATCAATTTGGGGTGTCGAAATTACTCCAAAAAATTACCATTCATTTCAGACCCTGCCATATTAAATGTGTCGATTGCGAGATTCCCTTCGGACGATGACGCGTCGGCGTATGATAGGACGGCATGGCAGAGATTGTTGGAGTCGCACGAAGCGGGCACGGAGAAGTCCCGGGTACGGGTCGTGCAAATGGGCGATGAACAGATGACGGGTGAGTAAGAAGAGGATTGGGTGGGGTGAAAAACGGGTTGGGAAATTCGGGTCGTGTCGTTGCAGTGGAGCCAGGAGAGCTCACTGCCTGTGTCGAGGACCATGGTAACGTTCTGTGGGGGCGAGCCGACTGCGAGGGAGACGGTGAGGGTTACGTTGTGTTGGAATGGGAGCTTGTTTAGGGACTTGGAGAAAGACCCAGATGGGATTAGTTGGGATTTGAGGGGTAAAATTAGGATTTGTGCAATGGAGGAATGAAAGTGAAGTTGGATTCGAATCAGGAAGAAGAGAACGAAGAGTATCATGGTTGTTGCTTTGGAAATTGAATGAGACAGTTTGGGTTAGGTACACGAAATGGGGGAGGAGAGAGAGAGAGAGAGGAGATCTGTGGAATCGGCAAGAGAGAGTGTGTGAGAAGTGAGAAGTGAGAAGTGAGAAGTGAGAAGTTGTAGGTTAAGATGTGTTGTGCTGTGGGTTTTTGGGACACAGATTTGTGTGTGAGAGAGAAAGGAATCTCATGTGGCGCTGAAGCAAAGAATCCAAGACGTGTGAGTTTTATACCGGTTTCTTGGTCGGTTTGCTTCAAGACAATTGATCAGGTTCGATCATTAGTGATTTAGTGTTAGGACGTGTGAAAGTAATTTCTCGTGATTTTTTTTGTCTTAGTATGAATGATTTTTCTTTGACCAGACCAGGCAAATAATTTGTCGAGGTTCGCGTAAATTAGGCCGGTCACTCGTGGGAAAAAAGAAAAGAAAAAAGTAGTAGCTGCTCCAAGTAAATGTATCAAAAGATGTGGTAAGATAAAAGTCATGGGGCACAGGCATGTGATGGTTCGGAGATATGATGAGATTAAACAACTAGTAGAAGTTTATTAAGTAATCCGTCGGTCCTTTTTTTTTATAGTCGACTATTTTATTTTGGATTATCTCTTAATAAGTGTGTTTTGAAAAGTTATTCGGTAAAGAGTTAAATGAGTAAAAATGAAAGATAATTTTAGAAAGTTGAGTTAAAAATTGATGTGAAATGTGTAAAGCGAAGGTGAAAGTTGATGTGAAATAAGACTGATGTCTTTTTAACAAGTTATATTTATGAAACAACACATTTAAAAAGAAACGGAATGAGTACTACTTTGGTAGGTTTGTTAGTACATTATTATTGAAGTATAAAGGAAGGCAAAAGATAGGGCGCCCATACAACATACTAAATCAAATAATTGGTGTGCGTGGATGGGTGCGAGAGCGAATGTGCGAAAGCTTCAATATTTAGAACAAATGTAATACCGAGCGGCTCAAAGCAGCGACTCTTTATAGATTTATACATTTTGCATGTCTCATGTATAATTTTTAAATCAATCACATATTACGTTGTAAAATTCCTTGCCTATTACAAACTAAAAAAAATATGATATTGCAGTAATTTTTTAGAGAACAATTAGGTGTATAGAGAATTGAAGAATTCTACATATGCTGTAGAAAATAGTGATAAAGAAAAATGTACTCTTTTATTATTATACCTGTAAGGAAGAGTTTGATGAAGGTACCACTGTCCACTAGCATTTCTTTACTCTCTTCATGTCTCATTGGGCTAACATGATCAGGAGGGTGGAACACACATGAATCAAGATGGCCAAACATATTCACATGCTAGAGCTAGGACTAATTATTAATTCAGTTGGTCATGTGCTCCAACTTTTTTTTATTCTAGACCATCTTGGGATTCGGCGGTCCAAGTGCCAGAACGAATCTGGGGAGGCGCTATGCGGTAGGCGTGGTGTGTCATGTCGTGCGACAAAATTGTGTTGTTTTGCTCATGTTCTTGGTACATCCAAGGGCCCTGTTTAGAGAGTCAATTTTGGGGCTCAATTTTAGGAGATTTAGGCTCTTTGGGGTAGGGTACAGTGAGTTTAAGCACTTCGGGCTTAGCGTTTAGGCATTTTGGGTTTAGGCACTTTGTAATGGTTTTTTCTTCCACCAAACAAAGCCCTTGGAAGCTTTGGAGGTAGACACAAAAATCAAGCAAAACGACACACAACACCTGCCTCATAGCACCCACCCCGGATCCGTGGGCGAACTATGTGACTAAGATTTGAACCTCTGTCAAATGCATAAGAGTATACTACCTCTTGCTGGGCAACTACTCCACTTGCGTCATGTGCCCCAACTTCTCGACAGTAGCCGGTGGTGGGGGTAGAATTTGCAATTTTGCACTCGTGGGGGACAAATAGAGAAGGAAATTTAGTGTAAGGCAATAAATAAATTCATTTTAGTTCAACTAATTTCTTAAAAATGAATTTGACAAATTGAAGGATTAAATATCAAAAGAATCGTTGCTATCATGTACAAATGACAAGTCGTATCATGTTGTAACATTAAATCACCATGTGCGCGCAGACACAATCCTACAAAAACCAATACACTAAGGCCCCGTTTGATACGAGATTTCATTTTGGATGGATTGGTAATGAGATGGGATTGGGATTGAGATTGATAATGTGATGGGATTATTAATGAGGAGATGAATCCTTCTCTCATGTTTGTTTTGCACAGGATTAGATCATGAGATTACTAATAACATGTTTTTTTTGCTTAGGATAGGATTGAGTAAAAATAATTTGTTTCCAATTCTACCCGTATTTGGAAACACCATTTTTCATCAGTAGCTCAACAACATGTTTTCATGTCTTTTTTTTTTCTTTTTTCTTTTTTTAGATTTCAAATGAAAAATTACATTTTTTTTTCCAGATTTCCAATGAAGATTTCTTTGAGCCACGTTTTCTAGTCATTTCTAGATAAAAGCATTCAAGGTAATGATGAAACAATACAAAAAAAATTGAACCGGTTTATTTTAAGTCTTTATCAATTTTTTTCCCTGTGTTAGTTTTGTTAGTTAGGCGCTAATATTTTTTTTGGAGTATTGGTTCATGTCAGCACGAGAAATCAGAAAGATTTAAAATCATAAAGATAAAAATAATATAAGGTTTTTTTTTGTCTTTTAAAATGTTAAGCATTAATTGGCGTTGTAAAAAAATGTTGACAAAAAACATTAATTCACGAAAGCATTAAACAACAAAAGTAATTGTTTCTGCATTACTAGTAACGAAAGCATCACGAAAATTCACGAAAGCATTTACCAGAGAATTGGGTAGAGAGGTTTCATAATACCCAACCCCCTGGGAGAGGTTTCATAATCCCATGAAAATGGTTGGCCAATCCCATGAAAATGGGGGATTGCTAGTCCCATGGGACTACTAGTCCGGTCCTCAAATTACACACCAAACATTAAAATTAATGGACCCACAGGATTGGTAATCCAATCTCATGCTCCATCTCTCTTATTTTTATTATGGGTATTGTAATATCCCTACTTTTTATAATAAGAATTAGTGATATTTTATACTTAATTTAATCACTAATCTCCTAATTGGATTTATTTAAACCACATTAATATCTAGTTGACTAATTTTGACTTGACCATTACCTATATAAATAAAGGAGGGTTAGGGTAACCTAACTACACTACTAAGACAAACTATAGTTAGTTTTATAGTCACATTATTATATAGTATAATAATCCTATCTTTTTGTAATAAATATACATGTGCTAGTGAAACTCAAACCATGGGCTAACCCTCCAAATCACTCCCACCATTGTTCGAACAATTCTCTGCCCTTTCACAGCTGCAAATCTACAGAAAAACTCCATTCATTCATCTCTCCCGAGCTAAATTATGGCTATCACATGCTCCTATCACTCTCTCCCACAAAACTTGACACTTGCGCCCCTCATGCAAAACATCATTCTTCTCTATTAACTCACCTAAAAACGTCTTCTCATTTCACTAGCAAATTTTTAGAAGTTAGAAGAGAGAAAAAAGCTTATACTTTAAGAGAAAATCAAATCTAGAGATAGTACATGTGGTCGTGGGTTCTTGATTAAGTGTGTAATCACACTTAATTTCTTCAAATTTGTGGGAAAACACCATCAAGGTTTGTAGAGCTATTAGAATTATCTACTATCCACCAATTCAAAGCTCAATCCAAGTTCCATCATTTTAATCTTCCCCAAAGCTCCAAAACTCACCAACTTTCCATTTCTAGCTTAATCTTCAGGAATCAACTCAGCAACACAATTATATTGCAAAGAATGGTTGAAATAAGTTTTGATTCAGTGTTGGAGTTTAATTTTTTTGCAATATACCCCTTCCGTCCCATTTTAATAGTCTCATATTTTATTATGGGTCATCTGAAAATGCATGTCCAGTTTTCAAAATTAAATATACTAGTAGAATTTTAGTGAAATTTCATTCTTATCCTTTGTTTAAATAGTAGTATTATTTACATCAATCAAATTTAAAATATCAATTCTATAAAAAAAAAGTACATTAATTAATAAATAAATAAAGGATATACTATAAGTGAAATACTTTTTTAAGTAATCATTTTGCTTATCAAAATTAGATGGATGAAGTAAATGTGTTCCAAAATTATATCAAATGATCATATCTAATCAACTTGATTTTTGATATGACTGATGTTTTTCAACAGTTTACCAAAATGACCAATACCGGCCATGCCCCAAAACACCTATAGAGGCTCGAGCTTAGGGATTGTGCAAAATGAATTCTTAGAAAATGTAGTAAGAGCCTATTTCCCATTCTCATTTTCTCTTTATGGGTGTTTTGGGGAGAACACCAGAACACATTCTTTAAGAATTCATTTTGCATTTTGCACAATCCAAGCCAAAAGTGAAAAAGAGGTTAGAGGCTCCTTTTCATTTCTCATTGTTGTTTTGGATTCTCCTCTCCAGTTTCTCTTTCCCATCTATGTCACTCCCTCATTTTTAATAATCAAAATTCATATAAAATCCACGTAGGATTGATCGAAGTCATACATATATCCGTTGAAAAGTCAAAATCAAATATCCAATTCCAAAATCAAGTTCAATGTGTCTCTATGTTACGACCCAACCCGGAGGGTTAGAAATCATGACCGGCCAGTGATACTCAATCACCCAGGCCTCTTTAAGAAAATAACCCCTTTGTAGGACTTTTCTAAATAATCGAGTTTAAATATTTTAAAAGCGGAAGTAGTAAACAAAATATATTCAGAGCTAATTACAAAAATACATATTCCCCCATCGGCGTTACATTACAACCCTGTGGCCCATTACTATTGGCACCACCAAATAACAAGAATTACATTTAGGAGCATCACAATTTTATTACAAAAAAAGAATACGAATTACGTAAAATAGCAACATCAACAACATTAACCAGTAACCACGCCAGATCCATAGAGCCTTCTTTTTACGCCTTGTTTCCTGGAATGGGTTCCGTGGACACCCCGCCAAAATTTCAAAAAGATTTCATTCCACTTTCAATTGATGGAGTCACCACCCGAGTTTGAGGACCGTACCCGAGAAACCCTTTTACAAAATGACTCTTTTGCCCTTGATGGATAAAATGTTTCACTGATTTTTAAAATAAGATTTCTCGGGTCCGGGAGCTAGGTTACGAGAGTGGAAGGAATTCAAAGCACCCCTCTCGCCCAACGCAACTACCAGCCTCTACTTAATGCTTAGGGGATTTTGAAAATGTCGTTTTAATAGACTTTATTCACGAAAGTATGCAATAACATATAAATGCACCTAAAAATCAAAGTGTGAAACGTGGATGCTTGTGCTAAGTGTCATGTATGCATAGTGATTTGATGACATACAAAACAACTCAAAATGTGTCTTATCAATAGTGGAAACTCCCAAGACAGATCCACAAACAACGCACGATTGCATTTCTCACACCCGTATTGAGCAATTCCAGGTGTCTGGGGTCAATTAAGGCGCCTGTAATGACCAAGTCCAGGTGCCTGGACATGGTGTGGGCACCCAGAAGGATCAAGTCTAGGCGCCTGGAGTGTGAACCATACAGACATTTTCATAGTTCCAAGCCCTTGACCAGCAAATCAAATCAGACTCTAATTCTCATTCCAACATATGTATAATGGTATTTTATGTCTCTTTGAACCAAATAACCCCAAAATCAGATCCATGGGATGATTTATACTTGGAGAGCCATGATTTTTGTGATGTTTCATAAATGATATGTAACATACTAATCTAACTCTTAGTATGACATGCACTTACCTATGCACATGACGAACATATGAATCAATTTTGCTTTGGGGAGATAGAGGATGAGATGAAAGCCTATGAGGTATATGAAAGATGTGCAAATTTATGGATATGAGGGATCTTTAAATTCTTCCTACATACAAGATGATTCCTTTGATTATGCTTATAACCTCTGATGGAAGTCATGCAACATGTGGATGATGCATAAACCTCCTCTTTTAAGCACAAGCTTGCCCCCAAAATGCTATTAATCATGCCTTAAGAAGACAAATGATCCATGCAATGAAAACATCAAAAAGAAAATCATATGAGAGTGCATCACATGATGAAATAAGTGCATGAAAGAACATAAAACTTAGCCCAAGAGGAGAGTCCAGGCGCCTACACTATACAAGTCCAGGCGCCTGGACCTAGTGTGGGTGCATGTGATGAAATTCCTTTTGTAGCATTTTCAACCCTCCCAAGGCCTCAACCTGGTATTGTGAACCAGGAAAGGATGGGTGGTACCCCTCAGGGCCCTGTTGAGCAAATTTTGGTAGATTAACTACCTTGTGAGACTTGATTTGTTGACTTTGGGTTTGATTTTTGGAGGATTTTTGGTAAGTGAATGGACTTGATTTTGGTTATTGAGGATGTATCAAACTGATTGTATGGGGTTTGGTTGGGGATTGATAATGGAAGGTAGGAATAGGTAGAGTTTGAATGGTAAAGAAGATGGGTTGGTTGATGGGAGTGGATGAAACTAGATGTAAGGGACTGGAGGTTGAGCTTCTGGTGAATTTTTGGCAGAGTAACAGTATTCTAAGGGTGAGAGCTTGATCCTCCTCCAAAATGGCAGAGTAACAGTATTCTAAGTGAGGTGGGCTTAATAAGGCATGAAAGGGCCAAAAGAGCCACTAGGATGGCCTTGGGGGTTAATTAGGGGGTCAAGCTTAGGCCATCATACTCCCCCACTATCTCTAACAGAATTTCTGCAAAAATATCCCCCAAAATCTCCTTCCTGCCCATTATCACCTTCAAACACACGCAACCTGGGTTGAACTCCAGGCGCCTACACTGTTCATTCAATTCGGGCGCCTACACATTCATTCAAGTCCAGCACTGTTCAAGTCCAGGCGCCTGGACTTCCCCTAGGCACCTGGACTCCCTCTAGGCGCTTGGAATTGGCAAGTCCAGGTGCCTATGAGAGCAATCTAGGTGCCCTTGTTTTGGAGTTTTTGGGCTGTTTCTAAGGTTTCTAATGGCTTTTGGTGGGTTTATGGAGGGTTTTTGATGGGTCCTCAAGTTTTTAATCAAGCCTCATATGTTCATGTTGGGCATTCTCATCCTCGGGGAAGTCGAGGATTTTCAATGGCCCGGATTGGGGTGTCTACAGGTTCATAAAACCATTCCAGTGAGCATTACGATATACAGAGGTTACAAGTTTAACACGTGATCAATATCAAAACATTTAATTGAATAGGAATTATAGTACAGTTTCCGATTAGGTTCACTGTCAACCCTTAAATCATCATATCGACATTGCATATCGAACATCACTTTGAATGGACACCGGTATGTTGGGAGCTACCTAATAATCACAGAGGAAATGATATCAAGTCCTTAGGGCACCCGGTCGTACCCTACCCCTTATACTCCCTAATCACCCACCAATACCGTTTCTCCTCGTCAGGCACACGTTCAGATGTTTCGATACCAATCAATTCCTTCCATTTTCAATTAATTACATGGTGATTATATATCAAGATTATGCTTGGTTCAACATGTAAATCCACAAATCCATTTTTCGGTAACAAAAATATAGAACCAACATTTCATACATAGACAATACACAAAAATCATGTAACGAAAGTATATTCGTAACTCACCTTTGTAGCGTGAACCTTGAATTACCACCCATGCAAATTATAATAGCTTACATCGGAATATTCGGGTCACTTAATTATTCTACCGTTACTGCAAGTTTAATCGAGTCACTGATGGAAGGGGAAAAGCTACTGAAAAATGGTGAGTGTGGTGTTTCGTGGGACTTGTGGTGAAGGAAGAAAAATAGAATAGGAGAGAGCGGTCCTCATTTCTGTGAGAAGAAAAGGAAGAAAATATAAAGAGGAAAAAAAAAGACAAGACATGCATGACTCATGTGGGGCTCCCCTTTTAAAATTCTCTGCTTCCTGACTATATTTTTGCCTAGGCAACTAATGCCACCGACGATAAACCGTTGGCATGCAAATCCATTCCACCCACTGTGTGGGCTACTCCCGATTAATTGCGATGTCTGGACTTCATTTTTAGAAAAATACTAAAAATTCACCTTTGAGTAGAAAAGTTATTCTAAAAGCACTGCGGCGACCAAATTCTTATTAAAAAAATAAATAATGAAACATAAATTTTATTTATGAAAATTCGGGTTATCACACTCTAGCCAACGGATACCCATACCCAAGTGTATAAGTATCAAAAGAGTTTATTTATTACATAGTTTGATATTGGCAAAGATTTAAGAAAAATTGAAGTTATAGAGTCGTCTTCCAAAATACATTGAGTATCAAAATGATAAAAATAACTCCATGACTCATGTATGCTTCAAACCATGCATTCACACTCCAAGCATCTGTCTCATGCTCCTTGCCAATTACCTGAAAATGATAGGGTGAGCTCATTAGCCCAGTAGGAAACTATTCTACTAACTGTAGGTGTATAACGAATGATATGCGCACAAGAGGTTTAATACCAAGAGTGAAATGAGCAAAAGATGACATGGATGACTAAAACAAGTGATCAATGCCCTCAAAGTACCCAAATGTTCAATGGATTACATTAGTGTCCAAAAATACCCAAGTGTCGAAAGAAGTATCCGAGAGATGTTCAAAGATAAGAAAAATAAAGCCAAGTGTCCATATAGTACCCACAAGTGACCGCAACGTATACAATGGTGTCCATGAACTACCCGATTGTGTCTCCAAGTATCTACGTGTCTCACAAGTGTCCACGTTCAACCATTTTCCCACTTTATCACTCTCATGTGTACATCAATTTAAACTTGAGAATATTCAAACTTTCTTCCGAGTCTTTTGGGCCTCGTGGAACCCATGTCCGAGTCTTATGGGCCTCGTGCAACCCTTCCTAGCGACTCACCGAGTGGTGGTCCTAGTGCATCAACTTACATTTTGCTCAAAAACCACCAAGTATTTCACATGTATCCAAATAACAAACATCATACATTTTCATTTCATGTAACACACGTTGACAATTTCCACAAAAGTTTATATGTGTCAAAGAACGTTAAAAGATCAACATTTATCACCCATCATACACATGTAGGTTAGAAATGAGTGATTCGACCAAAAATGAAGTGCACGGGTGAATATATCAATTACAATACCAAACAAGTCAACCGGAAACCAAAGGAGAGTTTTCTGGAACTTTTTTCAAAAAGGTATGGATACTTCCACCCAGTCAACGAACAGAAAGATTGGTATCCATACCTCACCAAATTGGTATGGATACCAATGCACCGTCAGTGAACAGAATGAATGCTATCGATACCTCCCTAAATTGGTATGGATACTAATTGCTACAAATTGAGATTTTTGACAGCTTTTCACAAATGGAGAGGGTTCCAACCCACATAAATTTTGGGATTTCAAACATCATTTAAGCATGAAATAAGGGTATATCAACCACCAATTCATAGATTTAACAACCAATTCCATATATCAAGAACAAATCTAGTAGAAAACCCATTTTTATGGAGAAAACCAAAAGTTACTAGGATTTGAATGTCAATACAAGAAAATATGCCACAAATCAACTTGATACAACTAGAGGGAGTAGAAATTTGTCCACTACCTCAAGGATTGAGCTTGACATGTGTGGAAAATGCAAAACCCTAGCTTTATCTTCAATGCTTCAACCAAATCTCCACTTTTCGGACCGAAACGAACAACATCCGAGCTTCCAAACACGTGTAGGAGTCTAGCATGAGTGAGGGTCTTGAAGTAACTTGAGGTTTTTTTGTGAAATTTGGAGTGAGGTTGAAGAAGATGGAAGAGTTAGAGAGAGAGAGAGAGAGAGGTGGTTTGGCTGATGAGGAGGGGAGGGGGTCATGTCTCTCTTTTCTCATACACCACGCACACACATATAATCCAAATAAATTACACCCCAAGTCCCTATAGTGGCTTGTGTAATGCAATAAGGTCTCAACTCACTCATATCCCTAATTAATCCAATATTTAAATATTTCAAACAATTTTTCACATTTCCCCAACTTTATTTCCGAAAAAAGTTATTTAAAAACACGGGTCCTTACAATCTATCCCTCCTCGTTGCCGCTATCGTTCAGATCTTGACCTCGTTATCGATTGTTTTGAGTCATCAGACACCAAATCTCCACATGTTGCCCCAGGAGAGATGAAGGCTTAGGCAAAGAGAGAAGGTAGAATGGAAGGAGAGATAGAGAAACCTACAGGGATGGAATTCCGATTCGATCCGATTTGTCCTCGACCCATTCGAGTTGGAGTTTCGGGGATCGGGTCGGATTTGGAGGGAAAAATTAAAAATAAATCAAGGATTGGATTGGAGGCAATCCTCTCGATCTGTTCCCAAACCTATTTTTTATTAAACATCTAATATATTATTCTCATTTAGACCCCTTGAATTATTGTTATTGCTATGGTTTCTCCACTATATATATTAGTTTAGACATATTAATACACTTCATTCTTCACATTCTCAGACATAATCAAACATAATTTAGTTGGTAATTCCAGACTTCATGGTTGGAATCCTTCACAATTATCTAATTTTATTTGGTTGTTTGGGATTTTTGGTGAAAATCATTATTCGGTGATTTAGATATCAAATCTGTTGGTAACGTCGAATGGGTATTTTTTAAGATTTTTTTATTTTTTATTTGTTTGGTAACTTTCAGATCGGGGCGGGGGATCCATGATCCCTATTAGGAGTGGGGATGAAGGGTGGAAATGATTCCCCATTTGGGGATCAGGGCAGGGACGAAGGCAGATATGGGGTTTGGGGATCGAAGGCGGGGATGGTCAAATCCGTCCCCGATCTGCCCCGTTGCCATCCCTAGTTATGCCATGTCTGATTTAAGGAGAGAGAGTGTAATGACCATAATTTTCGTAAATAAAAATTTCAATTTAATAATTTGATAATTTCTTTTTAATTTATAATAATTGGAATTAATTCCTTTTAAATTGTTTATTTGATGCATCAAGTCATGCATGCAAATGTACAAGCCAAGTACCACACCAATTACACACCAAAACCTACCCATATTTACCCACACCATTTTGTCACCCACTCCCCAAAATTGTGGGATTGTGTTTGAGAGAGAGAGAGAGAGAGAGAGAGAGAGATGTGTGTGTGTGTGTGTGTGTGCATGTGTATAGCCCTAGAAATCCCTAGAATTTAGGAATTTTATTAGGATTTTATTCTTCCCATTTATGGGAAGATTTCCTAGAAAATCTAAGCCTAGAATTACTAGATTTAGAAGTGATAAGCCCCAAATGTTGTATATATCCGGGCTTATCTCGCTCGTTGTGATCACACACACGTGCATTTTGTGCCTTTATACGATTGATTTTGCACGAGTTGTGTTTTTTATGAGTTTCAGAAAATTGGAGCTAAAAGGTGTGTCCAAAGCTCCAAATAATCCTCGGTTGTATCCGGAAGTACCCAAGGTCCCGCAATGCCATGGAGGAAAATCGCCGAAGCTTAAAAGTCAATTCAAGAAGCTTTGGAAGTTTCAAGGAAGGCCCGGAACAAAAGAACAAGAAATTTGGAGTTATGAG
The DNA here is from genome assembly GCA_016920895.1 of Vaccinium myrtillus. Classification (NCBI taxonomy): domain Eukaryota; kingdom Viridiplantae; phylum Streptophyta; class Magnoliopsida; order Ericales; family Ericaceae; genus Vaccinium; species Vaccinium myrtillus. Next base: position 27,229,087 of record CM029270.1, read on the forward strand.
CTTTGAGAAAATCTGACCAACTGATAGAAAAAGGCTCATTACTTTAAAGATACAAAAGCTATGAATATGAGGTCAATTGGGTTGGAAAGTAGACTCATAGAGCTTTCCAACGGTTCGAGAATCGCCTCATTCCGAGTTCAGATGAAGCCGGGGCGTGCCCGCGAAGTTGGGTCAAAAATCTGCCTGGCCAGACCAATCTGGATCGATCCACTCTTAAGAGTGGATCGATGCAACTCATCCCAAAAGCTCATCAGACACTTCTGGATCGATCCACCTCAAGTTTGAATCGATCCAGACTCATTCTTGGCGATTTTTGACAGATTTTTGGTTGCTTTAATATCTTCCATTTATGAAAACTTTCCACTTATAGTATGTTTTTTGGGATAAATAGCCAATGTAAAGGGCTTTTAGTATAAATACCCTTCTCCCTCCTCTCTCCTACTTCCTCGTCCTTAGTTAGTTTTTCTAGTAAAAACTCCAAAGCTTGTTAAGCTTTATCTCTCTAGATTAATCAAGTAAGTCTTCATTTTCCTTTAATTTCTTGTTGTTTAATGTTGTAGTTACTCGTTGGATCTCTATATAAATCAAGTTTGTTTTCGTTTTTATCGGTTAAATTGTATTCTCCGTTTTCTAGTCATTTCCTTCTTAAACCTTAGCTCTTACTTGTTGTTTGTGATTTTCTTAAGGTTTAAAGTTGTAGGTAGACTTATAATCTTCATTAAAAATCAGTTTTCAAGTTTATTAAGCATGTTTTTGGTTTTTTACAAATTCCTAGGATTTATTTCTAGCATAATGAGTGAGTAGTTTAATAGGCTTAGTCATGTGGTGATTAACACTCCATGACTTGGGATTAATCCATCCATCTCGTGTTAAGGCATACATTGCTTGTTTATCAAATATTAGGGGGTTGCACTTTTATGTACCAAAGAGTGGGTTTGTTAATCCCTTTGATCACCCGTAGCCAAGAGCTTGGCTACTTGGCACGTGTGATGCTTTGGGCGATGTCAACTCAACCGTTTGCCAAATGAACCGAAAACCCCTAATCTTTGGTAAACACATTTTTCTTGTAAATGGTTTTAAAATCTAAATCTTCCGTTCGGGGGCATTTAACGATGCCCCGAGCCGGTTATCAAGAGAGGATGGATTAACCCGAGTCATGGTAGTTAAATACCCCTAGACTTTGCCTTAGTTTAATTTGTCATTTTTAAATCTTCGAGTCGTTCTCGAAGTCAAGAGAATTCCACTAAACAAATCACAAACTAAGTTTGCCGCTTCAAGGCCGAAAACCTACACTTGCAAGACAACTCTCATGCCAGGTGCGTTCGGTCCCTATGGATTCGACCCGATCTTTACCGGTTATTATGCTACCGCCGACCTAGCCCTACGCTTGGGGCGACACCATCTACGATACAATCTAAGGTCGCAAGCAAGTAGTCTACTAGGTTAATTAGACTTGTGTCTATTTTAGTGTACACTTGTGTGTATAACTAGCACCCGAAACTCTGTTTAATAGGTTTTTTGTTCCTAATGATTGAGGGAATATATTCTCTCATTAATAAGAGAATATATTCTTATTCTTTCATCAAAACCCTAGATTTACTAGGATTATATAGCCCTAATTAGACATTTGCCTCCTAACTTATATCTAGTACCCAAAACTCTCTAAAACAAAAGCGGCCATGCAAAATTATACACCACTTAGGACTTAGGAAATTTCCTTGAAATTACTTGTCATTAAAAACCCTAGGAGCCGTTTGGATGACGTATTACTTTGAGAGGGATTAAATGGTAAGGGGGATAAAATAGTCGGGGTGATTAAATAAGAAGGGTGGGCCCACATTGATGTGATAGTTAAGAAGGGAGAATTAAATAGTACATGGTTTGGATGAGGGATAAAAAATGAGGGATAAGGAGGGTGGATGATGTAAAAAACTGTTAAATGACAAATTTTCCCTTTCATGAGCCCGTATTAGATAATTAATTAAATCAATTATATAATTTCAAAAATAATTAATTTGTTAACAAAAATTAAGCTATAATAAGTCCTTCTAATATTTTTTATATAAATTCAAATTGTTAATATTTAAAAGTTCGAAATCCAAAAATTGTGTAAATTTTCAAAACAACTAATATTTAAAAGTTCTTTTTTAGGTAAAATTGTGTAATACGTGAAATTAGGTAGTAAAATTAAAAAAAAAAAACAAATACACATAAACTAATTGTATACTTTTTGTTTACCATTTTTTTCTAAATCCAAAAAAATTTGAATAAAGGACAAGTGGCGATTACAAGGGCCACTTGTCAACCCCATGATACCCATCTTCTTTCTCAGTCTTCTTTTTCTTCTTTATCCTCAACATCTCTATCTCTCTCTCTACAACAAAAAAAAACCCCACTCATCTTCTCTTCTCCTCATCATAACAAAAAAAAAAACCAGAAATCTGACGCCTCACCATCATCGTAGCAGTTCTGGCGAAGCACTCACGTGTCGAAATTGGTCCGACCGATGGTAATTTCTCCCCTTTTTTTTGGTTCAAGATATGGTTTTACTGAATTTTTGGGTCTGAAATTGGGGATTAGGGAGGGTAGGAAGGTAAAAAGACCATGGATGAGGCCCCCGACCCCCGACTAAACATAACCCCCCCTCTGCTTGTATTTAGTCGGGGGGAAGGGGGATGAGGGGTGGTCGGATGATTTAGTCGGGGGTGGGTTTTGGAGCTCCCAAAGCTTGGATATGGCATGGGTCCGGGATGAGGAGGGAGAGGATGATTTAGCCGGAGGCCAAATCCCCCATCCAAACGGGCTCTAGATTTCCTAATTAAAACCTAGGATTCACCTAGGATTTCTTTGTACCAAAACCTAGGATTTTATTCTTTGAATCCATGAATTTTGTTCTTTGCATTAAACTTGGAAGATTTCATGCACATGGGAGAGAGAGGGGGGCCGGCCAGAGGAGAGGGAGAGGGAGCTCACCACTTGCCTATAAATACCAAGCCATTCTCACAATTTGAACTCACACCAAAAACTCTCCAACTTTCCTAAGTTGTGTTCTTGAGTTCTTCAACCTTGTTCTTCACAAACTCAACCTACTACCACCCTCCTCCACCACCAAAAACCATCCTCCAATCCAAAAAGTAGTAGGAAAGTTAGTAGTTAGTTGTTCATAGTCCAAAGCCCGGAGTTCCACCTAGCTTATCGGCTTCCGATTAACACTTGGAAATTGAGGTAGCTTTACTAACCAAACTTTAAGTAGACTTTTCTCTTCCTATTTTAATTAGTAAATTTTCATACCATTATAATGCTTGTGTTACTTTTAATTTGTCCTTAAAGTTGCTTAATTAGCTTTTTTTTCCCGGAAAACTAGTTCTTGTTCTAAAAAGCTTACGGTAAAAAGTTAGAAGGTAAAAAGTTAGAAGTCTTTATAGTAACTTTTTCTTAATCACACACAGTCGTTATAATGCCCGGATGAAGATTGACTTTTGAAAATATGCAGTTATAATGCCCGAGTGAAAATCGACTTTTCAAAATTACGCCGTTGTAATGCCCAACTAATTTTTGGAAAAGTAACCGGATAAACTTTTCTTAAAGTAACTTCATTCAAAATGTTTTGACTGTATTTGGACTGTGAGATAACCCAAGGCTAACACCCTTGAGGGTCTATCAAAAAGACAAGCTTCCCGCTGTCTAAGAAAGGAATGGTGATTCTAACTGGACTCGTCCGGCCATCCGATCTGTGACTCTCCTAGTTATTTCATTTGTCTAGAAAGTCACCAAAGAAAATAGATTTTATGAATGACTTCGTAATCAATCAGTAAATAATTTCTTCTGACCCTAGACTGGATTAAAAGAATAGCGCGTAGGAAAGCTGTTATTTCATGTGACACGTTTTTCGAGAAATGATGCATTGACAAGGAATGAGTTTGATAAATCATACTGCATGATCACATCACGATATGATATTGTCACGACACAATTTACGAGAAAATGACAGCGAAGACGAGAAATAGAGATGAGAACGAAAATGAAATGAAATAGATCGAAATGAATACGGTAGTGCAGCTAGAGCGCCAACCCAACTTTGCAGAAGAACTTGGTGGTTTGGGTTAAGCATGCACAACACATGGTGAACGGACCTTATAAACAGACTGGTTAAGTTCAGTGATATAAGACGGCCGAGACTATGTCATGTGAGTCGTGGGGTGGACGGACCTTGCAAACAGACTGTTAGTAATAAATATAGTTTATGGAGACAGACTTTATGCATTAAGTTATTTATTATGACTTTTTATTTTTAATTTGTAATATTATTAACGTGCCCAAATTTTTGGGGCGTTACAGAGAGAGAGAGAGAGAGAGAGAGAGAGAGAGAGAGAGAGAGAGAGAGAGAGAGAGAGAGAGAGAGAGAGAGAGAGAGAGAGAGAGAGAGAGAGAGAGAGACGCAGCAGAATAGGAAGATGAGGCAGTTTTAAACACAGTCAATGACCAAATTAACCCCATTTATCTCACGTTTTTTTCCCCCAAGTAAAACTCTCACGCTTTTTATAAGGATGCAATTGGGTTCAGTGAGAAGTTATTTTAAGTTCTTGACCTTGTTAACTTGAGTTTTCAATTTTTTATACTACATTATGAAAGGGGATGTTCAGCTTGTGGATGAAAAAAAAAAAAAAAAAAACCTCTCAACTTATGGCCAAAAGTAGGTGCTAGATTGTTTATTTCGGATAAAATAGAGTTAATATAATGAGAGTAAAATTCTTCAGTTTCAGGTATTAGTAGGAGGAATGAATTAAAAAAATCCAACAAAAAAAAAAAAAATAGACGGCACACTTAACAAAAAAAAAAATAAACGACCGGATTTTCAGAACCTCAAAATAAATAAAAAATAAAAAAATAGACGGGACACTTAACAAAAATATTTTCAAAATATTGACTTAGAAAAGCTTGCTAATAGCAATAGTAGTACACATCTTAAAGACCATAATAAATAAACAGGGGTAGAATGGTAAATAACTAATTCATAACTCATTCTCATCATTAATTATTCTCTCAAATACTTGCAAAATTTACACTTTTTCCCAAACACTCCTACATGGCCCCCGCTTCCGACATTCTAACCTTAACCTTTTCAACTTTTCTAATTCTCTTTTTCACATTTTGGCTGTTTGGCTGTCTCAAAGTAGAAGTTGTTTTTGCAGAATGACTTCTCAATTTTGAAGAAAGGAGGAGAAGTTAAAAAGAGGGTAGGAGGAGCTTTTTGATTTCACTTTTCATTTTTCCCATTTTGATTAACAAAAATACCTACAAAATGTATTTTACACATATCTCTCAAACACTACTCCTGTTGCAAAATCCATTCTGCACATTTTCATCCAAACACTCTACCAAATTCAAAATAAATTATGTTCATAATTCAAAAAGCCAAAAAGACAAAAAGTTGAAAATGAAAAGCAAAAAAGTAGGCTCCCAAACCAAGGTTGTGAATAAATATGAAATCAAAAACATTTATTTTTGAAAACTAAAATTTGGGTAAATCCGGTATCTTACACTTCAAATTCCGTCCCGGTGAAAATACCGGTGCTTACCGGAGATTACCGGACTTTCCGGCAAATCTCGGCCGAGATGAAGATACCGATGATTTCGTCCGGTACGTTTCAGTACCTTGAATCTGTCCAATAATTTCAGATCTTTCAACTCCGGCGGCCTCGTCTTGTCTCCGGCGACCCTCGTTTGCACGGATGAGTGAGAGAGTGGAGAATGTTGGGACATGAAGATGAAGACGACGTGCGTGTGTGTGTGTGAGAGAGAGAGGGTACCGTGATTAACACCCCATTTACTCTCAAAACCCACCCTAGATGCTGAATAACACCAAGAAAGAGACGTGATGTGAGCCGTTGGTTGCACATGTTATGTTGAACGAGGTACGAACACGAGACCATGATTAGGACCCAGGCAAAGGACGGCCCCAGGATGACGGAAAAAACCTTTCCTGCTTTTAGGGCATCCCCCTAGTACAGTTGTACCTCTCTTATTCACAGTTTTGGTTATGGTCTTATGGGTGAGATTGCTATGGGTAACAAATCCAATCCATCACCACCAATAAGAAAGAAAGAAAACGAAAATAATTACATAAACAGGAAAAGAAAATATACAAATCGGGAGAATTATTCGGTACGCACCCCGTGAAAATTTGTGGCTAAATTTTACGAATTTTTGCGGCTAATGTTATGCATTTTGTAGCTCATTTAATTGACATACAACATACCGTTTACAAATTTTATGGCTAATTGTATGAATTTTTCGTAGCATGAGATATAAGTTTTCTGGCGGTTTATTTTATGATGAATTTTTGTGGTTAGTTTTATGGTATTGTTTGTGAATTTTGTAACGTTGTTCATGAATTTTGCAGTATAAAAAGAAGGCTCAAAATTATGAATTTTTATGGTGTTTTTTATATGAATTTTTGTGGTCTAAAGTACAATTTTTTTGATGTTCAATATAGGTATTTTTGTGATTGTTTACAAATTTTTATTTTTATAACAAGAGGGCAAGGTAATGACGATGCTCAAATGTGAAAGATATATATCAAGGTGTACAAACGGGCTACTTGATGTAAATACTTGAGTATTTTATATATCAAGGTGTACAAAAAAGGCTTCTTAATGTAAATTCTAGAGCATTTTATATTTCATGTGAATGTCAAAGCTTAAACCGTATACAATGTGATATGCCAAAATCTTGTGCGAAAGCAAGAATTTTCGGATTAAACACATTGGTGGGATGCTCTTAGAACAAATGTGAAGAGCGTGACACCGAAGCATTGTCGGTAACTCGATGAAAATTATGTTGGGAGTGAATCCATTAAGGTGGTTTTTTTTGAATAAACTGGTTTTTCACGGTTTTTTATGTGATGTATTGTAAAAGAATGACATGTCTCGGTTTTTGGAAAAAACAGTTTTTTATTAGTGGAAGTTGATAAAAGTTTACCTTATGACTACCAGCCATAAGAAAAATTAGGTGAATTGGCTACGATATCAATTGAAATTAATTAATTGGTTAAGTTAAAGTATGATGACTTAATTGAAGGATTTGCTTCAAAAAATGGAAAAGAAAATTTGCTTTCTTTAAAACGGATCATTCTAACCATGAAGCACTATAACTGACGTTAAATTTTGATTTCAACTTCTTTTTTTTTTTTTTAACTTGTACGTTTTTTTATTTTTATGACTTATTTCTTTACTTAACCATGGCAATTAGTATCTCAAGAAACAGCAACCCCTATGATGCAAGGAATAATAGATATACATCACAATATATCTTTTTCTTTCTCAAGGTCCGGCTTGGACACCCAAATATTGGTTCCGACACTGTGTTGGAGTCGGATCCGGGGGGCCTGCTGTCCGTGGGGGTCGGCAGGCCCTGCCAACCCCATCCGCGCCGTCCATTTCGCGCATCAACGGCTTGGATTGCATCAAACAATGGACGGCTCGGATACACTTTGGAGAGGTGAGATTTGAGCGTTGATGCGCGAAATGGACAACGCGGATGGGATTGGCAGGCCCTCCCGACCCCAAGGGGCAGCAGAGCCCCCCAATCCGGTTTCTAGTGGTTTGATTAGGACCGAAGAGTTGGGTCATCAGAGGCGGCTCCACCCTTTAGCAAGGGTGATCACTTGAACACCCAAAAAATTCTTTCCTTTTTTTTATTTATTTAAAAAAAAACATGTAGTAGTATTTTCGTTTTGTACTACTATTACTTTAACCCTTCAAAACACCCAACTAAAAAATGTTTGAATACCCAACATGGATCTGGGGGTGTTATGCACCCATCACCCAAAAATTGTCCGATCGTGTTTTATTTAAAAAAACATGCATTTGGCAATTTTTTATTACGAACTTTAATTTATTTTTACATGGGTAAAAATCAAAGCACATCGGCCGAGGGTGCACAACCCCCTCTCCCAAAAAAAAAAAAAAAGAATTAAAAAAAAAAAAAAAAAGAATTAAAATAAATAAAATAATAATAAATAAATAAATAAAATTGCACAAATCAATCTAATGTAAACAACCCAATTAAAGTCCATAGGCGACGTCACAGTTTTCCCGTAGATGGTCTATTGAACATTCAAAAGTTTTATTTTTTATTTTTTATATTACATGTATGTATTTTATCTCAGATTTTGTTTTAACCCTTAGTCCTATAATATGAACACTCAACAATCCAAGTAATTCATAATTAAACACCTAATATATTAGCTCAAAACAAAATACACACATTTAGTGACAAAATTTAGTAATATATATAGAGAGAAAAGTATTTATTCGTATCGATATTTTTCTATGGCTTCCTTTTGAACGACAATCAACTTTATATCTCATAAAACAAGAACATATGTCTAAAAAGATCCGTGCAAACCTATTCGCCACACAATTTCCTAGCTATTTTGCTCGGCCCAAAATATAGAATTCGCTGAAAACGATTTTGTGGCATCTTATGTATTTTCGTATTATTTGGTCGCATTATGCACACTAATATATGAAACTTAGCACCCAAAAAAAAAAAAAAGACCAATTAGTAGAGGTAGTAGAGTTAAGGTAATCCTGGAGCCACCACTGCTGACCCGTGAACTAACCTGGAGGTCAATTGGAGGGACCCGGGAGTGCTGGTGTGCGCCCAGGGTTTGTGGCCCTAGTATGCCCATCCGAGCTGTTAATCTCAACAATCAACAACTCGGATTTCATCTTAGCAATGGATGACTCAGATTTGCAAAGTGCCAAGATAAAATTAGGACTGTTGAAAACACATCCATTGACTCGGATGCCGCGCACCAGCTCCCCTTCCTGGTTGGAGTATTTATGGAGTCGCGCTTTAATAATTTATGTATGTCTAAATTCGATGAACCTCTGAGGGACCTGTCAGTTGCCTTCAGAGAACTTCCGAATAATCCAAGTTCATCCATTCACCATTATCCCGGAAATGAAATTTCCAACATTTCCGAAGCAAAAAAAAGAAAGAAAAATACTAGTACTATTTTCTCTAAGATAGAAGTCTGCTTGATAAATCCAACTTTGATGAGATGAGGAATTCAAAATGAACCGACCTTGTTACCGACCCATTTTCAGTTTGCTGAAGGCCTCTCTCTAGTCTGTAGGCTTAAGGTCCATTAAAAACAAGTCCATTAAATATGATTCGAATTCCAACGAGACAAAAAATTACTCCATGCGTTACGTATTTGCTCGATTGCGTATTCTATTTTGAAATATTCAAACAATTGTCTATTTTCTAAAGTCAACAAGGAAAAGAGGGTATATTTTCACAAATTAATTATTTTAAGTGATTTGAAAGTAGATTCTAGTGTAGAAAATTTAGGCTAAATTCTGAAGTGATTTTTGGTGTTTTGTTAACGCCTCTAACGATATCGAACGAAGCTCATTTTTTACAGAGACCTTAAACGACATATTTTGAACAAAATGAGCGGCTCCGATCATCTTTGTGCGACCCGAGGCGGGAGAAAAGGGCTGCTGTGCACAGCTTGCTGTGCACATAGCTTTTTTGAATGGTTAAAATGGAGGAGGGGATGCTGCTGTGCATGTTATGCACAGCAGGTGCTGTGCAATGCAAAATGAATGAAAAATGTTGTTGTGTTCCACTTGGTTGCCCAATGTGATTTTGTGGGATCCACTTTTAGGTCCCACACAATCGATCCAAACCGTTGAATAATTTTAAAATAATTATTCAAGTTATTCAAGCGGTCTTGAAAAAAATCAGGCTCATTGGATATTTTTACACAATTGATCTAATTCATTTGATTTCCATTCAGAATTCAGGACCCTATAATTTGAAAGAATCTTCAAAAAAATTTATATAATTTTGTGATAAGTAACTCATTGGTCTGAACCATAGGTGTTATAGGGCTCGTTAAGAAGAGCATCTAATAAAAAAATTATCATGATTGGACATCGATAGATATAAAAAAACTCATATTTTTAATTTTTTAATACCTATCGATGTCCGAACAAGATGTTTTTTTTACTAGATGCTCTTCTCAGGAAGCCCTACAATACGTATGGTTCAGATCAATAGATTACAGAGCGCACAATTGTATAACTTTTCTTAAAGATTCTTTCAAACTACAGGATCCTGAATTCTGAATGAAAATCAAACAAATTAGATCAATTGCGTAAAAATATCCAATGGGACTCATTTTTTTCAAGACCACTTGAATAATTATTTTAAAATTATTCAACGGTTCGGATTGATTGTGTGGGACCCGAAAGTGGGTCCCACAAAATCACATTGGGCAAACCAAGTGAAACACGACAACATTTTTCATACATTTTGCATCGCATAGCAGCTGACATGCACAGCAGCATCCCCTCCTCCGGTTAAAATCCAGTAGTAATTAAAATTTCTATAGAACACAAAGAACAGAGGAGGATCCTCTCAAAATGGACTAGGCTAAAGTTGTTTGTCCGATTTTGTAAGGTTTTTAAGATATGCTTATTATTGTCCGTAAAATATACTTATCTTAACTTAGCTGTAAAGCAACGTATATGTCTGTCCTTGTCTTAGCTGTAAAGTAATACATATGCTTGCTTTATTATTAAGTTATGGTTCTCCTTATGCCTATAAAAAAGAAGTCATCTGATGTTTGCAATTAGATTTCTCCAAGTAAAATAAAATACTTTGTGTGCTTGTGCTTTTTAAAAGATCCTATTCCCTACTTTGTATTTGTACTTGGTATTTGCATTCCAGTTTGCCATTTTGCTAGCTATTCTCGGATTCGCTTTGATGATTCAAAGTGTTCACATTTCAGAATTTGTTAAATTAGATGAGGTACGATTCGGTATGATAATCTTGTTGTATTCTAAGACGAATATGATCCAAATTATATCAACCGATATTCACGCAAATCAGAGTATATCTACGAGAATGTGGGACAGAGGACTACTAAAATAAAATAATATAATAAATTATTTTATGCGATTTGAAAGTAAATTTTAGCGCAGAGAATAGTGGGTAATGGTCAAAATCCAATTAAAATTTCTAAAGAATACTGCAAAGAATATAGGATCCTCTCAAAATGGACTAGACTATACAGTTTTACCATTTTGTTGGCCATTCTCGGATTTGATGATTAAAATTGTTCACATTTTAGATGAGTTATGATTACGTGTTATAAGTTTAGGGAAATGATTTTCACACCCCATTTTATTCCCAAATACTCCCTTTTTGTCTTTATTCATCTTGAAATTACCAAATTACCCTTATCTCCTGAGTCGCTTTTTTCATTGAAAGGGCAATTTGGTACTTTTAGGTGGATAAAAAAATGGGTGTTTAGGGATAAAAGGGGTGTGAAAATCATTTCCCATAATCGTATTGTGTTCTAAAATCATTATAATTTTGGAGAAATGATTTTCACATCCCTTTTTTATAGCCAAATACTCTCATTTTGTTTTTATTCACCTTGAAATTATCAAATTACCCTTACCTCATGAGTCACGTTTTCCATTAAAGGGTAATTTGGTACTTTTAGGTGTATAAAGACCCACAAAAAAAAAGGTGTTTGGGGATAAAGGGGTGTGAAAATTATTTCCTATCATCTTATTGGGCTTATTGACATTTTTGGTCCCCAAAGTATCAGATTTGTCCTATTTTGGTCCCCAACCTTTCAATTGCGCACATTTGATCCTCAACGTTCCAATTTTGCGTTTAAAAGGCCCCCATCCCTCACGCCGTCCCCTCTCCCCGTCAAAATGGGGGGCAACCCAGGTATTTCACCACCCCTTGTCGTGCGAACATCACGTGAGTTCTACCAACCCACTTCTTATTGGGATATGTGCAGCACTGCAACTGTTGGTAAGACATCAGAGAGACATATAAGAGACACCATTAACACAACACAGAGAAAATCGAAGAGAGGAGGAAGACGAAGAACTGTGATCGTGGTGACGATGGACTAGATGGAATGGAATGCATCTCTAGTAGGTATGAATCATGGTTATATCTTCATACTTTTTGTCGATATTCGTGGGTTTGGTCTTTTGTGAATGCTGACAACTGCCATGGTATGTTTGGTCTTTTGTGAATGCTGGTTAACAACTGCCATTTTATGCTATGCTTTGGTTTTGGATATGCAGTGTTCTTATACTACTATGATGTAGTATGATGCATTGTTTATATACATTATGATGCCATAAATGCCTGTTATTTTGGATTAGTGTTGCACCTGTTTTCTGTGGTGATTGTTAACAACTGTTGTAGCTTGTATAAGAGGTTATAGACATGTCTTCTGTGATTATAGACCTGTTTTCTATTGTAGCTTGTGTTTGTTTTGATTTTAGTAGCAGTGTATGGACCTGTTTTCTGCCATTGTTTTCTGATGATTACCAATGATGTATTCCATGGACAATAAAATTAGGCACATAGCATATGCAAGAAAGTGGGGATATATTTCATTGCATAGGGGACTCAGTAGTACATCACATGCCATAAGCTTTTCCTAACCCAGCCAATTTTTACATTACAAAAAGTTACACCCTTGTAGACTTAAGAGTACCCCCATTACATTACTACAACATTACCAACAAGACTCAGACACACATAGCTTCAAGCCAGAGCCAAGACATAGATCCAAAAAGCCCAACTACTGATTAGAGCCAGAACCAAAAGCATCTTGATCTTCTTGTCCCTCTTTGCCTGAGCTTCAAGCCTCCCAATAGACCTAAGGAGACCCAGAATCACCGCTCTTGCTTTTGCACACATAGGGGCGTCAACCCACATGAAGTAGCCACATGCACCAGGTTTTTGCTATTTCATCAACAGAGGTTGTGTTACATTTATTCATTTCAAATACACTGCGAGAGAGAGAGAGAGAGAGAGAGAGAGAGAGAGAGAGAGAGAGAGAGAGAGAGAGAGAGAGAGAGAGAGAGAGAGAGAGATGATCGTACCCCATACCGCTCACACCCAACAAACCTCCTTCTTGGGTTTGCGGCAGTCCATGAGCATGATACCTTCCCCACCCTCCCACAGAAGCAAATCTGGTTGTCCATTACCTCTTATTTCTTCTTCTTCTCTTTCTCTCTTTCTCTCTCTGTATCTATATTTCTGAGTTGCTCTGTTTTGTTTTTGGGCATAAAATTGACTGGTCTAGGTCTTTTTATATGAGGGAGGATGCACAGTGACAAAAAATGGCGGGAGGGTTTCCCTCCAACTGAGGGGTAGGGCTGTAACCAGTTCAGTTCAGTCCGATTCCTGAGGGTTTTTTACTGAACCGGAAAAAACCGGTTCGGGGGAGGGAGAGAACCGAAACCGGTTATTTAGAGATCGGTTCTGTTCCGGTTCGTCTCGTCCCGGTTCGTCTCAGTTGGGTAGTCGGTTCAGTTCTCTTGATGGGAAGGAAAAATTCCAGTGAAACAACTCAGCAAGAGTACTCGAGAGAGAAAGAACAAAACTGATACAGATGTATATACAGATCTTAATATACAAAATTGATACAAATGCATATACAAATACAAGAGTACTCGAGAGAGAAAGAACAAAACCCGTATTGATCTTCTGCAATGGTTTGCGTTCGACTTCTTCTCTTTGGATCTGAAATATTCTTTTTGGATATGAAATCTTCGTTTAGATCTGAAAGCTTCATTTGCCACAGATCGTTTGAAGGCGAGAGAGAGGCACCGTCGGTGTAGGAGAGGGAGGAGGAGAGGAGAGAGAGAGAGAGAGAGAGAGAGAGAGAGAGAGAGAGAGAGAGAGAGAGAGAGAGGAGGATGAGGAAAAGCCCTCCCGCCGTTGTGCGTTTCTAGAGAGAGAGAGACGACAACAGAGAATAAAATTTAGGGGATGGCAATGTTTAGGTAGTGTATATATAGGTCATAAGTCAAACTTGTAATAAATAAAATAAGTATCCCGTCCATTGACAAGATTGTCGTTCAGCCAAGTGGTAATGTACGTGGCTCCTACACACGTGGTTGCAGGTTTGACTCCTGCCCCTAATATTTTTCAGGGTATATATGGAAACCGATTCGGTTCACCTCAAAAAACCCTCGAATCGGGAACCGAACCGGTTTCCAAAATTTATTAAGTATGGGAACCGAACCTAACCGTGCAAAGAAAAAAACCGAAAATAAAAATCGGTTCGGTCCGGTTCTCTGGTTTGGTTCGGTTATTTATTTTTTTGTTCAGCCCTATTGAGGGGGGTGGTGAAATACCTGTGTTGCCTCCCATTTTGACGGGGAGAGTGAACGGCGTGAGGGATGGGGGCTTTTTAAACACAAAATTGGAACGTTGGGGATCAAATGTCCGCAATTGAAGGGTTGGGGACCAAAATAGGACAAATGTAATACTTTGGGGCCCCAATTGGATGATGCTAAAATTTCAGGGGGATAAGTTATAAAGGGGTATAAGATAAGAGGGGTATAAGATAAGAGGGGGTATAAGTTTTGGAGGGTTGATCCACATTGATGTAATGTTTATGGAGGAAGAATAAAAAAGTAGTTGGTTTGGATGAGGTATTAAAAGGGAGAGGGGGTGTTATTTTTTCCTTATACGCGGGGATAATTTTTGGGCAGGAGGAGGGGTGCCAAAAAACTGCATTTTTGCCCAACCAAACCATGCTAAATATGTCACATCAGGTCTTATACCCCCTCTAAAAACTATCCCCCTTCCTTTACCAACCGAAATCAATAAGCCCATCTTATTGCGTTCTAAAATCAATATATAATCCGAAATATCAACCGAAAAGGACTCACAAATGAGCAAACGTGGACGGTCCAGAGTGTATCCACGAGAATGTGGGACGGTCCGATGGAGGACTACTAAAATAAAGTAATAAAAAAATTAGGGTTTTCGCGCTCTTTGAACAGAGAGAGAAGGAGAAGAAGAAGGAGAAGCAGGAGCAGGAGCTGGAGCTGAGGCGATGATTCGGTTGGCAACTAGGCTGTCAAGGGCGGTGAATACCGCCGCTCGAAGTGGAATCGTTTTTAGTAGACCGCCACCAGTCATCTCTCGTACATCACCGCTAGCACCGCCACCTTCACCGCCGCCGCCGCCGCTGGCGGTCAGATCGTTTTCTGCGAAAACAACCACCGAGGGGAACCCAGTCGCACTTGAAATGATCAACTATGCCATCTCTTACGCCCGCTCCGGAAAAGCAGGTTTAGACGGTGAGGAATAGTGAGAAAATGAGAATTCTTCTCTCTTATTTGATAGGTAAAAAGGATTAAGAAATGATAGTGAGCATCTCCAACCCTTAATTTGAGTATAATTAATTCGATTGAAAGATTTACTTGGTATGAATCGCTGTAATGGATATACTCAATTCTACGTACTATGAGTAAAGTTTCAGGCACATTTGTAAATGTTTTGAAGAGCAAAAAGGCCTTCAAAATTTTGGGTAAAGATACGAGCCTCCTTGAGTTGGTTAATTTTTTTTAAGTAACACTCGGGTTGAGTTTCCACCATCTTCTAAACATATTTCCGGTATTTTTGCTATTGTCTACAGCGTGATGACAAGTTATTTTCCAACATACATCACAAAAATATCTTTTAGCGGAAACTAAACCCACTTTTGACTACGGGACTACAGGGAAGACGGCATTTTTTTAGTGGAAACTCACTCATTATGATACGAATTTGATTCCAAGAATTTGAGTCATAGGATTTACTCAGAGCTCTCAGAACCGAGTAATGGCTGGAGTTGCTTTGAGAAATGAAAGAAAAAGATTAATAATCTTTATTGGTCCATTTTGTTTGTCATCAAATTCCACCATTATTTTTAGATTTGGTAAGATCTCACAATTATGTAGAGCATCTTTTCTCCTTTTCTTACGATCCAAAGGCCTGTGTATGTATGTATGTATGTATGCATGCATGTATGTATGTAAGAGGATATGTAAAAGCAAATCTGTTTCTCAATTCGTATTGTTTGCTACTTTACATGCAGATGAAACATACGCGAAAGCTCTACTAGTTCTGGAGCAGTGCCTCGCTATTCAGCAAGATGACAATTCCAAGGGAATGGTCCTACTTGGCATGTCTACGTTATTCTACGAAAGGTTTTCTTTTTCTTCCTTAGAGGTTTTGTTGTTGTTAGAGCAGAGGTTTTTTTTGATGTTAGAGCAGAGGTTTTGTTGTTGTTAGATCATCTCCAGGTAGCTACGAAAACATACCTGTTGGTAAAATAGCATGTCATACCATCTTTTTCAGAACTTCAATGGACTAGGCAATTAGCTTGCATTTTGTCTTTTGGCATTTTTGCTGGCTGCACTTACAAACCCTTTGAATAGTAAGCTGGAAACAAGGAGGAGAATCATATCACTTGCTTGGATAATTGAAAGAGGTGAGAAATGGTGAGAGAAAAATAGAAATGAACGTAAAAAGAAGGGTTTGTATTGCTCCATTTTTTAATGTAAAAAACCCCTTTCTGTTCTCTCCTTTAGGCAACTGTGAAAGACTAAGCTAGTGCGGCCAGCCATGGAAGAGTGGATGGTCGTCCGACATATCACAAATCATGTTAAGTAAGTACCAAAAAAACATAAAAGAAAACTGTGCTAAGTTAGTTTCAACACCTGAAATACAGAGTAGAGTAGGAGCACATAAACAAAGAGTGGGTAGGCGAAAGGAAAACGGTAGTCTTTTTGGTGTGCTTTGGCTAGGTAAAATGCCTCATAGGATTAGGGTTGCTCTTAGACCAAATCTAATTAAAGCTTTATTCGATATGAAACACTCAAATGGGTCAATACGTATTTAAGCGTAAAAGTTTAGCAAAAGCATCTTTAATGGGATAAATTTCGAGGAAAAAAAATCCGTCTCCTTGCATTTGGGATAAAAAATTTGGATGGAGAACTCATGCTGATATAGGGTCGGGTCAAGGAGTCAAGCCACGATTTGAGTTCATGTACTCAAATTTAAATTTGGGTCGACATTTGAGAAAGGGCTGGCCGGCTGGAGATGCTCTTAGCTTTTTAAGTTTATTTAATCTATCTGTTCTTTTGAAGTTGTTAATAGTGACAGTGGGCTAACTTCGGTTATTCCAGAGGAAATTTCTCTGAAGCCATTGAAAGACTCCACAAAATTGAAGATCTAAACATCTCTTCCCTGGGTGTTAGAGGTAAATTTGGTTGTTTTAATTCTGTTTTAGTGTTCCATTTCTGTATGCATTAGGCTATGGGTGTCCAATGCTGGATATATTTGGTCCTTGTAATATGCATTAGATAATGGATTTATCTGGTCTTTTGTCGCAGTTGCTGCTACAGATGCTCTTGTTGGAATCTATTTAGAGTTGGGTCAGGTATGGTCTTCACATATATTTTTAGAGTATGCTTGGAAAAAGCTACGTGTATAGACATTGCACAAAGACGTCCATGAGGAGATGGGTCCCACAGTGGTGTCCATGTGCTGTTGGACACATCCTTGTGAGTGGTCTGTCCAGTGTTTGCACGTACAGGTGCTGATAGGCTTTTCTATGTAAAACTCGCATTTTTAAGCTAATAGAATTAGATCTTCCGGTTATATTCCTGTACAGGATGATACTGCATCAGCAATTGCAGAGGTTTGCAGGCAACTCATGGATACGATACATTTAGAAGTTGGCACTGGGTTTGTCTTCGATGTTCTAGATGCCCGGACTAAGGCGATAGAAGGACTAGTCAATGTTGTCCGCGGTAAACTTAAAAAAGGTAGAACCAAGTGCCTTCCTGACTTTCTCTCTCTGTCTCCATGTAGTTTCTGGTTGTACGTATGTTGTAATGCTTGGTTACGATCTTGCAGCGGAATCTTTCTTTCAAGCTGTTCAAGATGACAAATACTTCAGTGGTGGGTTCATTTCTGTTTGGTAATACTGGCATGCTTTGTTCTACGCTGTTTGATGATATGGTATATAGGAAATGTTGCTCTATCATATGGGGAATTCATGCATGTCCAACATGATTTGTCAATGGCAAAGAAGTTATATGGAATGGCAACTCAGGAGGTGCCTGATAATGAAGATTTCAAAATCCCCTATTACTTGGCTGCTTGTAATATGGTTTCCGAGGAAGTTGAGATGGCAGCTACTTGCGCATTAGGACAACTTGAATCACACCTGGGGTAGGTGTGGGATTCCTTGTTTGCATTCACACAATTATCCATGATCATTATGAATTCTCATCTCGTGTAATTTTACCATTATTGTTTTAGGAACTTCGGTGTTGCAGAGGATATATTAACTAGGGCATTAACAATAGCGGAAAAACATTTTGGTGCGTTACCTTTTCTCTTGATGGGCTCAAAATCTTTTTATGCCTATGCATGTATGTATTAAATTGTTTTATTGATATGGTGTAGGCTCACATCATCCCAAGGTTGGGGTTATCCTAACCTGCATAGCTCTCATGTTCCGAAATAAAGCAATGCGGGAGCAATCAAGTTCCCTTTTGATTCAAGAGGTTTGAAGTTGCAAACAATCTATATACTCACTTGCCCAAACATTTCAGTTCTTATCATGGCTTTATTTCTCATGGTTCTTATAAGTGGCTCCATACAAAGTGGAAGTGATTTTCTTGTGATGAAATTGATTTAATTTTTTAACGTGATCACCATAAATTTAGAGCACCCGTGTTTTTTGACTTGTTGTAACTTAGGAAATTGTGAAGCGAAATAACTGAGTAGGCATATGTATTGTGAAGCGAAATAAAATGTTTGCCTACTTGCTGTTTTACCCTTGGGAGCATTCCTATTCCATTTCAGTTTTTTATTGAACTCTTTTGATGTTTTCTGTTGATCCATCAACTCTCCATACGCTTTAGGGACTTTTCAGACGGGCATTAGATTTGCTAAAGGGTCCTCCATTGGATGCTGAAGGTATGCAAAATGATGCACTTCTATTTGTTTTTGTCTTCTTATATGAAATGGGGTGACCATGCTTTTTCTTTTGATTCTTAGGTGCACTAGCGAAGGATTGTAGAAGGGATATATTGGCTCTTGCGAGAGGTATAGTTTAGCAACATGCTCTTTCATACTTCACGCTTATGAATTAGGTTTGACTTGAAAGACGTGGCTCTTGTTTTCAGAAGTGTATCACCAATTCATTGAGTGCGAGATCTCTTTTCTAAGAATAAACATAGAACGAGTGTGTGTTCAGTCTTAGAGCATATATAAGTATATATCTGTAATGTTATAAGTAATATATTAATTGCAGGAGAGTAAGTTTTGGGGTTCTATGCTACAGGTTTAAAGACCAAAAACTCGTACAATCCCACATTGGTTACAAACCTACAAATTAACCCACCTTGACCTTTTCTTTTGCCCCGTTAGACGTTTATGTTTATTTAGGTTCATATTTTACTGCCCATCTGTACTTGACCAAGGGCAGCTAGCAACAATAGCTGGCCTATAAGAGAGTAACGCTTCCCCTCATGTTAGCGCACAGCTGGTTACTATTTAATAGACATGGCATTAAATGGGTGGGTGTAAGGAGAATTTGCATTGAACTCGTGATTTTGACCAAATAAGTTCATGAATTGGACTCGTTACTGCCAAATTCGCCTATCCGTGCTCCACTCCTTGATTTGCCCACCTTGCCAGGGAATTAGGTGACTAAGGCGTGCCTAGCTTGTGGCAGTCATGTGATGTGATGACAAATGACAATTTTGCAGACATGAACCTCAATTGTTGCGCTTTTTTGATTGAACACTTTTTTGTGGGTAATGAGAATCTTGAGCTTTCACCTCGGAAAATTGACCTCCTTTTGGTGCTCCAATGGTAGATGTGCTAATAATTAGATGAAAATTTTGGGTGGAACCTTTTCCACGCAATTGATTTAAGTTTTCTCAACGCTCGTGGGTGATTTCTCTGTCAACTCTACTGAAAAGCAAGTGTGGCCTGTGTAACACACTAGATGGGGGATAGGGTCTCAGGGTTATGGTGTCAACAATATAGCTATTTACGGACTGCTCACGCTTTCAAGCAGATATGTATGCATAAATGTGTGAATGTCTGTTTGTACTTGTGGGGAAATATTTCAGTCTTGGTTGTGCATGCAATTGGTGTGATTGTTGATAACCTGATCAAGAAAACCACAGCAAAGCCATCACAGTATGCATGCATTTAGTATCTCTGTATTAAAGTAGGCACTAGGCAAGCAATTAGTTTTTAGTATTATCAGTGGCGTAGATGTAGCGAGGATTTGTGTCATTCAGGTTACTTCATATTTATTCACTTTTGCTTTTCTTAGATTAACGCCACTATTTAGTTTTTATTTTTTTTTATTTTTGTAAAATTAACTTTTACATCAAGGACATCAAAATTTAGTGAATTCATTTGAATCCCACTCAGAAGATGTGGATACGCCCTTGATTATTATGGCACTTCACTTTTAATGTCCCTGAAAGAGGGTATATGTGTTACGTACTTGAGTACAATGGTGCAGGTGGATATGCAGAGACCTTGTGTGTTCAACAGAATAGGAAGGCTGAAGGCGAGAAATTGAGGAGTTTAGCAGAGTCTGCCTGGAGAAACCCCCGGCTGTCTCTAGCTGAGGCACTAGATGTATCAGAGAATTCATCCAAAGTGCCAGTTGTCGATGCTCGAATTAGCCGGGTCCTCTAGTTTCTCCTATTATCGGCACCGTGGTAGCTTCCCAATGTTTGTTGCGAATGCTTATCAGAGTTAGTGAAGAGTTTGTTTATACCGCGGATGTATAATGCTGTATATACACTTCCCACAAAATCTGCAGATGCATGTACATTTGTATCTGTTTCCTTCCTCTTCTTTTAATTTTTGTTTTCTATTTGTATATAAGCCATGCACTAGAGAAAGTAATAAGAGTCGAGATTGTGCAATGATAGCTCAATCATTGTTCGATGGGAGTTGTCTGGTGATTCAAAATTATCAAAGAAGGATTTTCGATATTCATATACAAAAGAAACAAGAAGAAATATTACAGGGTTCATGAGTTGTTGCCAAACCGTTAGAAGGATACAATACATGGCTGAAGTAGGGTTACAGGATAATAGAGGTTAGGGCTTGTGCAAATTTATCCAAGACTCAGATGAATCTGTGTTATATTTGGAATGACTGCTCATAGAGGGAGATCCAGGCCTTTCCCAATATCCACTCCAATCACTTGAAGTATTCCCTTGTTTATGATCTGAAAAAGAAAAACCAGAGTCCCTCAAATCACAGTAAAAATAACACACTTTCAATGCAAGTATTGCTTAGTCAGATTTACTATGGGTTCTCCATTCTCAGATTGGTGTCTATTACTATTTGAATCGCAGGCAAGAGGTCTTGTTCAAAATGTGTCTTTGGATCAAACACTTACGGGGCGTTTGGATGGCGGATTTGTTTTGGGTGGATTTGTAATGAGGGCGGATTTGGAGGGTGGATTTATAATGAGGGCGGATTTGTAATGAGGGCGGCCCCACCTCTTAAGAAGGGTGGATTTGTATATTGGGTGTTTGGATGGTATTTTGAGAAGGGGGATTTAGAGGGTGAATATGATAGGATAGGAGGTCAAATGACATTATTGCCCCCACCTCATTAATTTAGTAAATAAAATTGATTAACTTAATTATAATTATAGTAAATACGTAATAATTATAATAAATACACAAAAAATACATAAAATAATTAAAACAACATTAAAAAATTAAAAAACTTAATTGGAAAGTTAAACATTTACATAAAAAACAAAATAACATATATGATTTCAAAGCAAGAGCTCATTTTTTTCCCAATAGAATAATTTTTAGTAATTAGTAAAAATGACTATATTTTCAAATTACTTCACACTACAAATAAAAAAAGATCACCATTGGAATTTTAGCTAAAAAAAAGATAACCATTGGATCAGAATGCTCATCAGAAAAAGAATATGGATGATGTACTGGATAAAACAAAAGTGTTCAAATGGGGTGGGTGGGATCCATTACCAGTTTCTAGATCACATTCAGACCCACTTCCCCACCTCTCTCTGTCTCTACGGCAGTAGAAGACGACGACGACGACGAAGAGGTGCGATCGACGACGACGAACGAGATTAGGCAGACGACGATGACAATGATGGGTCGCGATTTCTCTATTTCTCAAACACTACAGCTATGTTGTTTTTTTTTTTTTTTTTTTTCCTGATTTTTGTTACTACTACAGATGAGGATGACGTTTTTTTTTCTTCTTCTTATTTTTCTGATTTTTGTTACTGTCCTCTCTTTCTCAACAATGAATCTGGGATTTTTTTTGTTAGAATTAGTAAATTTGAGGAAGTAGAGATAATCTTATCTGGTACCTGTGTGTGTGTGTTTGCGTTGTTCGTCAGTTGGAAGAAGAAGAAGAAGAAGAAGAAGAAGGTGGAGATGGAGGGGTAATATGGACCAAAAACGCCCGGATTTGCTAACGATAGGGGTGAAGGAGCGCTTCACAAATCCACCCCCAGGTGGATTTGTACTCCGAACAGTATCCACGGCTTCACAAATCCACCCAACCAAAAATCCATCCAAACACCTGATTTGGAGTGGGGCCAGGACTCCAAATCAGGGCGCTTCACATCTCCGGGGCCAAATCCTCCATCCAAACAGGCTGTTAGGTGGACAATTGTGTCTCGGGATTTGTGTCCACGAGATTACGAGTGCGTTAGAACAGGGAAAGAAACAAGTGAATGCTCATGGTTTTTTTACTACGATCGATGAAATAAGTGGCTTTACCAATTCCACAATGAAAGTCCCAATGAGGCCAATCATACAAGCCCTAGAGTTCCGTATTTCTGCAGTCCTTGTGCACCCAAGAAAGGGTGCTTTGAACTGAGGCTCCACTTTTGGGAATTCAACCTGGAATTTTCCAAAACCCATCTGGTTTTAGCTAATTTTAGTGCATAATCACACAAAGCTATTCATATATCTAAAGCATATACCAACTGCGAAAACTTTAAGAGAGAGAGAGAGAGAGAGAGAGAGAGAGAGAGAGAGAGAGAGCAAAAAGACCCATAAAAGAAAAACTACCCCAGATGGAGGTTTGGCAGCCTTGACCTTGAAAGAGAGAGGTTTTTGTATTTTTCTGGTTGGGAATATGAAAGAGTGAAATTGGTTGATGATTGTGAGCATGAATTGTTGGAGATCTTGTTGGGAGGAGAGAGGATGAAATTTCTAACAGAGTAGCCATTTCCTTTTTGGTCCCTTCAAACAATGGCCATTGCTTTTCTCTCCCTCTCCAAGACTCCAATACCCTATCTAGTGGCTTCCAGAGTGAGTATTATCCATATGGGTCCCATATTAATGTAAATAGGTGATTATGTATGCACAAACTCTGAGGGCAAGTCATGGAGAAATTTTTCAGTGCCGAGCGGGCACCACCTACGTGGTGTCCGATTATACATCTCGGCTCGGCTGTTTAATTTTTTTTCGGACGGCCTAGATGTTAAGGAGAGAAAGAGTAGAGAGAGTAGGAGAAATATGAACCTTCTGAAACACTTTTAGACAACCGAAATGTCCGCTCCGCACTATGTGGCCGTGCCTGCATCTATAAATGAATCTCCACGAAAATTTCGTAATTAAAGAGATTTTATGCACTAAAGTGTTCTCGATGAAAGTTTCGTCTGAAATCCAATAGCAAATGATGGTTTTCTACTTTGAGGTGATAGCTATTAGCTAGGATGAAAATTGCTTTATTATGTTTCCATTGGACCACATGGGTTTTGGCTGAGTACTCTATATCAGTAATTTATGTCTCCGTCTACTTTTCTTATTATCAGTATCTAGGGTGTAAACGAGCTGAGTCGAGCTGAGTCAAGTTTTGTAGAGTTTGAAGTTTCATTTATTTAGTAAATGAGCCAAAAATTTCAGCTCAATCGGTCATGTAATGGCCAAGTTAATTTACATGTGGCCTCCTTAAACGAAAGGCACTTTGCTTTGAATGAATGAGCCAAAAACTTTACTTCGTTTCCTAACTCGTTTACTAAACGAGCCTAAAACTCGAGCTCGAACTCGGTTTGATTATTGAATGAGACGAGCGGAGCCACGAACTGCCTGCTGCTCATGAGCTGTAAGTACTCATACATGAATTGAATACACTGTTCATTTAATCATAGTACATCGAAAATCTTGGGACCATTTCAATCATATTAATACGGTAATTCAATACATCGCACCACTTACATGGATCATTATTGATTGCATACTTTTTCTAACACTTCAGAACTTGAAGACTTGAAAAAAAAAAAAAAAAATAAGGAAAGAAGAAAAGTAAGAAATTAGAAACCATTATTAATGGTTACTTTTCTGTCCCACCTTTCATCATTATAATTCTTGCCTCTTCCTCTTCATGTTGCTTGATTTGAGAATATTGATGTTGAAACCAGGCATTTTGAGCATGGAATCACATCCTTCAACATGGTCCAGTTTCAACACAGTTACTGGGCTTGAAGGGCAGCATGCGCAGTAGTACCTTCTTAGAAATGGGTAAGCAAGTTTCCCTTCCATGATCTTGTGGCACTTGATTAGATCATCCTAGTAATATATGAAAACATATGGATGGGTAAGAATGTATGTGTAAAAAATGATATGGATTTGTTTAGATTTCTTGGAGGCTTCCAGTCTAAAATCAATTGGGAATAGGAGGAGTAAAAATCCATCGCTAGGTATCAAAGCTAGGTTTTGGGTTTTGGCGCCACTTCGTTTGGGGGTTTTGGGGCGGTTTCGAGTCAGGTTTGATTACATTATCACTTTTTTCACTTTTTCTCTATCTCTCTCCACTTAGTCAAATCATCAAAACTAAACAAAACAAAACTTTGCGACCGAGACAAATCGTATTGTCTCCTAAATTCGTACCTCCATGTGCATCGGAGCTGCACTTGAGTGAGAGTATTAGATTTTATCTCACCTCGCTCACTTTAACCACCCAAGCTTGGTTAACATAAATTAGAAGTTACTCCACCTATTACCAATTAATTTTAGGTTGAAACCATCCAAGAAAAATCTATTGGATCCAAGGAACATGACAATCCTAAGAGTTAATTTATGGGCTTATGGATTTGGTTTTCACTATTTCATTTTTTTTTATTACAAGCGTTGGAAAAATACAAGTATCATAATTACATCAAACTAGAAATTAGTTCATAATTACTAGAAGCCCGTAAATTGGACAAATAATTTCAATAAATACAATGGGAATAACACCCACACGCACATGGAGATATTCAAATTCTTGACCTCGGGAGTCCTAGTCATGAGTGCGTCACTTGGTTAATTTTTTTTTTTTTTTTTGGAAATAGAAAAATATTTTTTGTTTTCAACAGCCTGTTTTTTGGGAGAACATTTCAACACTCTTACACAATTGACAGAAGAATTGTCAGATTCAATGACCAAGAAAATGAAATAATGTAATTGATCATTTACCTTTTGATCTCCAGGAATGAGACAAGTGATATTGGAAAGGTGAGAAATATATGTTGATGGAAGCAACTCTTTGATCACACATCTGACCGCCGATAAAGCAATGATACATGGCCGGAACTCTAGGAATTCAGAATCTGCACAATTTCATTGGTACTAACAGTTGTTAGTATCATCAGATGAATGCAAGCCAAATCAGAGTTTTCATACCCCGCTCTCTCTTTTTTTTTTTTAAATTTTTTTTTATCTACTATTTTAATCCTACAAATTTCAATTTCGTCCTTAAAAAATATTGTGTCAATTTCATCCTTATAGTTTCAGACGAATTTCAATTTTGTCATTCCGTCAAATTAATGACGGAAAATGCTTATGTGGCGAACGGAAAAATACTTAAAATACCAGAAAAATGCTTAATATACAGGAAAAAATGATTAATCTCCAAAAAAAATGACGAAAAATTTAAAATACCAGGAAAAAGTCGTTAGACAAATTTTTTATGAAATTTGTCTAATGATTTTTTTTTTTGGAGATTAATCATTCGTATCGTCGATAAAGTATAGGCCGAATTAGACAAAGATTTTCCAAAGACGAAAGAATACCAAATAGTATTTTTTTTGCTATAAAGTGTCATCTTATAAAGTGCCGGCTTTGGCCCAAATGGTGTTTTAATTTCTCCAACCTTGGTTGGAGTCCTCTCTTTTCTCCCTCCAATTTGATGTACCCATTGTCAAGTTTTCTTCAAAAAATTTTATTGCCGTTTCAAAAAAAAAAAAGTGTGATCTTATATGAACTTTTTTTTTTAAACTTCGGCCCATATTTTTATACTTTTCTGATTCCTCTCGTCGATACGAATGATTAATCTCCAAAAAAAGTCATTAGACAAATTACATAAACTTTTTGCCTAATGAATTTTTCCGGTATTTTAAAATTTTCGTAATTTTCATCATTTTAATGGAGATTAATCATTTTTTTCGGGTATTTATGCATTTTCTGCTTGCCACATAAGCATTTTCCGTCATTAATTTGACGGAAGGGAAAAATTGAAATTCGTCTGAAACTATAAGGACGAAATTGACACAAAATATTTTATAATGACGAAATTGAAACTTGGTGTATTTTTAGGGACTAAAATAGTATATCAAAATTTTTTTTTGGTCAATCGATCGATAGGAGAGATCACTTGTATCATGTATAAATTACAGAGTACAAATCATGGGAGACTATTTTAATTGTGTGAGAATTCATGAAATAATTAAGCCCAACAACTCAACCAACACAAGAAATAAGCTCATCATAAGAAAGAAACAAAGAAAGAAAGGAAGAGTCCCTCTAGGCCTCTATGCGAGATATCATTGATTCTTGCCTTCAGCAAGATTTGACCCATTGACATCCTAATCAGGAGTGTATAAGAGTGGCCAACTGAAGAACTAGATGGTTTTCATCTAACCTTTATGTCCAACTCTTTTTTTTATGCGCAAAAAGTTGATTGAAGGAACTCGATAAGAGTACTTCGAGAAGAGGATATGAGAGAGTGCATCCAACCAAAAGTTGAAAGAAAAAAAAGGAAAAAGATAGTAAAACCACAAAATAAAAAAACCCAAGCAAGCATTCAAGTCACGGCAACCCAACACCCAACCACCTAAACCCCTAGAAACCCACAGCTGCCCAACCACTACCCCACTGCCGCGCAAACATCCATCACCCAGCCTCCTGCAGCCACTGCCCTGTTACCCCCAAACAACCTAAGAGCATCCTCATCAGGGGAGGCAAATCCCCCTGATGGCTAAGTTGTTGAGTGAAAGAGGGAAAAAACCCCAAAATCAGACTCAACAATTTTTTTGTAAATCTGCAAAAGTTATAACTTTGCTACAGTAACTCGGTAAATCATTGGAGGCACTGTTCACGGGTTAAAGCAATTCTCTCTCCTGACTTCCTGAATAAAGAGTCTGATTTTGTGAGTTTTTTAAAAAGTGACTTGTTAATTTATAAAAGGTGTTTTTGAGGTTCAATTTGGCCCAATTTTTATTGAGTCTGATGAGGATGCTCTAAATCGAAACATTGCCAAAAGACATGCTGGCCACAACTACAACTCTGTCGATCAAGATGGGATAGAATCATGCCATGCCACCGCCAAAGCCTACTACCGTCTTCGAATAGGGAAAAGGACTACGTCATGCCACCACCCTAGACCCACAAACGCTGAGGCCGGCGTCGATGACAAAGACCAACCAGAGAGAAACCTCCGGTGGTGGCTACCACATCAGACACCAACCACGATCGAAAAAACCTCCCCTGGTGCCCAAAATGGTCACCTTTGTCAAAATGACAACCTAATCGGGCAGGGGCGACTATAGACTTTGCCCATTGGAAGATTAATAGCCAACTTTTGTTGGTGTCTTTAAGCATTCATAACGTTTTCATTTAAATCCAGAAAATCAAGCTTGAATTCATAGCATATACATAGTTTTATGAAAATTCATGAATATTATCGCGTAAATTCATGATTTTGTCTGACATCATCATCATCATATTGACCATGAATTCATAACATTTTTATTTTATGGAGTATAGTTTTATACAAATATTGTGTATATTTCCTTTGTTGTTTTACCTGAAAGGGTACCAAGAAGCAGCTCAGTGACTCTGGTAGTTAACTCTCCAATCAGGTAAGAGTTGAGGGTATCAACGAAATTAGACATCAACAATTCTACGTAGGAATAAGCTGTTATGGAGCTAAGTCGCCACCCTAAAGCCTCCAGCAATGTCAATTCCATCCGTTGGATCATGCTAGATTCAAATGAATGGTCAAGATCTTCCATCCGTTGGATCATGCTAGATTCAAATGAATTTTCCAGAAATCTTCCATCTGAATTTCTATACAAATTCATTCACCATATATAACAATGTAAATTTTTTTTAGAATTCATTTTATATTGAGAAAATGCATTTTAAAAACATTGAGTCCGGGAGTCCCGGTTCCGGATCCACTTCCAAAATTTGATCCGGAAAGTCGATTAAAATGGCTTGTCCGCACCAAATTTTGGCAAGGGAGTCCTTAGTAGATCGGGTATTTTCCAATAAACTTCACTTTTAAGTTACGGAAATCACCTTCAATTTTTTTTGAAAATCCGAACCGTTAGATGTGTTTAAAAGGTGTTTTGGTCCAAGCGAAGATTTGGCAAAAAAAAAAAAATTTATAGGGTTGATCGGAGCGAGTTTTTTACATCTAACGGTTCGGATGCGAAATTTGGTCCGAAAAGTGGATAGGAAGGGAGGTTTTAACTAAGTTAAGGGAGTTTGGATAGGAAGGGGACTCTCTCTCTCTCTCTTTTTATATAATATATATTAGGATGAGCTTCTAATGAGGACCTCACCATGAGGACTTCCAAACACCTTTTGAATCCGGACCAAATTTTCATGATCCGAACCGCTCAAATTTTAAAATGCATTTTCCAAAAAGGTCCAAAACACCGAAAATGCTTCAAAAAAAATACCGGAAATCCCGTTTTGTTAAAAGGATCCTTAACAAAAATCGTGGATATATATATATATAAAATATATAAATATATATATATATATATATATACACAAAAAGGGGGCAGGTCAAGATCCTATGAGAGACTCCCGACATAGTCTTACGTCCACACCTCCCATCTCCCGGCCATTTGGTCGGGATCCAATCCGTTGAATGTTTAAAATGTTTTTAAAGGGTCCGCGAGGATTTGTCAACAAAAAAATACCGGAAGGGCTTGATCGATCCGAAGATTTCATAAAAACACTATTATTCATCAAAATTTGGTCCGAATGGAGGTCCGGAACTTAATAATTGCGGGAGTTTATCGGATAATATCAAGAAGTTTTATGAGGGCTTTTTTTTTACATTAGATCGCGTGAAGGGCGTATGATATAAAAACAACGTTTTCATTTTAGCCGGTTCAAATAATTCAAATATACGGAATATGGTTGGATTTTGTATTCTTGCACTATTTTCATTGAAGTAGACATCGATATAAAACAACGACGCATTTTACTTAATGAGCAACGCAATTTTTTTAGTTTCTTTCACGATATATTGGTAATTAATAATAGCAGATTTTTTTTTTTGTGGTAATAATGAAAATTCACCTGAATTTCATGGAAAGGAGGATGGGCTGTGTCACCAAACTTGGAGGCAACAGATAAGGATGCAATGGCCAGTAATTCAAACATCCAATACTCCCACCCCTATACATTAATTTGAGATTTAAAAAAAAAAAAACCCTTAAAGAAATAATAGCATTGTATAATTAATGAAATTCCGCTGAGAAAAAATATTTTGCAAAATGTTCCCAATAAATAAACAGAAAGCTAAAAAGAAGGTACTTACTTTGCATTGCTTCGATGAGAGGAATCGATCAAAGTAATTAGCAGCATTGAAAACAGTTTGGCGTGACAGATTCAACCGGCTTTGAGACTAACACACAGAGAGAGAAATCGTGAGACTATCGTGTCACAAATTATATAGATTCATACAGAATGAATTGGGATCATCTCATTTGAAAACCACTAATCTTAATAGTACACAGAAAAATATTAATTGCATGTTCCAGATTAAGCTACACATTGCTATTATTGCGTCCCATTATGTCATTATTTCATACTTCATACACAAAAGATAGAAGTACAGAAATTGCGAGAAATTCTACACGAGAATCATCTGGTGGGACTCGTCTAAATTCGAACTGATAAAATGGTGTCACATCTAGAATGAATCTCACGTACGCGTGCATGCGTTAGGTGTTTAGTAAATTTAGCGGAATAAAGTGATCCTGAGGTTTTTATTATGTTTTCATTCATGGAACGAAACGATTTTTCTCATTAGTGTTTTTTTTTTTGGCCCATGAAAATATGCACAAAGTAATAAAATGTGGGTCCAATTGGTACATGGGAATTCGGCACGTTAATTGGCACGAACTAACCTTAACAAGCCATAGCATGACTCTGAATCTAGCTAAACTCAAACCAGAGGATTGAAGATGATTTCGGTATTCAGATTCAGGCATGTAACTCAACTCCTTTTGCTGGCAAATTTCAAAAGCTTGTTTGCAATCTTCCCCGGTAGTGTAGAAGCAACCGGTAATGGCATGCCGGCTAGCCGACTTAGAATTATCGGTGAGCCAAACTTCATCACAGAGAAGGTTATCCATGTATAGTTCCTTTCAGAAACCTCTTGACTGAAATCTATGGCTAAATATACATACATACATACGTAATCTATGGATATGTGTCAGAATTTCAAGCAGTTGATGGGGTTATGATTGAGGGATAATGCATGAAGGGATAAATATGGGTACAAGAGAAATGATAAGGCATAGGAAAGCAGCCTATTTCAGACTGTTCGTTTTCATATTGTACATGCGACTCTAAAAAGGCAAAGAATGAGGTGCATATATATAGTAGTACTTTGAGAGAGAGAGAGAGAGAGAGAGAGAGAGAGAGAGAGAGAGAGAGAGAGAGAGAGAGAGAGAGAGAGAGAGAGAGAGGGCTGGGGGAGAAGAAAATATTTAATACAACGGTTATTTGTAGGAAATGGGGGGCATGCTGTGCACCCCCTCGGCCGTTGGATCGTGTTTTGGACGGCTCGGATGTATTTTGATTTTTTACCGTAAAAAAAAATTAAAATTAAAGGATAATTGCCGAACGCATCCGAACCGTTCAAAAACTCGATCCAACGGCCGAGGGTGCAGACAGATCGATCGTGCACAAAGACGGCCAGCACAAAGATGCCCCCCAAGTCCTTATTTGTAACGCCTCTCTCACATGAAATCCGGGGGTATTGTGCGGCAAAACTATGTCGTTTTGCTCATTTTCTTGGTACACCTCCAAAACTTCCAAGGGTCCTGTTTTGAGAGTTAATTTTGGGGTTCAATTTTAGGGGATTTAGGCTCTTTGGGTTGTGCAGCGTGTGCACAACACCGTGCTGTGCACATCTTGGCCGTCCATCGGAGCAACGAACGACCCGGATGTGCACAACATTGTGCTGTGCACGGGGTTGCATAGCAGCAACCCCAGGTCCCCTTGGAAGCTTCAGAGATGTGTCAAAAAATCAAGCAAAGTGACTAGTTTTGCCGCGCAGCACCCCCTGATCCCTTCTCACATGGAGAGTTGGAGTAGGACCTACACATGTATGGGATTCACGTTATGTGAAAGAGCATTACAAATAGCTGTTGTATTGATTTGTTAACTGTTGAGTTCCAGTAACTGTAGCTTGATTTGTTTAAATCATGTTTGGTTTGTTGTAAAGACTCAACTCATTTACAAAGACATTTAAAACTCAATTTGAGCTCGAACTCGAATATTTCACTCACAAATCTTTAATGAGCCTAACTCAAACACCTGGCAATTCTGTTTGGCTCGGCTCGTTTAAGATCATAATACTCTCCATTCCTATGAAAAAAAAAAGGAGAGGGAAATTGTGATTCCCACAAAAAAATTGCGTGAGAAAATCCCAACCTTAAAACTAACGATGTACGTCTAATTATAAAGTCTTTCCGGAGCAACGGGTGGTGTTATAAGTTACTCTAGCACCACACATTTTTGTAAGTGCCACGAGTACGCGTACGACTCCACACAAATAAATAGTGCTCCGAAACTACTAAATAATTACACAGTATATATATACCGAATTATTTACTGTGGGTTGTTGGTGGAGCAAAGAAAGTGATCGTGGAGGTGGGTTAAGAAAGAGCGAGATGAATAGATTATTATGGGTAGTTGGATGATAAGAGAGAGTGGGGGGTTTAAGGTGTGCGTGACATGAGAAATGTGGACACGTTCCACATGAATTGGGGTAAATGCTGTAATTGATTCCCCCCTCGCTATTTTTTTTTTCCCGTTACAAAAAACCTAGAGAAACGCGGGTATCGTCAAGGAATATTGTTCCGTCACACAACATCACTATCGGTAAAAAAAACCCCGTCACAGTTATGTCGAGACCGTAGCTAAAATTCTACCACTTGTGGATGGTATTATTAGGAGTATGTTTAGGGCTATCGAAACTTAAACCCGAGCACTGCACAGTCAGATCTAAGTTTCCAACCACCGAACCAATCCCCGGTTGCTGTCTTTTTTCTTTTTTCTTTTTTTGACTGCAGTAAGCAATTGCGTGATCACACGAGGATAGTCCACTGTTTTCGTTAGTGTTTATTTAATGAGCTCGATTGCATCATCCCTGCGGTGTACGAAAGAGCAATGTTTGTTTGCCAGGTTAGCTTGGTCCCACAAAGGAAGTGTACTATAGAGTATAGACCACATTTCAAGCCGACCCCACTTTCTCTGACTTGATTGCACTTCGTTGAATTACGTGGGGAGTAATATCTGTTAATTCGCCGTTCAAAAAATAAAAAAAATGAGAGACTACGTTGATTCTACTATCACCGTGGTATTCCAATGAGAAAACATTATTTTCACCGCCGGCGGAAACAAATATTTCTTTCAAATCAATCACAGCAGTTCATGTGATTGTGAAGTCAATGTGATTGTGTAGTACACAATCACACGGACCGCTGTGATTGATTTGGAGGAATATTTGTTTTCACCGCCGACGGAAATAACTCATTCTCTATTCCAATACCTTATATCATGACAGTGATCACACTTTCATGCAGAATTTACACTTTCTTGCGGATCGACCCCATAATTCTGGATCCCATAATAGTATGTGTGAAGCGTAAATTAGCAAAACCAACACGGCTTGAACACGACACGACCCGATACGCCGCGTTTAATAAATATCACATAAACCACACAAATTCCTTGTTATCCCTACTAATTTGCCGCCACATCTTATAATAGTAATAAAAAAAAATTGATTTTTTGGCTTGTTTTGTTTGGGGTTCAAGGATGTGGCCGGGGACTGCGATCTTAGGTTTCAGTATTGGCTGAGCCTTCTAATTCGCGTAAGAGTGTTGCCTAAAAATGGATGAGTTAAGCGTCCTGCTTGAGCTCCTCGCCTACACATGTAGCATTGTCAGGGCCGCTAGCGCCTAACTAGACGGTGATTTGTCCGGCAAAGCACCCTGACGATCTAGTAAGTGGAGGAAGGAGATGAAAAGTAAAGGAAAGCGCCTAACCGGACGGTGATTTCTTCTGCTTGTTTGCCTTTGGTGATGCTTTAGCCAGGGTTTCATTGTTGGTTTGCAGGGGTTCGATGTCGGTTGTTTTCTTTGTTTTGGGGGGGTTTTGTAGTGTGTAGGTGTTTGTATGTTTGGTTTAGGTGTTGTTTTTTTAATCGTTGTGGGTGTGGTTGGTTGCTTGGCTGCCTGTGTTTTTTTTTTTTGGGTTTTGGGTTGGTGGTGGTTTTGCTGACTCCTCCTCCCTTGGTCCGTTTAATCTTTGTTCTCTTTTGAAGAGTAATAAATTTCTTTTGCTGAGAAAAAAAAAAAAAAAAGTTAGGGTTTGTAAAGAAAAGTTAGGCGTACCATTTAGGGCTGATTTGTGTACCTTTTTATAGCAAACTCTTGACTTGTCCTTCAAGTACATTCGTGCCTAGCACATACCTAATGTCACACTTGACCATAGTGATAAGGATAAGGGCTGTTACACACACATGCTTGAAATGCCTTCCATTTAGTATGACGTGTCATACCGGCAGAGACCGATTTTGGAAATGTCTGAACCTGCCGCTTCGGTCTGGTCGGTATTGTTTGGTTCTTGGTTTGTGCAGCACATTGAGTCGATTGGGCGATACAATGACCAAATGGGGCTCTTAGGCCTGGCCTAAACAGAGGGACTAGTTGGGGTTGTTAGGCAGTTGAGCCTTCTGGGCCTGCAAATGTTCGGCCCACTACAAAGGGTATGCCCTTGTTGTATTCCTATCCTTTTGGTGTTTGTAAAAGCTTGACTTTTTAGAGGGAAAAAAAAAAGAAAATGATTTTTTGCCATCAATTTTCATAGCAAAACAAATGAGATACACGACTTATCCACTCGGTGTGAAGCGATAAAAACCCCATAACCACAGAACAAGTCAATCCGCCCATTTCAACTATAAAACCATTTCTCTTGTCTACTTACCTTAACAAGTGAAACATTTTTCTAGTTTCCACCACCAATTAACACTCCTTACGATATGGTATTTCCTTTAACTGAGTACATCGGCCTCATCTAGCGCTTAATGCATAAACATTCTTTGGGAAACAAAAATGAAAACACTCTACCAATCATAGAAACCATTTAAGAATCTCAGGTAGTTACGAAAAACTCAAATATAAAAGTTCATGGGTGTATCATGCCGATTTAACTAAGTTCAACCTCAATAACTTGAAGAAGTATCTTCCCTAGACTCATACCCGTATAAAATCCCTGATTATACCTCTAATTGTTGTACGTACCTCTACATTAATTCAGTAACCCAACCAAGTCTATAATCAAGGTACTCGTAAAGGCAGATGTTAGATCCCAACATCGCATAAAATAGTGCATTCCCATCGGATATTGTACCACAAGTTTTAAAGTAATGTTAGTAGAAGGTCACAATCAGAAATTAACCTCGAGCGGCCAATTCCACCCAAAAAAAACCTAGTCAACAGGGACCCAAAACTTCAACAAGTCCCACACAAGTAACACTAACGAGTCTAAACATTGACAACCCCTGACAAATCAATTTCTCAATCCCGAGGGTTACACCCCAAGAGTCTACAACTCTTGAGAAAAACCACGAGACACGATCATAATATAATTCAACACTCAAACCATAGCATCAACACCTGCTTTACTGCATGTATATCTTTACACACTTACACCCACTCACACATGGTAACTGAGTGACATTAGAAGTTTATTTTGAAGTGTGTTGGCCGGTCATTCTTCAAATCAATCCTTTAGGTCATTCTTAAACTATCACGACAAAACAAGGAAATACACACTCACTTTCATTACAAGTGACATAAGTTCTACAATTGACACATACATTTTATTACGTGACTAAACCTCCATTCCTCAACACAAGGCAACAATAATAGTACTATGAGGTCAAGGCCTCCAGTTTCCCCAAACATTGGTCAAAGCACTACACCAAACTCTACATCGTCATATAGGCAATGTCACGTAGATGCATATCACTCATGCAAGCACACAATGCATGTGAAAACAATGCCTTTCATGAGAAAATAATGCCATGGTTCTAGCCCCAAGACTACCAATCTCCCCACGGTCTCTAGGTATTCTAACCTATATATTATTCTGATACCAAATTGTCACGCTCTCGATTTTTGACATATATAAATGAACATTTCTCAAATAAAGTACAATAGTTTCTATCACGCCCTCAAATGTCGGAGACAAATAAATAAGATCTCTCCAAAGAAAAGTAAACATATCCATAGTCAAGTCCAAGCCTCTCTCGCGAGGTCAAAGTTATTCATAACTTCTAGTCTCAACACAAACAAGTCAACCGGATACCTGTACCCCAAATCTACAGCGAATAGATCATAAAGAATTTTTACATAATTTCCAAATGTTCAAAACATTACAGTAAACTTAGGGTTAAAGAATCATCTTTTAAAAAAAAATAAAATAATGAATTCTACAAGATGATGAAATAGCTCCTTCATATATGCCTTTCAAAACATGCACACTTGACAAGCACCCACCTCATGCACCTTGTTGATTACCTGAAAATATTAGGGTGAGCTCACTTGCCCAGTAGAGAAAAATCTACCAAAACTAAATGCAAGTGAAATGGAAGTGCAAGACGGAAATGAGCAAGGATATCACTTAACATTATACAAAGACATATGAGAACCCACTAGAATGTATTATACCCTATTAAGCCACTAGATTCCCTAATTACCATCTCATGGTACTACCCGATATATACCCAACACACCATATGTCTCCTAAACATTTAGCATAGACATCTCATTCCTTTAAAACATTAGGTTATACTCCGGGCATGCTATATAGGCCCCTTGTCACTCCGGGCAAACCATAAAGGTCCTGTGTCACTCCGGGCATACCCTATCGGGCCCCGTGTCACTCTGGGCAAACCATAAAGGCCCCGCGTCACTCCAGGCAAACCCTATCGGGCCCCGTGTCACTCCGGCCAAACCCTATCGGGTCCCGTGTCATCATTACTACATAGTAAACTTCATATCATGCTCATTAGTACCGCTATGGTATCCATATGTCTCATCGTCTTACTTAATCGTTATGTCAATTTGCATACGTGTCATCGTATAACTCATGCCCGTTACTCTCTTCCAAACGATTTTCATGTGTTTGTACGCATCCCACAAGTACTTTAAGCGGATACACCGACTTCAAATAAAAAACTGCTATTTCCTACAAGAAATTAAGATACAAACCTTGCATATTTTCGAAGGTCTACGAATCTAGTTTCGGAATCAAAAAGCGGATTGAGATTTCAAGCTTCCTAGACAAAAATTTCGTCCTCGAAATTTCGATCACACGCTAAGGCAAGCCAAGAAACCACATCTACTTGCATGAAATAACATGATTTCGGTATCATAAACTAGTAAACATAAAAGCTCAATCATAAACTCACATTGGTTATACCGAGAATAGCTCCAGATAGTACTCATTAACCTCGTCTTCCCTTTCCCACGTGAACTCCTCACTCCCAAAAATTTTCCACAAAACCCAAACTAACCGCATCGTTGTACCCCTAACATTTACTTGTGCAAAACTAAGATACATATCAATGTCTTCCTAATAAGGATGCTTCCACTTCTAACTCTAAGTTAGACCATTTCAAGACACGAGGCGAACCCAATACACTCTCCCTGAAAGTTAAAGCAAAGATCCCAAATCTTTGTCTTGTCCTCCACTCACGGATTTCTAGGCTTACTAGGTGTGTTGTGTCCTACTCGATGCGTCCGTTACTGTCGGACCGCTTTTCCACCAACTCTCCTAAAACCAATTGGTGGTAGGAAGGGCTTCAATTAAGTCTTTTATGGCATTCGACATCGCACCCGCAAGTCTGTTTTTAGAGCGGTCGCAGGGAGTGGCATTGTGTAACCAAATCCATGAGGGCACTCCGGGCCCAACAATCCCTCCCTCACGATGACGCTCTCGCGACTCGAACCCATGACCTCCTGGCTCTGATACCACTTGTCGGACCGCTTTTCCACCAACTCTCCTAAAACCAATTGGTGGTAGGAAGGGCTTCAATTAAGTCTTTTATGGCATTCGACATCGCACCCGCAAGTCTGTTTTTAGAGCGGTCGCAGGGATTGGCATTGTGTAACCAAATCCATGGGGGCACTCCGGGCCCAACAATCCCTCCCTCACGATGACGCTCTCGCGACTCGAACCCATGACCTCCTGGCTCTGATACCACTTGTCGGACCGCTTTTCCACCAACTCTCCTAAAACCAATTGGTGGTAGGAAGGGCTTCAATTAAGTCTTTTATGGCATTCGACATCGCACCCGCAAGTCTGTTTTTAGAGCGGTCGCATGGAGTGACATTGTGTAACCAAATCCATGGGGGCAGTCCGGGCCCAACAGTTACTACATGTTGTAATTCAAAATCATAACCGAATCATAATCACCCAAATAATTCATACATCCCTGAATGACCACACAAAAGTTAAACATTAACTATTCTATGCAGTTCCTCTCTATTATCTTAAATTAAAACCGTAACCATTTCATCTCCAAACTTTACAAGACAATTAATCATACACTGAAACCTCTTTCACTAAACTCTCATCATTGCCATGACAAGTCCACATACACAAAACCCTCTATATTCTCACAACAATCATCCTGAAGGTTCAAGCCCAACTACTTCATAACCTTAGATTTATCAAAGCTCACGACGACTCCAAACTGTGAGATCTCATCCCTAGTAATTACAAGCCAAGGAACTTCGATACCAGAAGCCTAAGATTTTATAATCGACGTCCATGTAGTCCTTTCACGAAACAGAAATAAAACATAAAATAAAACACAAATGCTTTGTAATTTTATTATTCTAAACCCTTACAACAATGCCAAATTGACTTCATCCCATCTTCAGAACAAAATTCATACCCTTTTACCCAATAAATTCACCACCCCAAATGTTTCATCAACCTCTTTAGTCACTTGAACTCGGACTAACTAAAATCTTATATCTCCTATTATAGTGACAATCTCACCAAAAATCTCCCTGAACCATTATAAAATAATAGACTCTACAAGACGATCTCACTTTTAACAATTCACCCTATTTCATTAACTTAGAAAAGAACGACCCATCTCAACTTCCTAACAAAAGCCTTAATGATGTGACTTAACTCGTCATACATTTTTCCACTTAAGACTCAAAATTCATCTAGTAATCACACCTCGTTTTTTTTAATGATGAAATAATAAATCTCACACTTGAGTTTGATCGGAAGATTATCAAAGATTGCTGGAGGTAGAAGACTCCTCAATAAACGCAATTTGATTAAATTATCTCAAGTAAAGTTTAGGAAAACACCCACAATCTCGTAGAACTCTAAGCCCTATTTTGCTACTCCACTGAATCATCCGAAGGAAAACGTCTAGAGTTATAATACACTTATATACAACCTTTACCAATACAAAAATGAATAAATAGAATAATATTGTCTTCAGTAGCTATAACCCAACAATACTAGCTATCCCGCACAAAGATCAACACCCACCTTCTCATTTTACTTCGAAGCTATCACTAGATCACCATATTTACCATTATATCCATAAAATAAAATAAAATAAATCTGAGGGCTATACTAAATTTCATAAGGGTTGCTCCTTACCACATCTCTAAAACTTTTTATGCCTTAACCCAAAGTAAATCATCTACTACACTTTGCCGCTCACCTCAAATATCAATTCTCGGGACACTATCTTGGACCACATCTTGTATGTAATAAGTAAATGATTGGACTTAACCCCTTTCCTATAAAGCTCGTTGATCTCAATCATGCTTAATCTTGTCTCTTCTAATCGGCTCCCATTTTCACAGTATTTGCAACATAGTAACACATACATAATTATAGGCTTCATTGTGTAAGAGCTTCAATCTCGAAACAACACATAATGCACTTTGCATTCTAAAACCTTTAAATTCATCCCGCTCTTTAGAAACCGCTCCAAATAGTAACTCCAAAACCACAGTTGAAAAAAAAGTGGATAATAATAGAGCATATCACATCCACATTATCTAGTATGTCTCATTCCATCCGTTTCCTAACGTTCTTGTACCTCTGCATTTTACAACCACAAAACAGTATTATCAATTGGTGCTCCAAATTCCCTTAGGAATCTCACACTTCTATTTTACTACCTTATAAACAAAATACAGTCATAAGTTGGATAATCCATCTCCCTAAACCATGGTCAACTCAAACACTTACCTCCGAACACACCGTGGCGACTTTTAATAAACTAGTCCAAGCCTACCAATGACGCAAAACTCATTTACCCATTTCAAACTACCAAAACCCAATAAAGCACATGACAAATCAACCTGCTAATTCCAACAATGAAACCACTTCCTTTGCCTAATTACCTCAACAAGTGAATCCTACCGACACCCATTATTGTCCATCTCCGGATGATTTTTTTTAATATGGTATTTCCTCTAGACGACACCAACATTTACGTTCCACACTCACACCATGAATAATGTACTTCTGCACTCAATAATATCATTGCCCAACTGAATTTTATCACAAAGGTACTCATAAAACACGTGCCACACCCTGACGTATTATGAAATAATCTACTCCCATCAAATTTGTACTCAAACTTTAAGTGGATATTACAATAATCACCACATACAAAATTTTAACTTCAAAAATCTATTCAGTCTCAAGCAAGCAACACCCAGTCAACTGGGACCCCAAACTTCAGCAAGTTACTAACAAGCAAAACCACCAACTCCCATTTAATGACAACTCACAACAAATGATTGTGGTACTGAAGAAAATCGACAACTTCAAGAAAAGAAACAGTACTTAACATGCAAAGCATGCACTCCAATAAACTTGTTCTCAATAGGTTCCATCTCATTCATTCACACATACCTGATTGTTTGACTCTAATCACCACCAAACGTTCAAGCGAACATACAAGTAACGATAATAATAATAATAATAATAATAATAATAATAATAACAACTAATAACTAAAATACAATAAAACAAAATTTTTATCGAACGTATTCTTTTCTCCTCTAAGTAATTAGTACCATTAACGTACGTTGGGAGTCCATCATCCCTTGTCGGGCGACACCAAAAGGTAGACCTCATACCTATACTTAATTTAGACCATTCATTTAGCTCAATTTCTGACACCACCATTTCCACATCATAATATAGACAGATGTCAATCACATGTATCAATTCAATAGCATGAGCATAACGACAATGAAGGACAAGTAACTAAATTTATCAAGTCAAAGCTTAGGCTCAAAGCCTTACATACATACCATATATCTAACATGCATGAATTCCTCGATTTTAAACGTGACATCCCATAATGCATTTTGATAATTAGGGTCATAAACACTCACTCCTTCCATTCCTTCGTTGCAGAAAAAATATATTTAATAGTATTCTTTCTCCTTCTCCCTCTTTTTTTTTTTTTTTTTTTTAATAACAAACAAGAAGATCTTTACGAGTGAATAATCGCATATTCAAAAGTACGAAATCGACAACCATGCACAAATCTTCAACTATGAGATCTCAAGCTCTATTTATATTCAATTCTTTAAAACAAAAATAAGTTTTATATCTTGTCCAAGGGCTAGTCTAGATGTTCAATCGGGAAGTCACGGTGGCCAGCCGTACTTCAAGTTGAACATCCGAACGTAGAACCTCAAAAGAAATTTTCACATAGTTCATATGTAGTCATCATTAACAATCAACATATCACTTAACAACCCTAGATATCTGCCGATCATAATACTTCAAAGTCGATTCCAGAGGGAAAAGGGAGGAGAAGGGAGAGATCAAGGATGCTGTGAGATCAGAGGAAGCACGCCCCCATCAAACGCCATGGGTGATCGCCTGGAATCGCCAAAACGTTTCGCCTCCAAAACGTTGGAGGATGAGGAAGAGTCTTTTGTGGGTGAGTCTCCTGATTTGAGGACCAATGATTGCGTGGAGGATTTCGCGATCTTTGAAAATTCAAATCATAAGGAATTCCCAGAGGAGTATTGGAAATCAGCAAATGAACAAATTGAAAGAGTTCCAAATATCCAGCCATCAGAACCAAAAGTCTTAACAGCAAGACAAAAAAGAGCCAAGCTGAGGAAGGAAATCAGAGACATTTGTGACTCTTTAGATGAAGGTACTCAAGTTGGGGACATTTGGGAAGTAGACAGTGAGCATTCAGACTCCATCGACTCAGAGGATATTCTTAGAAGGAATAACATCATCATGAAAGGTTTTGATGAGGCAGTTCAAGTGAGTAAAAGAATAGGAATAGTTTTTCATGAAAGCGATGAAGCAGTGATCAATAGACTGGCTCAATCCTGAGTTTTCTTTTGAAGGTTTGGGGTGGAGCATCGGTTTCATTTATCTGAGGCCGTATTTGTTGCTGATCTCTGCTGTCTCCACATGTTAGTTTTGCTCCTCTTTCCATTGATTTGTTTGATGTTGCTGCTCTTGATATAGTGGTGAAAGTTTTGTTTCTTTGGATACTTTTCCTGCTGCTACTGTCTTGCAAAGGTGATGTTTTTTTTGATGCTGCTGTTTTGTGGAGTTTGCTTTGCGGGGGGGTCGTCTCTTTTCAGTGTGTCTATCTAGAAATCTGGGTTGATTCTCCTTTTGCTTCTGTTTTGAAAAGGGTAGCTATCAAGAAATTGGTGTGGTTGGACTTGGGGGCTATAGTAGAAGCATATCTGCTGTCCAAATTTTGTTTGATGGAAGTTATGTTTGGTCTTTGGTGTGTTAGTATTTGGAAGCCTATGGTAAGTCGGGTCCAAAGTAGGTTTGGGGTGTTTGTTTGCTTATGGAGTTTTTGAAGTATGGCAGTTTGGATGCAGTTTTGGTTGCAGCTTTGGGATTTATGTTGTTGATCTTGGGGAGCGTGAATGGTTCTTTCTGTAATCTGTAATCTTGTTGTTCTTTAGTTGGCTCCTTGCTAACTATGGTTATTTCCCTTTTGGTCCTTGCTTGGTGTTGATTCATTTCCGGGGATGCCAACCTTGTTGGGATGTCCGTTATGCTTCTCGCCTTTGCTTGGTTCCTTTTAATCATTGTAATTGGTTTTCAATGGTTAATAAAATTTCTCTTTTGCCGATCAAAAAAAAAACATATCACTTAACATGGACGTATTAGATACACCATAAGTTTGAACTTTACCATGTAAGATAACACAACAAAATCGATCATCACTCTCTATTCTCCTATTTTCATACCAATAATAAGTACTTTGTGTACAACCAATTTCTAGAGAAAAAAAATATTACTTTAATAAATTCTATCCAACATCTTGGCACCTCTAATCATCACTATCTACTCATAGGACACCCCTCATTTCGTAATTTCCTATAGAGATATACATTCAACAAGTAGCCAATTCTCTCGTCACTACATAAGTCAAGCAAAGAAGCTATCCTTAGTTAGCACACTACTATGAGATCAAGTCTCCAAATATCCTTAGTTAGCACACTACTATGAGATCAAGTCTCCAAATATATCCCAATACGGTTCAGTAACATTGTTGGAATCCAAGAAAGGACAATATCAACAATCACACTTTCATCACAAGATCATAACCTCAAATTTTCCGACGCAAATTTAACAGCAACCATCTATTGTTATAAGATTAAATCCCCATACATTGTCAACGACATCTCTCCATTCAACAATAGAAATGCAATGCCACATAGTTGGATGAATGTCACTCATGCAAGCACACAATGCATGGAAAAATGATGTCTTTCATGAGAAAACAATGTAGCTCTCTTTCTTTTTTCTTTTTTTTTTTTGCCCCGAGACTACGAGTCTTCCCACGGTCTCTAGGTTTTCTAACCTATTGCTCTGATACCAAGTTGTCACGCCCTCAAATGTTGGACATAAATAAATAAGATCTCTCCAAAGAAAAGTCAACATATCCATAGTCAAGTCCAAGCCTCTCTCGCGAGGTCAAAGTTATTCATAACTTCTACTCTCAACACAAACAAGTCAACCGGATACCTGTACCCCAAATCTACAACGAATAGATCATAAAGATTTTTTACATAATTTCCAAATGTTCAAAACATTACAGTAAACTTAGGGTTACAGAATCATCTTTTAAAAAAAAATAAAATAATGAATTCTACAAGATGATGAAATAGCTCCTTCATATATGCCTTTCAAAACATGCACACTTGACAAGCACCCACCTCATGCACCTTGTTGATTACCTGAAAATATTACGGTGAGCTCACTTGCCCAGTAGAGAAAAATCTACCAAAACTAAATGCAAGTGAAATGGAAGTGCAAGACGGAAATGAGCAAGGATATCACATAACATTATACAAAGACATATGAGAACCCATTAGAATGTATTATACCCT
The DNA here is from genome assembly GCA_016920895.1 of Vaccinium myrtillus. Taxonomy (NCBI): domain Eukaryota; kingdom Viridiplantae; phylum Streptophyta; class Magnoliopsida; order Ericales; family Ericaceae; genus Vaccinium; species Vaccinium myrtillus. The sequence continues at coordinate 27,272,966 of CM029270.1, forward strand.
ATTAAGCCACTAGATTCCCTAATTACCATCTCATGGTACCCGATATATACCCAACACACCATATGTCTCCTAAACATTTAACATGCACATCTCATTCGTTAAAAACATTAGGTTATACTCCGGGCATGCCATATAGGCCCCTTGTCACTCCGGGCAAACCATAAAGGTCCGGTGTCACTCCGGGCATACCCTATCGGGCCCCGTGTCACTCTGGGCAAACCATAAAGGCCCCGCGTCACTCCAGGCAAACCCTATCGGGCCCCGTGTCACTCTGGGCAAACCCTATCGGGTCCCGTGTCATCATTACTACATAGTAAACTTCATATCATGCTCATTAATATCGCTATGGTATCCATATGTCTCATCATCTTACTTAATCGTTATGTCAATTCACATACGTGTCATCGTATAACTCATGCCCGTTACTCTCTTCCAAACGATTTTCATGTGTTTGTACGCATCCCACAAGTACTTTAAGCGGATACACCGACTTCAAATAAAAAACTGCTATTTCCTACAAGAAATTAAGATACAAACCTTGCATATTTTCGAAGGTATAAAAATCTAGTTTCGGAATCAAAAAGCGGATTGAGATTTCAAGCTTCCTAGACAAAAAGATAGCCGTTCCCGTAAGATGTGGCAGTTCTGTCAACACTGCGAATTTCATTACCACAATCCGGTCAAACATTTTTCATATTTTCTGTACTTTAAATTAAACTCTGAAACTTTACCACAATATAGAAGACATGTATGGGTAGCTACAGTAAACCTTTCATAAATTTACGTGTTCTGAAAAAATATCTAAAAATTTGGCCAAAATAGAGGCAGATTCAAGTCGCCACTCAAACATATACTTGGAACTATCTTAATCACGAATTTGGGGTTCCAATCCAAAAATGTGTGCAAATAATCAGCCATATACACTAGAGAAAGGGATTGTTAATGAGTTTTCAAGAGAGTTTCACAAAAACAAAGGAGATTGATCAAGTATAAGAGCAATATACATATCAAATCTTCACATACACTTAGTAGGAGTAGAGATTTCCCTACCTCAAGAGGGTTTTGAGCAAAACCCCAAATCTAGCAAAACCCTACCTTTCCCAACCCAGATTTCTCTAAGCTTTCGGCTCCTCAAGCTTCCCCACGCAATTTCCACGTCTAGACGACGAGATTTTCAAGGATCTACGGTTTATTTTGGTGGGTCTTGATGCATTTGTGGAGGATTTTAAGAGAGAGAGAGAGAGAGAGAGAGAGAGAGAGAAAATCGGATGGGAGGGAGGAAAGAGAGGGGTTCGGCTGTGAGAGGAGGAGAAGAGGGATTTCATTTTTTTTTCTTTCTCCCTTCCCCGACCACACACACACAAATATATAGATAATTACACTTGCACCCCGTTTTCTATATTGCACAATCAATAAGGTCCACTACCATAAGTTATTACCCAGCAAGCCCTCACACCTAATTTGAAAAAAAAAAAATCAATTCCACACTATCTTTCCCAATTATTTTCGGGCAACACATTATATAAATTTTCGGGTCTTTACAGTTTCATACATTGTCTCTCAAGGTTCTCAACACGATATGCCATACACAAAGTTGATAGCTACGTACCCATGTCCCATGTGATATAAATCAAAGTGTTAAGTTGTTTCATTCCTCCAAAGTCAAAAGAAAGTAGTACATAATACGGTTACAAATTCATCTTCCAAAAATGTAGTTTATGAGATGATCAAATAACTCTTCCTGTACACTTTTAGAGGATCATGCACTTGAAGCACTCCAACTCATGCTCCTTAGTTCGTAACTGAAAATGTAAGGGTTGAACTATAGTAGCCCAATAAGAAAATCTTCCACAATTTCTAGATGCATATGAGATGATATGATCATTTGATATCAAAGAGGTAAGAGAAATTAACAATGAAAGCTTTAATAAGACACGCAGTCATATACTAGATCAAAATGCCCTTGTAAGTTAACGGAGTGTCCCATAAGTGTTCAATTATTATGTTGGTGTCTATAGTGGCAACTCTAGGAATTTTTCTAAGGGTGTTCATAAATTCTTATGCTCTACTACCTCTATAAACAACAACTAACTATAGACAAAAAAAAATCCATCAATATCGACAATGCCACCTAAAAACGACAACAGATAAATGATATTACAATTTCTCTCGACGTGTTTCATACTTTGAAACCGTTGCATAATAGCCTCGTTATCAACAGTGTCAACTATCAAGTACATCACTTTTAATATTACACCCCTGTCCTCGGTCTATGAGGAGCTTCTCATGGCCGGTCTTCTTAAACCACTCTCTCCAACTCATTTACCTCAAAAGCTCCCAGCTTACCACAATCCAAATGCCTTTTGTGCCTTCCATCAAGTGCCCAGTCATACTATCGACGATTGTCAACGCCTTCGTCACGAGATTCAAGATCTCATTGACGAAAAAACCATCTCTCTTCTGCCACTCGAGTCCAACACCATATTAAACCCCATGCCTCAGCATAAACAAAACCTCGACATCAATCAAATCAGCCTCATTTCCACTAAAAATGCCCCTTTGAGCTCCACCAACAATGATCCCAACCAAATTGAACCGATCAACAAGATCACGACCCAAACCAACTGCTCTCAAAACCGGCGAAGAAAATTTTCCCAACTCTCTGCCCCTTTGCCCTTGGTCTGTAAAGAGCTTCTCATGGCAGGTTTCCTCAAACCACTTCAACCAACTCCACCCCCACAAAATCCCCCACCTTCCTACAACTCAAATACCTTTTGCATCTATCACCAAACACCGGGTCACCCTACCAAGAGATGCCAACGCCTCCGCCAAAAGATTCAAGATCTCATTGACAACGGATCCATCTCTGCACCACTGGCAAAACCAAACACCTCGCCAAATCAATGAACCATCGATGGCCATGCAGTAGTTCAACCTTCCACAAGTCTTGGAAGTCTTCAAGTGTCGAGTCAAGTTTTCACTTCTGATCGAGTCAATTTGTATTTCGAGTCTGTTTATGTTTTTGCTTTCCTCGTCTATGTGTTTTCATCTTCGAGTCTGTAATGTTTTGTTATTGTTGTCAAAAAAAAAAAAAAAGACCAAAAATAGAGTCAACTTTGTGGTCCCGAACTACGCACGACCTGATTCCTTGCAAAGGGATACGTAGGCAACCCTTAGTGGTTCGGTCGCAACCATAAAAAAAAAATGTCATATTGTTGTGTTGAATTTGTCATCATAAACTTGGTTTTTTTTTGTAATAATCTCTCAACTTGGAATTGTTTTACACCATCATTTGAGAAACATGATAATCATTTCGAAACACGAGAAGAATCTTGATTGAACCCTTGCCCCGCACAAGGAGGATTTCCAGTGGACCATTCCCCGGTGTCATCAAGAAGCGATGCTTTGACACAGGAAAAGCCTGCTAGGTTGAAAACCTGCAAGGGCGACCTAGGCAAAAGTTAAGGCAAAAACCTCGCTAGATCAAACTTCAAAGTGAGATCTAGGCAAAAGTTAGAGCAAGCATGAGTTCTCCCCATCAAGTTGCACAATTCAAAATGAAGAAAGGCATTCTTTGTTTTTATTCCCCACATAAATATCCATTGCAAGCCCTTTTGAGCCTGAATCAATTTCTTTGAAAAAGAACCCAGCTAGGCAGCTATCCCCCACATTGGGGTGAAAGGAAAGAATAAAAAAGAAAGTGCCAAAGAAGTAGGCGCGTGAAAGTTCAAACCATCACAAGAATGGAAATGTTAAACTCATTATCACTTGAAAAATGCCAAATTGCATCTAGATGAGGAGCACAGAAGAAATGAAACAGAAAAAGCAAATGGAAAGAAAGAGCCAATCAAAAAGAGGCACAAAAGAAGAAGAAAAGAAGAAGCGTCCCTCAAAAAGAAAAAAGGGACACAGATGAAGTCCGAGATAGCTGTCAGCTCAAACAACCCCAAGGAAAAACGAGATTTTTGAGCCTATTATCCTTCCTTTGTTAAGCCCGTAACCTTGGCCCCGTCATAACCTAGATAAAAGTCCTTTCAGATTGGAAAGTGCAACTTGATAGTGAGACTTCAAGTCGCAAAGGGATCAGTTTAATCTCCCTTGAAAAAGTCAAAGCATTGTGCAAACACTAGCGTCATGCAAAGCAAAAATCTAAAACTGGGGCATATCAACAGGTCTTCATCTGCAACCCTCTAAACTGGGGCATTTTGAAGAAAAATCAATGAAGCATCATCAGCAATCTGGGGCATGGGTTTCATGATAAGAAATCTTGTGTTTTGATAAAATAGCTGATTTGAATGAACATCACTTGATGGAGTAAAACAACCACAAAATCAAAATCCAATTTTATCATAACAATTTCAACATCGATAGTGAAGCATGTTTGCCATCTTTCAGAACTTTGGGTCAGCATAGTCTTCCATATCCTTCGAGTCGACATGTTCTTCCATATCAACCTTTGCCCACTCGGGGCACCCCAGTCAAGCCATTCACATAGTTTCTCATATCCGGCATGTCAACATAGTCAATCAAATTCCTCAAGCCTTGTCTGTCACGATCCACCCCCTTGTCAAAAAGGGCGATCAAATTCCTTGGCCTTGTAAAAATCCGCCTCTTTGTCAAGAGGGCAATCATGTCGTCTTAGTCTTGTCAATCCTTGACTCGTGGAAACGATTTCAATGCATAAAAAACCCATGTTTGGGTACATGGTCAATTGATCCCCAAAACCATCAGCAGAGCCGAGAAAGAAAAATTAGAATTAAGGATCATCATCTGTGGGGGCATGTCAGCATAATGCCATTTCTGGAGGGAAGCATACACCCAAATCCAGGACTGGGGCATAGGAGCCTAAAAGTCTAAAACCAATCCAAAACCCAAGTCTTGCCAAACTCAAACCCTAGCCAAAAGGGAAAGTCAGTAAAGCAAAAGAGCCACCCCATTGAGCCTCCTACTTTTTAAAAGAAGGAATGTTATCGTTGTTGTCGTCAAGTGTCGATGGACGAGTCACATGCAATCGTCCTGCGGGACAGTTTTGAATCAATCGTCCTGAAGGACAACTTTTAAATCAATCATCCTGAGGGACAAACTTTTTTAAATCAATCGTCCTGCGAGACCGTTTTGAATCAATCGTCCTGAAGGACAACTTTTAAATTAATCGTCCTGAGGGACAAACTTTTTTTTTAATCAATCGTCCTGCGGGACAGTTTTGAATCAATCGTCCTGAGGGACAACTTTTAAATCAACCGTCCTATGGGACAATATTTCAATTAGTTTTGAGTTAGATCCCTCACCCCGTTGTCTAGAGGATAGATTAGTTACTGTTGATTTAAGTTCCCTCGCCATGTTGGCCAGGGGATAGATTTCTTGCTGTTGCTTGGAGATAAATTTCTCACCTGTTGTAGCCGCCTAGTTGGCGCACCTTAATCATTTTAGCCGCCTAGCTGGCGCACCCCAATCATTTTAGTCGCCTAGCTGGTGCACCAATCATATCAAGTTAGTGCTTTTAATCAATTGTTCTAAGTATTTGTTGTTGATGAGCCGTCGTGTCGCTAAGTCCATCACATAAATGTGTTTGGTTCAGTAGCGTATTGATTGCCTCTTTGCTCAGTAAGCAATCACATTTTCTCGATTGTCTCGTTGCTCAGTAGACAATCATCTTATCATTGGCCATCTTGTTGCTCAAGGGATAGCCACCATCAAATTTAGCCTCCCCGTTACTCAGAGGGTAGCTCCATTTAATCATGTCACGGTATGAGTTTTTTTAGCCACCTAGCTGGTGCATACGATTGAATGAGTAGTTGGTTGTATTTAATTGATTGTTTGTTCAGCGTTTCGACCTGGGAAGGCTCGTCGACTCACGTAATGATGATTTGTTTGTTTGGCGTTTCACGACCCGGGAAGGCTCGTTGATTCGCATGATTTGATTGTTTGGCGTTTCACGACCCGGGAAGGATCGTTGATTCGCATGATTTGATTGTTTGGCATGTCACTACCCGGGAAGGCTCGTTGATTTGCACATGTCCCCAAGAACTACGCTGGTCTGATCCCTACAATGGGGTACGTAGGCAGCCTGAGTGGCGCGACCGTGATTTTAATGTTTTCCTTTGCAGCTTGAGAAAGGCTCAGGGAACGAATCGGGATGTCTCTATCTTAGATGTAACTCGCATCAAGCAATGATGCAGAGTTCCATCCAAGAGGGGCAACTGTAGACACCCCGATTTTGACCCAAGAAACTTATCAAGCATCCCCGATGATGAAAATGCCCTATAAGAGCACGCGAGACGCTTGATTGTGAACTTGGAAACCCCTCCAAAACCTCTCCAAAATAAACCCAAGCCTACACCACCTTCTAGTACATTCAAAACCCTCTTTTTTGATATATAATATGTCCCAATCCATTTTGAAATGAGGGAGATGTGCAAGTTTTACCAAAACGACTTGTTTTCCCGACCTTCTGAGGGTAAAATGGTCACATATTTTGATGTACAAATCATATTGGGTTCAAACCACTTGGGTTAGAAAGTAGGCTTGACAAGCTTTCCAACGCTTCAAACTATACGCAAAACGGAGTTCGGTAGCACCCGGAATGGCCCCGCAAAGTTTGGAATTTTGTGCTATCTCCAAGTCCAAGCGCCTGGATTGGATGATTCCAGGCGCCTGGATTTGATCAATATGGGTGCCTGGACTCTCTCCAAATACTTGATCCCCAAGGTCAAGTGAGTGGGGAGGAGCGTCTTGGAGGATTCTTTGGGTATTTTCTGCAGAATTCTGTTAGAGTAAGTGGAGGGAAAATAGAGTGGCCTATTAGACCCCTAGTGTGCCCTCCTAAGGGTTCTAATGGCCCTTTTTGGACCCCATTCTTGCCTATATATACCCCCACTTCTCTCCATATTGAAGGGATCAGTTCTCCCCTCTCTCTTATGCTGTTATTCTGCTGCAAAAATTTCCAGAAGTTCCGTCCTAGTTAATCCCTCTCTATTTCCTTTACTTTCAAGCATAAAACCCACTTTTTACTACACCAAATCCATGTATCTTCATCATCCATAATCAAATCCCAACCATTCCACCTACAATCAGTCTAGTACACTTCCAAGAGCCAAAATTCAGTCCATTCAACCACCAATAGCCTTCCAAAATCAAACCCAAGTTCATTAATCAAGTCTCAAGGTAGATTTTCTACCAAAAGTGTTCAAAAAGGCCCTGAGGGGGACTCAACCAAGTTCTTACTAGTCTTCTATACTAGTGGAGGACTTGGAAGAGGTTTGAATCATACAAGGAAGAAATTTGTTTTGTGTATCAGAATCCAATCCAGGTGCCTGGATTGGCTCAGTTCAGGAGCCTGCATTCAATCCAGGCGCCTGGATTCTCTCAATGTAGGCGCCTGGATTCCTTTCTCCCTTGTCATTTTTTCTGCTTTACTTGCATTTTAATCACCCATGAAGTCATTTAGCATCATTTTGAACAAGTATGAATGAGCATATAGTATTACACTTGGGGTTTATTGTGGAAAATGGGGTTTTAAGTTTGCTGTCTGGTAGGCCATCCAGGCGCCTGGATTGTCCCATTCGAGGCAGGCGCCTGGATCTGCCTAATCCAGGTGTCCAGATTGCCATCCAGGTGTGGCAAGTACGATGTTGGTGATCAGTTTCTGAGGCATCTTTGAACAGTTTGAGCGTCTTATATCATTCATCCATAACATTTTGCATAATCATCCACACATATTTCATTAATCTTCTCAATGCATTTATGTGTTTTCGCATGAATTCGTAGTCAAAGTCTATTCAAATGATATTTTCAAAATCCCTTAAACATTTAGTAGAGACCGGTGGTTACATCGGGCGTGAGGGGTGCTTTAAATTCCTTCCCCTCTCGTAACCTAGCTCCCGGACCCAAGAAATCTCAATAAAAGCGGACCGGTGAAATGTTTTCCATACCAAGGGCAAAAGAGTCATTTTCAACAGGTTTCTCGGGTACAGTCCTCAAACCCGGGTGGCGACTCTTGTCAATCAATCAAAACCATTTTTCAAACCAACAACCGTTTTCGTGGACGTACTCCGCGGGGTGTTCACAGTATTTCATTGCTGAAAAACTTCTTTCAATTGATGCAGTGGCGACGGGAAGAGTCAACACTAATGTCACAAGCAAATAGACCAATCTATATATGACATGCTTATCTATCACCGCCAACCTCACAGCAAAATCTCCAATCCCTTTAACCTCAAAAAATCTTGTATCAGATCTCATTTCTACAATGAAATTTTGAAGTTGAATGTCCAATGCCATTAATGTCCACCTTAGAAAAGTCAAATGGGTAGAGTTCTGCGAGACACCAACTTTTTCCTATCAAATGTAGAAAATGAATTTCTAGGATTCAAGCAAGCCACACAAAGTAGCAACTCTGTGTTCGCCTCAGTGAAGCGATTGTTTAGCTCTTAAAGTTGGAAGATTGAATAAAATAGCTCAACAAGATAAGGATGGGATATTGTGATTGAGGGTGCTTTGCATTGTGGCTGATCACTAGAAACCAACATTTAATCATGTTAGGGACAAGAATATCATGGTTGCAAAACAAAGAAACTTCGGCCAATTAAGTATCCCACCCATCATCTCTCACAATTTGCAACCGGTTTTTGGACATTTCAACAAGTGCCATAGTGTTTACAATATCTTGTGTCTTCTTTTGTAATGCTATTGACAACTCATTTGTGATCCCCATGACATCTTTAATCAAGTGCATGGTAAATGCAAATTCGAAAGATAGCATTGATTTCTTAATAGAACAAGCTTAAGATTTGTGATTTGTTGATGGGTCATTCTCTTGAATCATACCAAGTACCTCAAGAGCTGATGAAAACATCAAAATCAAGTTAAGAAGAGTCCCATAATAAGAACCCCAACGTGTATCCCCAGCACGTTTAAGACTAGTCACCTGATTGAGACCTCTTCCACTTATAAGATCACCATTGTTTAATGCTTCTTTGATCTTAGCAAATTGCACATCTCTTAGAGCATCTTGTCTTTTGCAAGAACCTCCAACAATTGTCATTATGTTAGCAACTACCTGAAAAAAATACCAACATCGACATGCTTTTTGGCAATAGCAACAAGAGTCAATTGAAGTTGATGAGCAAAACAATGAACATAATATGCAGCTTCATTCTCTTTTAAAGTTAAAGCTTTGAGACTATTTAACTTACCTCGCATATTACTTGCTCCATCATACCCTTGCCCACTTACTCTTGATAAACTCAATCCATGGCGAACAAATAAGGACTCAATTGTAGGTGTTAAACTTTCATAACGAATGCGGAAACGGGTGGTTTGGATTACCTTTAGCGAACTTTTACCGAACTGGATCTTTTGTTGGATGGATTACATACTCCAGATCACGTACTAAAATAACAACAATCTCCTGCGATGGAGTGATACTACGACGTTCGAGTATCACCCTCTATTCCACGGTGCAAAAGCTTTGAATCGCTCTTTAATGATAGAGAGAGAAAACTAAGGAGAGAGTTTTCTAGAACTCAATGACTGATAATTTTGTATGCATATGAATTATGAATATGCTGCAAGAAATATATAGAGTGAGCATCCTAGACTTTTGAAGTCCTATAATCCTAAGAGAATAGGATCACTTCAACTTCTTGCATCTTATCTCCAAGATAAGATATGACTCTATAATAAATGGGTCACTGGGTCATGCCCACATGGGCGACCCGATTTGGTCCCGGACCCAGCTCCAAATTCCAACAGTAGGGATGATAACGGGTAGGGTATGGATTAAGGGACCCTAATCTGATCCCCAATTGGAGAGTCATTTACCAACCCCGCTCTAATCCCACTGGGGATATTAGATAAAGCACCAAATTCACACTCCATTGGATATCGGGGTTTCCCAAATATACCCATATCCAAACCAAATATATAAGAAGTCAATAATGAAACCAAAATACAAATCTGCTAATTCAAACCAACAAAAATATAAAGTAAAAAAGCTTCACATTATTTTATTCTAACCACTAATGTAGAAAAAATAATAGTAGTCTAACAAAACACCAATCTAAGCAAACATGAATTTCTAAGTTTCATAAAGCAACAAACCAACAAATTTAACAAAATAAAATGAAAGAATGAAACATAGCAGAACATCATTTGAAGGAGCCAACAACCAGTACTCTTGAATCTTGATGCACTACTACTGCCTTCACTTTTTTTTATTTCTTCATCCCTGCTTAATCACATGAAAAAGGGTGCTTAGAAAAATATTGCATATGTTTAAGATTTAACAAGAGAATCTAATGAAATAAATTACCACATGAGGGACACATGATTCGTCTGATTCTACGTCATCATATATGGTGGCATAGCTTGTGGATGACTCATCTAAAAAAACAATTGCGACATAAAAATTGGAAAAAAAGTAAATGAAAGTTGAAAAAATAAAACACTACAAATTGAATACATTGTATCTCTGAAGCCCAAAGCCAACTTTATGCGTACATTAAAGCTTCCAATGTTTTTGGATGAAGCTTACTACAATGCGGGCTGAACAATCTACCACTAACACTAAATGTCGACTCGGAAGCAACATTGGATACCGGAATGGCCAAAAGATCCCTAGCTATTGCCTGTAAGGTTGGATACTTAGGTGCATTTGATTTCCACTACCCCAGTACATTAAAACTCGGGATTCTTGGCAAAACATCCTCCTAAAGATAAAGATCCAACTCTGATCTCACATTATATTCTCTTTGCCTTTTTGTTTCTACTAACAAACAAATCATATTCACAAAGTGTCACATAATTCTTTAAGGGCTCTTGGCTAGAAGAGGAGCACATTGAAGACTCGCCCCCACCCTCTCTTTCTAAATGTCCTCTACTTTGGTACTCACTTAGCAAATTATGACATTATTTGTGAAATTTCTCAATTTTTTCTTGGGCCATATACATCTCCAAAATGTTTGTCAAACTAGAACTCAAGCACTGTCATCTTATACCTAGGATCCAATACTGCGACAACTCCCACAATGCCATGTGTACTAAACCAATATTTATCAAATTTTGCCACCATTTTCGCTGCCATTAATTTGACCACAAGATCAGTAGAAGAAAGCCATCCCCTTAATTCTAGACTAATCTCAATAGTTTTGGAAAATAAAGATTTGTTGCGGGATATTTAGTACCAGAGAACAGTTCTGTGACTCTAAAGAATGTTTCCAATTTTTCACATATGGCTTTCGCAAAATACCACGCACAATCACTTGGCAAAGTTTTGTAGTGTGAGTCTCTTTGCTTCAATCCAAAAAAAACTTCCTTATAAACCATAGCTATTTGAAGCATCAATTATGTAGAATTCCACCTAGTTCACAATCAAGTCCTAATTTCTTAATACTTGGAATACGCAATTGGCGGGCTGTTTCTTCAAAATTTTCCATCCTTTTGGGTGTTGCTGTCCAATAAGCTACACACTCCCGAATTTTCTCAACACCTTTTATCACATCTAAATCATCTTTCACAATCAAATTCAAAATATGTGCACAACACCTCATATGAAATAAATGCCCACCTAATAAAAGAAAGCTACTATCAACTTTTTCCAACATGCTTTCAACCATGGCATCATGGGTGGAACAATTATCGACAGTGATGCAAGAAACTTTTCTATCTAAGTTCCAAGCCATCAAAGTATAGCATAAAACATCCTTTTGTGTGTGGACATGGAACATAAATAAACCTAAGATACAACAAGAATGAATAAATTAGAAGCAAGCAAAATCAATCTAAAAAAATGACATCGAAAATAATTATGTAATTTTGTTGTTAAAGTACCTCCAAATGTGGCTTTGCATTGACCATGAATCGTCAATAAAATGTGCGGTAACAGCCATGAACCCTTTCTTTTGATTACTTGAGGTCCACATGTCAATTGTGATAGCAAATCTAGTTTGGTTACCCTCCACTAAACTCAATGTCTTCACCTTCTCATTATTACAACAAATATCACTTTGCATAGCGTGCGAAAAACGCTATGAAAAGTCTTGGACATTTGATAGCATTCTTGGCCTGCTATCTATTCTTTACCTTCGATAGTGTTTCTTGCATGCTATCTTATACTTCTCTTTACAACATGCAATGAACGTTATGGAAGATAAACTTTCAATAGCATTCAACAATTGTTATGGTTTAGTAATCTACCAAGCATTATATGAACGCTATCTTTCATGTTCCAACATCACATGAATGCCATTTAAAAAGACTCATTTTGTAGCCATTTTTCTGTGCTATAATCTGTCAACTTTTTCATACAAACAATTTTTATACACTATGGACAGATCAAAAAATATAGCATAACCTGGAAAACAATCAAAACCAATAGCCAATCGACCAATTGCCAAACTAGAAAGACCATTATATTCAAACGTTGCTCCTCAGAAAACTAGTAGGAGACTTATCATTCATCCAACATCACTTTATACAAATAAAAGGAAATCAATAGCTAGCTAATCTCCATATGCCAACACATTTGCAAAAAGACTGTAAACGGTCAAATCTCTTAACACTAAGTAGCCTAGCAGCGTGTACTGATACAAAAAAGGACTTAGTGATGCAAAAACTCCAATTCCTGAGTTCCAATTAAGCACGACTAGCATAAATATCGCATCTCCATCTTAGCAAAAAGTGACGAAGTATCAATCATCTTCTTCAACCAATGGACCTGCGTAAAATAAAAGAAATGGATTTAGAAGAGAACACTTAAAATTTTGCAGTTCATATTGCTACCCAATTGGTACACTTGCAAAAGTGTGAAAACCATACAGTAAGTAGAATCTGTCTATTCTGCTCCATTTTTCACTTGTTTGAGAATTGGACTAGGTAAATTTCCTACCTAACATAGGTAAGTCAATCAACTCCATATCATCAATGAAATTATTCAGATGTTGCATGCCACTACTACTAGAACAACCTTGTCTATCAGAAAGGTTTCTGACCTCATTAAGGTCCCCCCTCAGGCACCAAGGGTCAGAGAAAGCTAGTTTAAGGTTAAGTAGATAGTGCCAAACTTTTCTTCTATCCATAGTGGGGCAAGGGCAGTATACATTCACCAAGACACAACTGAAAGAGTTATTGAGCATACCTTTCAAAATGATGAAATTCCTTGTACCACAGCTATCCACCATTGTGAAGAAATTTGGATTCCAGATACATAATAATCCTCTTGCAGTACCTGAAGCTTCAACATCCAGAAATTGAAATTGATCTTCCCACCAAATAGACTTTAGAAAATCGATTGTTAGAGTACCCTGCTTAGTTTCTTGAAAGAAGGCCATCTCCACCTTTTTTTCCTTCAGGAATTTCTTGATTCTTCCCCTTTTCTCCCTTTTAGAAAGACCCCTGATATTCCAAGACAATATCTTCATTTGATAGAAGATGAATGTTTGGCACTGCCTTTGGTATGGAATTTTTAGAGTTGACAATCGGCCCTTGTATTATTTAGGGCTCTCAATTCTACAATTTTACTGACAACCTCATCCTCATCACCATCATAGTTCATATACAACTGATTAACTTTCCAGACAGCTTGTGCTTCATTCAGTAAGATTTTATTCCTGTTGTTGATGCCGTTTGAAGAAATGGATGCTGACAAAGCAGCAGCTGCAACTGCCGATCTAAACAGAACACATTTCTTACCACCTTTTTTGTTGTCTTGTTTGATCTTTGAGTAGCCAAGTATCTCATTAATGGTCTTCCTCTTCTTTTTACCTTTGACACCTTTAATTGCAGCTTGGATTTTGATTTGGTTTTCTTCCACTATCTTATCCACCTTTGTCCCATCGTTTTCAGCTTCAAATGGAATTAATTCAAGTCCAATACCATTCGAATGTGCTTCATTAAGGTCCACCTCCCCCAGAGCAGTGTTAGTGATTGCCTCATTAACCTTGTGCTTAATGAGGTTAGTTGGTGGGATTGTTTCATTAATAGCATCCAATGGAACTTCCCCAAAACTGTCCATGACTATTTCGTCTCCCACTACTGACTTACCAATTCCCGAAGTGGAGCTAAATGAATCAATTACTTCCTCAACCAAATTCTGTTTTGAATTTTCTGGATCATTGTCATCAGAAAATGCCAGCTCATTACCATTTATGTTCTTCCACTGCTTTATCATCAGTCTTTGATCCCAACTCAACATTCTTGCTTCCATCATTTTCAGTCACGGGCACTTCATCATCTTCTTTATCCTCCCCTCCTTCAAATACACTATCCATGGGCAGTAATGTTGGTACTGGGAATTGATTTTGGTTTACAAATCTGAAAGAGTCTTCTTCTATAATACGAACTTTGTAACTTGCCCCATTTACCACCATTTCTATGATACCTTCTATCAATTGCTGAGATTCTGTGACTATAAGAATTTTACCTTTTGCAAAAGATTTTTCCTTTAAAGTGCTCTCATCAACTTGGATGAAATGGCTCCAAACAGTGCCAATTTCCTTGAAATTTGATATAGACCAGGCATTTAGTGGCATTCCGAAACAAGATAACCATACAAAACGTTCCACACTGGTTTGTTCCCCATTCCATGGGTTAATTTGTTCAAACCAGATTTAAATCCATTTTTCCTTAAAGATTAAATCTCTAGACTCCACATCAGGAAAAGTGATTATAACAGATCTTCCACCCATAGGTTTAATTTGGACATGGATTCCTTCTTTCAAAAAAATCATCTCCAAGTCAGATGCTGAGACCAATTTACGAATGGTGGCAACAACACTTCTAAGTAACCAGCTATTACCAGAAGCTTGAACCTGGATTATTCCTGATTGTAAACTTGGTGCCTGGTTGAGTGTAGCTTCGAATCTTCTATTTTCAGCTTGTTTGCTAGATTCCGCAACACCTTTTCTTCTCCACACTTCCTTTCCCCTTTTTTCAGTTTGGATTTTCTTGAAGCTCATCTTACGGGGGTTTGGGGTTTGGGAGCTCAATTGTCTACGATTATGATTGTTTTGCATGCTTCCTTGAGACCTAAAATTATCCTCTTTTCTCAGAAATTTAGCAAATTTAACCTCCAATTTGTGATTCCAGACCCACATCCCGTTCGAACTTTCTATTGCTACGACAGCATCCTCATATCTGAGGAATCTCACAAAGCCAAAACTTTGGCTAGAGACTTTGCTCCTTTTATTAGGAATAAAAATATCTTTAATTTACCATACCTTGAGAAGAGATTGAAGACCCAAATCTTGCGAATTTGATAGGGTAGGTTATCAACGAAGACAGTCGAAGTTGGAGGTATTGTGCCCATACCCAGTGCTTTGCCACAAAGTCCCAATATGAATGATTTGCTTGAAATCAACTCTTCTAAGAAACACCCCAGCTTTTCTACGACCAAAACCTCTATCCACAGATTCTACGATTGCTGTACCGAGATCAAAACCCCAAAAGATCCATAGAGTCAGATCGACTCTTGTGTAGTTAAAGTGAAAACCTCACCAAGCGAAACAGGCGATGAGATGCCAGAAATACATTCACCCCGATCCTTATCCACAGGCTTTTACCGTTGTCGGCGGTGGAGGTCGGACCGGCGATCCAGTACCCTTGATCCCTTAATAGCCTGGCGCTCCTCTCTTATTTGCCAAGCATGTACACAAATACAAAATACAAAGTCCCCAAAATACACTTATATGATTTGATCTATTTCCTCAAAAGTATAAGTGCGTGCACACTTCAGCTTATTTTATTTTATTTTTTTGATTTGCAACAAGTTTACTAAAGAAATCTTGACAAAGGGTATATCAAGATGGGGGAAAGAGGGAGGGGACTCCAACCAAGGATTGAAGAAATTAAAAAACCCCCATTGGACAGCCCAACAACACCTAAAGGGCCAAGCCCAATAACACACAGAGGCCTAAGCCTAGATAATACGATGAAGCCTAAAGAAAAAAAGGCCCAACCCCTACACGAAAAAGAGACCTAGACATCATGAGCTGCCGCACCCACCCGATCACCGGCGTTTAGCACAACCACCACCAATCCACCAACAACAACCACAGATTCGCTTGCTGTTAGGACCAAAGACTGGACACAACCAACATTGTAGACCGGCAGAGACTCGAAGCTGTTAAAGTGGAGAAATGGAGAATACTACACACAGCATCCAAACCGCCTGGCCGTTAAGCTCGAAACCGGTTTCACAAAGCTCCGCCAAGGTACCACATGAAGCTGATCAACGAAGGTTGGGGGAGAGGAAGAGAGAGATGACCAAAGCTTCGCCATATTGCCGACGAGCCATCGCCCATGGAGATGAAGGACCATGATATCGCGAACCCAACGAGAGATCGGACTCCAGAAACAGCCGCTGAAAAACTGCCAAATCGGTCCTCACAAAGGGCTTGGAGAGTCGGCCGCCAAGATTCCATGAAGCCACTGTAAGCCGCCACCTCCGTCTACCATCACGATCTTGGCCACACCTCCAAAAAAAAAGGAAGGGGGGCACTCCTCCTCTCTCTAATTAAAAAAACAACCAATCGTTATTCTCCCCCAAGATTCCATGAAGCCTTTGTAAGCCGCCACCTCCGTCTACCATCACGATCTTGGACACACCTCCAAAAAGGGGGGAGCAAAGAGAAGAGAAGAAGGAGAGAGAGCGTTGGTTGTTTTCTTAATTAGAGAGAGGGAGTCGGGGGGAGCAAAGAGAAGAGAAGAAGGAGAGAGAGCGTTGGTTGTTTTCTTAATTAGAGAAGAAGGAGAGAAAGCGTTGGTTGTTTTCTTAATTAGAGAGAGGGAGTCGGGGGGAGCAAAGAGAAGAGAAGAAGGAGAGAGAGCGTTGGTTGTTTTCTTAATTAGAGAGAGCCCCCCCCCCCCCCTAGAGAGAGTTTCTGTGTGTACACTCTTCATACTAGAACTCATGTTTTTTGTTTGAATTTGATAGTTCAGCAATCTCTCTTCCTAAGTTTTACTGTTCTATCAACTAATTTTTATCCATGTTCTTGTCAAATCTACTACTATTATACTTTAAAAAGTGTGAAGCACCAAAAGTGTTTCCCACACTTTTCTTACCAAAATACCCCTCCCCAAAACTACAAATAACTAACCCAACCCTATTCCAAGAAAAAAAAACGCTACTTGCTGCCTTTTCAGATCATAGCTCCCACCGTTTGGTTTGTATCGACACCCACACCAAAAAACCACCGTTTGGTCTGTACCGACAGCCACATCAGAAAATGAACCAACAGCAACTCCATTGTCCCACTATTTCTAAACGAAACCGTTATTATTCCTACCACAACGTCTCTAGAACACTTCTACTGTCAAACCGTATTGCGCCAGGCAGAATTCCTTGGTGTACCGTTGCCCACCGCCGAGCATCTCCTCCTCCTGCCCCTTCCACCTTCCACACGGTAAGAGATTCGCTATTTTCGTAAATGTACAAACGGTATGCAGCATTCCGAAATGCCATGGGTTTTGCCAGCAAATATTTAATGCACTTAAGGTGTTTGATGTTTTGCTCCAATTGGAACCAACCAACCTAAATCCCTCCAAAAGCGAAAGATTCTGGAGCAATTTTCAGTTTTTCTCGAATTTGAATTGGAATCAGAGTCGAGATTTGAATAGGGAGTGGACATGGCTGCTATTTTACTACATTCTCTATCTTTGGGGCTGGATTACGAACTTAGAATTGCTTCAGAAAATCTTTACTTGCCTCATTAGAGCAAACAGTTATATGCCAGGTTAGATGTAGCGGATTTCAATACCGCAAACTCATTCCACCGAGAGTTGTAAAGTAAACTACTCCTAAAAGGCTACCTGCAAATTTATAATTAAGGTTCGCAATTTGAATTTTAGACCCACGACCAAGAGAAGTATTTGAGATCAAGGGTGGGACTATTTAATTTTATAATCAAGTAGTTGAACATGAACCTGTTACTATGTAGTCCCTTCCACCCACCAACAAAAAGATAAAGGAGGCCAACTTCTTCTTGTTCTTCTTCCAGTAGAAAGGATGTCTTACCAAGCCACGTGAAATCAACTTAATGCACTGGTTGTGTTTTAAATGACTCACAATAAGGGGTTCATCTTAGTAATAAGCCTGATGACCCAATGCGTTGATACGGAGTAAGCATCAGTGCATCACACAAAAGTAACCTAAAAAATGGTAGGCAGTAACTTGACCTCCAATTGCAGAGGGAAAACAGAAAAGGTAATGACAGGAACTCATGCCTGTACCAGGTACAAGTTACTGCCTACCATTTGTGCCATACTCTTACCTTCTTTGGGTATTACTTTTGTACCAAATTATTTTCCGATGACCGGTTTGAAAGTTAGCCTAAACAAATCCACAACAAACTGGAACCTTCATTCATCTTCACAAATAAAAATAGAAGCTGTGGACATACATTTCAGCAGTCAGCATTCTTTCGTTTGTGACTAGGCTATTGATCTTACTATACCACGCTTTTGATGAATCCAAGTTTCTACCTGTACGTTTTATGTGATTTTTTTACATTGTCATCTTCTATTTAAATTTGTCTCCCACTTAACTCAGGTACAATTCCGGTTTAATTTTGCCCAAGAAGATAGCAGCAAAAGAGAACATCAATTTTGAGGAAAACCTTGTCATTTAAAAAAAAATGAGCAAAAGAGAAGGTCTGCATTGGTTAATCATTACCAAGTGTTTCTTACATTAAGTTATGTGCATCAAGTCTTAATGGACTCCATTTTTACAGATATTAATTCCCAATGGTGAGCCCATGAAAGGAATAGATATGCTAGATTTACCCCTAAACAAAGACAACACAAGATACAAAGTGTGTTAATTGCAATGCTGGATGCCTATTTTCTGATGGTGCAATAGAACATCCTTTTTCAAGTTGGTCTTTGCACGACAGTAGACCATCAGTGGTTACTGGCAAGCTATGAAGCACGGATACTCTATTTTGGCCTCCGTATCACGTATCGTACGCATATCGAATACAGATTCGCTCGGATACACTCCGGATACGTATCCGATACGTTTTTTAAAGTATCCAGAATTTAAATTTATTTTTTGGTATTTGGATACGTTTTGGATACGCTCGGATACGTTTTGGATATGCTAGGATACGTTTCGGATACGGGCGGGGGTAAATATGTTATTACTTGAAATATATGGGGTAAAATTGCAATTAGATCTGGTGCTGTGTTGTTTTGTACCTCTAATAAGCTAAATTACACTGAAAGTCCCCCAATTTAAGTTCCTATCATTTTATATGCTCTAGTATTTCTTATTATATCAATTTAAGACCCCAACTTTTGTATATTTTATTTTCTATATCTAATGAAACATGATCAAACTATAATATCTATATATCTATAATTTTTTTTATTTACTTTTGTATAACATATATTTCATTTTTAGGAATTAAAAATTATACATATAAAATATATTTTTATTTACTTTTATATTCAACGTATCCCCCAACGTATCGTATCCTACTTTTTTGAAAAATCACGTATCCGCGTATCCGTATCGTATCATATCCGTATCCGTGCTTCATAGCTGGCAAGTAAATAAACTAACATTATTATCGTTTAGGTGTAATAAATTGATGTCAGTCTTTAATTTCTATTGTATATGTTATCAATAGGCCAACCATCATTCCAACCTCATCTCTCACAATGACATGAGCTGTGAGCAGTACCACCTTGTAGTTTTTGCCATGCTAAAAAGTTTCAGTATGAATCTCGAAGCTTTTGTTGCTACAATGGACAAGTAGTTCTCGCAAATGAAGATGTTCCAGAAGCACTTCGCACTTTGTTCACTTTTTTCCTTCCTAATCGGCATATTTGGGAGAAATTAGACACCTTTTTCAGAATCAGTACTGTTGGATGTCTATATCCCAAATAATCACAATGACGTGGGGTTGTGAGAAAGTAAAGGCTTTACCAAATCATATGCACACCCGCCCCGCCTCTCATCTCTTTAGTCGCTATAGTTATTGGAGTCTCTGGAAATTAAATCTCTTCCTGAAGGCCATTGGTAAAAGTGGTGGCGTTTGTCATTATGCAATAGCTTGTAATATCTTTGCTTCAGTGGAACACGTTCTGCTACAGTTTCCCCCTGAGCCTTGGCTCAAGGGCCCGTCGATAGATAAATCATCAATTTCATGGATCTTGTTCCACTTGTCGATCTCCTCCACGGTATGTTTATGCACAATATCGTTTTACACAGCATGAGCCTCTTTCCTTTTCTTCATTTATTGTTTATTAATCAATATCTTTTCGTCAAAATGTGTTTATTTAATTATCTTTAGCTGCAGATGAAGAATCCATGACAGGAAAAACAGAGAAGGAACAAGGGCAGGGTAATGCAACCGAAGAGTTCAAACAAACCGATGCACGGCAATCAAGAGAGGTATTGGGACAACCAATAAGAACGAAGAGAGAAGAAGATATAATAGGGCGTTTTCAGGTCGGGCTTTCCGTTGCCAAGGTAAAAACTTGAGGATCAACATTCCAGTGACTAATCCAACAATAACATTCTCAGTAATCAGTTATTTGCTTTGGTATGAGTCAGTCATTCTTCATGGAAATGTGGGCCTGATGTGAAAAACAGGTTGCATATCAACAAGACAAAGCTTTGTCGTGCTGAGAAGATGATAAGAGGTGCTTTCATTTTGAGCTCTCTAAAGGGCTAGGGTATCCCAAAACTTACAGGTAAGACCCTAAAATAATGTATCTCTTTGGATTCATTTTTGTTTTCTGTTACCTGTTTCTATCATCCTGGATCTTGGAGAAAACTTATTTGGCCAAAAGTTTTTTAAACCTAATTTTGACAGCAAAAAAAATAATAATAATAAAATTCAAACAAAGACAAAAAAAAGCTTCTAGGTTCTTGGAAAGATAATTCTATTCAAAATTGCTTGCGAGATATAAACGTGAGTGTTTCAGTTTTCAAAAGTACTTTTTTTGTGAGCGGGGTTCTTCTCTGTACCCATTTTTGGGGATACACCGTGTTGTTGGATCCATTTTTTGGGCCTTTGTCTTCCTTTCTGTTTTTTTACACAAGCCTATAAATGCATTGTGAGTTGTGTTTCTGAATTTTGGGCAGGAATTTGCCAAATCCATGAGTTTCAGAGATAATATATTGAAAGGGTTCCAACTGCTCAAATTGGGTTCTAGATTGCTCTGTGTGGATTTTGTGCTCCAATCCCTTTAACATTATGTGTACTTACAGTCTGTCTGCAACATGAGCTAATTGTTCACTTGCAGCAGTTGTTATTTGCTTTTGAAATACTTGTATTGGTGACAAAGCAAGGACTTTTTCTAGGGCATAAGAGGTGTCCAGATTGAGTTACTAATACATGTTAATTGTAGCATCTAGAAGTCCCTACCCTCCCCGAGGTTTTGAACATTTGGTACTGAATTTTAGCAGTGTATTTGAACTGCTTTCCCAGCGTTGTTATTAGCTCCAAGTCAGCATGTCAAAAGTCTGACCACTTAATGTGGTGAATTGCTTATAAACGACCATAGGTTTAATTTTTCAGTTGGCGAGTTCTGAGGACAAGAGGGGTTTAGATTTTTCCTATCTAGAACTGTTCGCTCATGAAGTTTAGACCCAAGGTTCACACTCCAAAGGCTTTGTAACGAAGATGACTTGAAAACATAGTTATCAAAATGACTAAGTCACATAGGTATGATGAATTGTGGGAAATGATAAGTTGTTCTTCTGCGGCATGCTTGTTAATTGTCTGGATTTTATTGGATTTAGTACGTGGTTTTTAATAAAGCAACTTGACGTGGGAGTCTGTTGTGTTGTGACAGGATTTGCAACTCCACTATAGCAAGGCCTTCATGTTCATCGACATGGTCACGGATCCTGGAACCGGGAAGATACAATCCGACAGTTTTCCTTTTCTCTTCATCAATATCGGAATAATTTGTTTGGACTTGCAAAAAGAATAGTACATTCTATTTGTGTGGGAAGTGTATGCTTGAGTTTTGTATGATCTTACAGTTTTAAGATATTCCACCGGAATTTATGGTGTCAATCTGAAGAAGAATGGTAGTGGCTTACTATTTCTCCTCTCACGTTACTCATTCCTTTTTTGATTGTTATAGTCAGGCTGTTTGATACCTTTAGGTAATGAAAGCACTATATAGCAAATAATTGTATATTGAATTTGAAATGTACATAATGGAATTGGGACAGACATTGACCTATGTTCCGAAATTATAGAAAAAGAGCATGCTTTGATTAGAAGAAAGGGTGGTTTTACGGCCAAGAACATGGATTAAAATCGGGCAAAAAAACGTGCAAACCAACTAGTAATTCGAAAAAGAAACATGATCTTCTTTATTTGTAATCAAACTTAAACTTTTGGGACTCTGGTTTTTTTATTTTTTTGTGTGTGCGCGTGCGCGTGTGGTACTTTTCTTTTCTAAAAGAGAAATATAGTAAGAAAATGGAATTGAGAAAAAAACATAAAGGTTTTCATAACTAAACTAGAACATAAACGTACGTGGATAATTAAACGTACCTAATAGGGAGCGGAGTCCCTATAGCGCCTCATTCGCGTTACAGGGCGTAGTGCCAATCTCAGCCAAATGTACATGGATAATTAAACGTACCTGATAGGGAGCGGGGTCCCTATAGCGCCTCATTCGCGTTACAGGGCGTAGTGCCAATCTCAGCCATTTATCTTGGCAATCAATCGTTCGTATTCGCAGACGCTTCATTACCAATAAGAATTAAAGCGTCTGTGAAACCTGACCATTAAAAGCACTTTTGGGAAAGTAAAAATTGGGGCACTACACAGTACAGCCCTTTAAGGGCGCTACAGGGTCCCCCTTCCTTACCTGACATGTATTTTGCGCTACTGGACATGTACCAAGGTTGGTCGAGTAACCATTACTCATACAACATCATTTGTTAGTATCCGGCCGTGCTTCATACTCATTCATAGTTGACAACCTACAGAGCTACATCTTTTTTCTGGATATCCAAGAACCACTTTTCTTGGACAGAAGAAAAAAAGAAACATTTTCCTCGTGTTATCTTTGTTTTTCAATGGAGACTTGAAACTTTTTCCCAAAGTACATAAATGATTAAGAATTTCCGATTTAGTGCAGTAACCAATTGTGAAAGGATACACCAAGTTTTTTTTTGGGTATACAAAAAGAGATCCAAAAGGGAGTCTTGCCACACTTGATGGAATTTTTTTTTAAAGGCAAAAATTATTATTTTGTTAATATTTGATATTGATGAAAGATTAACAGAAACAAAGAGAACGACATCAGAATCCTAAACAAGCTGAGAACAATCGGCAAGACACCAACCAAGGAACCCCAAGTGGGCAAGCTCACACCTAAAAACCAAATTCCAAAAACACCTAAAAGCCCAAAAACAAAACAAAAGAAACCCTAAAACAACAAACTAAGCCGCCACAACACAATCCAGCCGTACCATCCACCGTCCGCAGCAGACCACCAAAGACTCCAAATCGCCGTTAAGCAAAACCAGTTACACCCACGAGTCGTAACAGTCGGGAGGCCACGCCACCACCCACCGCAAGAGCTCCGCCATGCCGTTAGACAGGCTGAACCTTCTGCCGATGATTTTCGACTTCCTTTTAACTCCTTTTTGTATGTGCACTCAGGTGGAGTTTTCCCAACTTTCACTCTAGTTAGATGTCAAGTCAGGTGGTGGACAACAGATGCGAGGTGCTTCTTAGAACAAATTATGCAGCAGAACCACACTCACAAACCAGCAGCAGCAGTTTATAATATGCTTAAGACATCTTTTTTTTTTAGCCGAAAAAATTTATATTATTAACTAAAAAGGACACTACCGGTCCGAAAATACAAGAAAATGTGAAAGGTCCCTCAAAAATATGAGGGATTTTTATGATCAAAGGATATGGTACAAATTCTAACACAGATATACATAGAAGACAAAGCTGATGCCTAAAGTATAAAAACGTATTAACCCGTATGGTTCACCAATTACATTACCCATCTACAAAGTTACGAAAACAAAATAAAGAAGCATCATCTGCCTCCAGAGAGAAGGGACTCTGCAACCGAAGACGATTCCGTAAACACCTTATCCATGGAAGACGGATACGACTGCGCAAAATCATCGAACCCTTCGCAGTGAGCAAACCTTAGACCCGTGGCAGAAATGCCCATCGACTTCAGCTCCGGAAGAGGAATATCTCCTTCCAAATACTGCACAATTTGCCTCATACTCGGCCTGAACACCGGCTCGGAGTGGGAACACAACAGCCCCAACTTTAATGCCAACTCCACTTCCTCCACCACATACTCACTCCCCAATTTAGGATCAACCGTTCGCAAAATTTCACCTCTGTTCCAACATGAAAACACCCAATCCACCAAAATTAAGTCCTCATCCGCCGCTCGTGGCTCAATGGGCCTCCTCCCACACACCACCTCAAGCAAAAAGGCACCGAAAGCATACACATCAGTGCTCGTTGTGGCCTTCCCGGTTCTCGTATGCTCCGGTGCAAGGTACCCTAGTGTTCCAACCACGTGAGTGGTTTGTGGATCGGTTCCGTGATCATACAATCTAGCTAGCCCAAAATCGCCCAATCTCGCATTCAATTCACCATCTAACAACACGTTACTCGCCTTGACATCTCTATGCACAACAACTTGCTCCCACTCTTCGTGTAAATAAAAAAGGCCCGATGCCACCCCTTTAATCACTCGAAATCGTTGTAGCCAATTTAGGGTACAACTCGGTTGGTTGTAGAGGAACTTGTCTAGACTTCCGTTAGGCATGTAATCATACACCAAAAGAAGCTCGCCTTTACGCCGGCAATAACCCAAGAGTTGTACCAAATTCCGGTGGCGCAAACGACCAATACTAACGATTTCCGCCACGAATTCCTTCATCCCTTGTCTAGATTCATGGGACACCCTCTTGACTGCAATCTCAATCTTTGAAGTAGGTAGTACTCCCTTATAAACCCTACCAAATCCTCCACTACCCAAGAGCCCTTTTTCCTTAAACCCTTTGGTAGCAAAATATAAGTCCTTGAACTTGAACCTATGAGGACCATAACCAAGTTCCCAATCTTCAACCACTTCCGCAAATTTCCTCTTCCTTCGAACAAAATAAACCATCCCTGAAATCACTCCTCCCAGCAAAACTAAACAAATCAGAGGCAACCCAATTGTCAAAAACCTCGAAACTTTCTTCGGTCCAATTCGGGGTAGCTTAGGGAGTTGAGAGAAATCAAACCCATCAGCCACTCCATTCATCTTAAAGCTCCAAGCCAACAGATAATGGGAAGTTGGGACCGACCCGGTAGACGAAGAGATCCCGACATACATTGTCTGCCTCAAAATCTGTGAAAGATCCTTATAAAGAGACAGTAGCGGCGTGTTTGGCTTGGGCAAATAAACCGGACCCATGGTTACATTCATTTCCTTCTTTCCACCATCGTACTCAACCCAAACTTGCATTACCTTCCCAGTAATCAGACTCAAATTTCGAAAATTCCCATTTGAATCATAATATCCAGCTGGTTTAGCCTGAACAGAATCCAACCCATTAATATCAATCCCAACATGGTTATCATTTATATCATTAAACTCTCTACTGGTAATTGTATCAAGCTCAACACCAACCACATGGTTGGTGTCATTGCCGTTATTGGTTTCATTGAAGAGGCCCAAGTACTGGCTGGGGAGGGCACCGGGGAGGCCTGGGGTGGGGGCCACGACGAAGACGATGCCGTGGCCGGAGAGGATGGGGAACTTGGGGATTATGGAGAAGATGAAGGAGGTGGAGAAGGATGAAACGGTGGCGTTTGGTGAGGGTTTGAAGGTGAATGGGGTTTTGAAAAAGGCGTGGCCTGTTCGTTGGGGGGTGCCGTTGGTTAAGGCTAAGAGGCCTGCGGGTGTGAACTCGGCTATGCCGTCGAGGGTTAGGTTTTGTGCGTTCTTGAAGTTGTTGAAGATGAAGCTGAGGTTGCCATCGGCGGCGGATGTTGAGGGGAGGAGAAAAAGGAGTAGGAGAGAGGAGAGAGATAGAAGAGGAGAGAGAAACATGGCTTCGATGATGAGTATTGAGTACTATGGGAGTCGAGAGTAATGGTTTGTCGGACTATGATGCCAATTGGCCAATTTATTGGTGGAAAGAAAGTCTTTTGCTAAGGTCTTGGGCGGTGGGTGGAGTTGTACGGCAGGTTTTGAGTGTGATTTTGGGACGGTACGGGTGTAGGAGGATGTTTTAGGTATTTTAATCCCTCTCAAATTTGGGTCGTCCAAAATATATTTGGAAGGCTGAGATGTGTTTGGTAGGGTCTGCTTAGTGTTGCGCTCAGGAGAGCCCCCCGTGTTCGTTAAATTGGCTTTTCACTTGTTAAGTTAATAACAAAAAGACAGTTTGTTCCATTAGCTTTTTAGACGTTACTGGCTATTACTATTACTAATTACACATAATGAATTCTTTTTAGGGAGCAGAACAATGGCTTATTTGTGAAGCTAAAAAGACACCTTGTTGAAGGATGAACGCTATCCTCACTCTGATTGCCCGAAAAAAATGTGGGATCCATGAGATTTATCCTTTTTTTGGTAATTCGAGTTTTATGCGGTGCACTATCCTGTAGTGCGACATCCGAGCCGTTTATATTGACAATCAATGGTTTGGGCTTAATCTCGATAAAAAACGACTCAAATCTAGAGGGATCGAGATTAATTAAATCCGAACCATTGATTACGAGATGGGTGATTCGATTTACGTATTACAACCCTGTAGTGCATGGTTCGGAATTTGGAGTTGTGTGATAGGGGTCTGGCATGTGAACATGTTTCCACATAATCGGACCTGGGGTAGCAGCTGTTGCGCACAATCTGGACCATCCGCAAGTGTTTCAACGATTCTCTGATTGAAAACAAACTATTCGCGCGAATAGTTCTCCTGTTTTATTTGAAATCTGGGTTGTTTATCCAAACAACAAACTGCCAGATCGTGCAGCTACTTTGCACAAACTGCACAGCAGCAACCTCGCGTCCGAAAGAATCCCGGCCTTTGAGTCATTGTTTTGAGTTCAACCTAACATGTAGCAGTGTGAACTGTGAAGTCAAGTTGACTCATTGCTCGTGAATCGTGACAAAGTGTAACGCCCCGAAAATTGGGTACGTTAATAAATAGATTTTTTAATTTATTTAAATAAAAATGCCAACTTCATTAAAATTCCCAAAGAATACTTAATAATTTTTTTTTTGCCAAAATTAAAAGTAGACTAACTTATTACAACTGAAATGAATTGAATTCGTACACTGTCTGAAAAACTTCAACATTTATTTATAAATCCAACTGAAATAAAATGACAGAGTCATCTAGCTATATTCTATTGATAAAGCCATGAGTCCGCCACCTGATTCCCATCTAGCTGCTCCACCGCCTCATAATCAGCAGGCGACTCCTCATCTCCTTTTGTACCTGGCGCTGGGGACGTCAAGACCACAAAAAGTAGCACCGTGAGTGGTAAATCACACTCAGTAGGGCGCCCTAAGCCACCCCTTTACTAAAGTTACTCATGCAACAATTACACACATAACTGATATTTTATTTCATATAAAATACTCAATTTTTCACATCATTCCTCAACACAAAGGATTCACAAAATTTTATTAATCTCGTTCCAACCTTGAACATATACTTTCCGTCACAGGCTTCCATCCACAGTATACCTCAGGTGCCCGATCACACAGCAAAGCCACCTCAGCGTATACTGCGCACAACAGCCCACGATTGTTCACCCATTGATCAATCTCTATCTGGTATCAATTCCCACCCACAGTATACTTCCGGCGCCCGATCACACAACAAAGCTACCTAAAAGTATAAACTGCGCATGGCTCAAGACCCATACCGGACACGTCCCAACCCCAAATTTCGCGACTAAATTCATTCATCCTTCTACTAAAATATTTCGATCAATACGTGCTTAACAATTGGTTTCATGCATCACGTGAGTCATTAATCACATAAGTCCAACATAACGAGAAAATAACATAATCACAAAGTTAAAGACAAATTTAACATAACATGTAAAACGAGAAACATTCTTAATTTACTATAAATAGCAAATTAACTCCATAAATCACTAGATTTTATAGAAACATTAAAATTTACGCCACAAACAGATTCTGTGTTTTACTCGGGTTCTAAATCCTTCATTAAAGAGGTCGAAATTGGATTTTAAAAATAATTTACAATCTGTCTCGTGTTTCACTACAACAGAAACTTTGAAAAATCATATAAAATTATACGTAACTCGGATCGAGACGATTTATATATCAAAGTTGCTTAACTTTTCAAGATCTACAACTTTTCAGTTATGCGTTTTTCCTAAATCGACTCGAAAAAGGCCCGAAACTGACGAACATAATACAGTACACAAAAATCTGATTTTTCAACGTCAAGCTTTCACTACCCATTCGATAACGATCCAGTTTTCGGTGTACAAATTTTCTACACTTCTCCCACATACACACTAACTATAAAAACAGTAAACTAAAGTAATGGTTAGGTTTAGGGTTCCCTATCTTTCCTCCGACAAATTTAGCATGCGCTAACGAAACGGTAAGATCTAAGGATCACGACTCCGGAGAAAAATCTGTAAAAATGGTAATTAAATATCCGCGTGAGTAAAAGAAAAATATACTCCGCGAGAGAAGAGAGAAACTTATCAATGGTGTAGGAGATGTGTAGGTGATGGTTCTTGCTACAGTCAAATAATGATGAGCTGGAGAGGTATGGATAGTCAACAGT
This sequence comes from Vaccinium myrtillus, assembly GCA_016920895.1. NCBI lineage: Eukaryota > Viridiplantae > Streptophyta > Magnoliopsida > Ericales > Ericaceae > Vaccinium > Vaccinium myrtillus. The sequence goes on from CM029270.1 coordinate 27,301,755, forward strand.
AAAGACACAGTATAGAAAGAGAATAGGAAGGTCTAGAGAAAGGGTGAAGAACAGAGCAGGTGCGCACAGAAAGGACTAAGGCAGTGGATTGCTTTCAGTCTAATCCGTGATACCCTTGGTGACCTAGGAGATGGGGACCGATTTGCAGAGAGAATGTTCTCCTCTCAATCAGCGGTTTCCCTTTTCTCTCTCTAGGATGACATACGCTCTGCCAAGATTTCACCAACCTCTGGGCATTGAAAGGGAATGTCCCATATTTATAGGCACCTTGGGCCAATCATCTGGCGCCAGGCTGTCGTCCTATAATATGATAACACGTGTCCTTTCCGTGCAACCTGACCGCACGGGTGACATCATCACCGCGCAGGTGTCCCGCGCGGTGACAAGCCATTCCCCCGCGCAGCGATCCTCTTGCTCTTTATAGCCACCAAGCCACTAGATCTCCCTTATTCCCGTGAGGGCAAGGTGGTGACCTGTTCGGTTGCGCCTATACCGCAGCCAAGCCTCAGGGGGCCCCCGGGGTCCTGCCTTCAGACCGCAGCAGGTATAATTACCTGGGCTAAGTCCGACTAGTTTCTCGCGTTCTCGCCCATATTCTGGGCCGCACTAGTCGTTTGGGCCATGGGCTTTTCTCCTGTTCGGATGGCCCATGGTCGTCCAAGCACCGCCCTTACTAGGCTTGGTGCGCGCGCCGTAGAGGCGCCTTGCACGAGAGGGTCCCGCGTCAGTGGCCCCCTCCATGCGAAGACTTGCGCCTGCGCCAGTGGCCCCACCGCGCGGATCTCTCCGCTGCGAGTGCCACGTGTCACGCGAAAATAGTGCCACCTGGGTGACATATGTCATGATCTCAATGGTGGGTCAACATTGACTTTGGTCAACGGGGGGTCTCGCGATGACCTCCCCTACAATGGCCCCCACGCGCGTGTGGAACACGTAGGCTCGTGGCGTATCATCCACGCGCTTTCCTATGCGCGCGTGACGTCAGTGCGTTATCCGTTTTCTGACAACTTTTCGGCTGATTGATGCGACGGTTTAGGGGCGCCAGTTCGGTTCGTCCGAGGTCATCATTACTGGTGACGTTTTGTCTCCGATGTGATGTTTGATTGCGACCGTTTGGGGGCCTCTCTTCCCCTTATAAATACTTCATTCGTCTGCATTTTCACATCTTCTTCTTTCTTTCCTTCGATCGAAACCAGAGCTCTTGATTTCTCTGCACTCTCACTTCTTTTGCAAGTTCTTTCTTCCGAGCCTCTTCTCCCTCTTTGTTACTGTTCATCTCTTTCAAAGCACAAGGATGACTCGTGGTGAGCAAGTCGTAGGGGGTAGACCTACTGTTCCGGGTGGTCCAGTGCCTCCGCCGGACCAGTGGCGTAGGGCCCCTTACTTCCATGGCAAGAATGATCCGTTCTGGAGGAAGGTGGAGTCCTATGTTCCGGTGGGGAGCGAATTAGATGATGTTTTATGCATCCGGCCGGAGGTGCCAGTCGAGGATGGAGATATGGTGCCTCCTTCTTCTATTTCCCGTCTTCGCGTGGAGAGGGGGGATTTCCCTCTTTCTCCGGTCCAGTACTCCTCTCTCTCTGTACCCCCCGCCGGCTGGAGCGAGTGGGTGAACGATGTGGTTGGGGATGCTGACTATAAGCATATTTTGGAGCGTTCTCACGTATTGGAGCCTATCAAGATTTCCCAGGTTCTGACACTGAACAGGAGGAATGAAAACATCGATTTCCTGGTATCTCGGTGGAGTGTGGACACTCACACCTTTGTGTTCCCGTGGGGTGAGTTTGGTCCCACTCTCCAGGATATCAGTGCGCTCCTGCACCTTTCTCTCTGCGGAAGGCAAGAGTTTGAGCCTACCAAGGCTGGGACCGTAGATCAGGAGTTGTGGGCTAAGTTGAAGCTAGCCTACAAGTCCGCGGGCCACAGGGGGTCCCAATGGGACAGGAGCGATCACAAGAGGATCATGACAGACCCGAAGAAGACATCTTGGGGCTCCTGGATACGGTATTTTTTCAAGGATCTCCAGCCCACATCATCCGGCGACGCGGAACGCCAAGCCATTGAGGGCCCGGAGTACAGAGGTGACCTGTATTTGCCTGCCTTCCTCGCCTTTTTCCTTTCATTCTTTGTATTCCCAGACTTTCCAGTCGATGCTCCTAGTGAGTTTGTTTACTACATTGCGATAAGGATCGCGCAAGGAGATAGATTTCCGCTGGGCTCTCTGTTTTTGGGACATTTATATCAGCAGTTGGACCGCCTGTCCGAGGATCTTGAGCGCTCTGTGGGCCGTTATGACATCACCTCTATGGTGCATACTCAGTTCTTAATTGCACTGGTGTACGAGCACTTCCCCATTGCAGCTCCAAAAGCCAAGAAATTTCCCGCGCAGGTGTCCAAGCCAGTCCGGGACAGTAGGGGCCGTCCTGTCAAGGAGGACGATGGCCGCCAGCAGTATACTCTTGAGGGTCCCTTATGGCCCATCATCCTCCGTTTGAACAACGCGGTTACGACAAAGCTCTGGGAGGAGTTCCTGGACGATGAGTCCCATTTCCATTCGCGCCCCTATGCTCAGACCCTGGATGGTGTCTGCAACTATACTCCGAGCATTCCAGCGGAGGCTGATCTTTCTGACACCAGCCTGCCGCATCGAAATCTCCTTGCTGGTGTATATTGCATGAGTCGCCCGGCTTACTTGCCCGCACTTGGAGTTGAGAACTGGCAGACCGTGGTGTATAGGCCTGATAGAGTGGCGCAGCAGCTGGGGTACGACTTGGTGGTACCAGGGGTCGGGCCAGAGCCTCTGGAGTTTTCAGCTGCATTCAATATGTTCCTTGTCTCTTTTACGGGCGTTTTGTTAGATGGGGTCAGCCGCTGGCATTTCCCGAGGTCCCTTGGTCCTCCACTTGCTTCCACCCAGTTCCGTCTATATTGGCGAAGGAACTTGGATTCATTCTATGCTTTTGTACAAGGCGAGGCTGTCCCGGCCGCTCCGCGCGTCGTGTTCAAACCCGACTTCACTCTCCACACCCCCAAGCCCCAATCCGCTGACTGGCGAGGAGTGCGGAGCCGCTGGGCCTTGAAGGGCGATGCTACCGCTGTGCCCTCAGAGGCTTGGGTGGTTGTACCGCTTGCAGCCGTGCGTGTTACCAGATCCCGAGCGAGAGCCCAGACATCTTCTGCAGATGAGGAGGAAACTGAGCGGCCACTCACCCGTCATAGGCTACTCAGGGTATGTGTTACTTTAATATTGGATTTGTTTGCTATGCCATTTGCACTGGCGTTTTATACTCATCGCCTTATTTGCTCTATTCCCAGGCAACGACTCGTGAGCGCGTCATAGAATCGCCGGAGCGCCCAGCCTCCCCACGAGCTTCAGGCTCAGACCGGGACTCTGACACAGAGGATACCTCTTTGAGGGCTGACACCACAGCGTCGACCCAGGCCGCGGGTCTTTCTATCCCGCACAGCAGCGGGCTTGGGGACAGTGACAGTAATGATAATCTCCCAATCCGTATTGCTCTTGCCAGGAGGCATGAAAGGGGTGCAGCTTGTGGGTCGGCGCCTGGCCAACATACAGAAGCCGCTCGTGCTCCCTCCCCACCTGCTCAACCTGTAGAATTCGATGAAGAATCCCTCCAACACCCCCAGGCAATAGAGAGGCATGGGTTCTTGGAGATGATGCGCTCGGGGGAGCGGGTTAGCCCTTCTATTTCAGACTTGTTTGGTCCACGCGGTGCGGGCGATACCGGAGCAGAAGGAGCGAGAGAGGTTCATTCTGGTGGACGCCGCGGCCGAGAGTCACAGACAGTGGGGGATCCGAAAGATACCTCTGCGGGTTTTGGCAAGGGCTATGAGCGGGAGTTTCTAAATCCTTATGCCGATAGTGATGATGAACAGAGCTCTCACACTGCTGCTGAAACAGGTCAGCCTTCGGCCCGTTCCCCTCAGCGCGCGTCACCTGCGGAGAAAGGTAATCATCCTGACTCTTCCAGCACTTTCCGGAACATAGGGGGTGACATTCATGCGGGGCAAAGCTTTAGGCCGCGCACTACCCATAGCATAGGAGAATTTGTACCAACTTCAGTTGATCCTATTATTCATGAACTGTTTAAAGATGATTTTTCAGAACTGGAGGCTGTCGTGGATCCTCAGGGGAGTCTGCGAGAGATGCAAGACACCCTTCATCAAGGGCCTCTGCCAGGGCAAGAAGGGCCTGCCCCTGAACAACAAGGGCCTCTGTCAGAGCCGCAAGGAGGAGCACAACAGGAGAGACTAACCGTCATTCCTGAGGGGGATCTGCCTGAGGGCAAGGATAGGAGTGAGGAGGAATCAAGTTCCCCGCGAGTGGATGCCGGGCAGATGGTTATTTACAAGGAGAAGCCCATAGATCTTGATGACAGTTCTGAGGCTTTAGGGGGAGCAGGGTCTAGTGCGCCGCACCAGCCTGAGGTGCCGCACCAGCCTGAGGTACCGCACTAGGGGTCTGACCCACAGCAGGGGTCTCCATCTCAGTATAGTGATTCTCAGTGCCGGGACCAGACTCCTCCTGCCATTCCTGCGGCTGCGACTACATTCTTGTCATTCCGTATTGCTACTACAAGTCTTCCTTGCCTTACAGCGGTTCATCAGACGCACCCAGAGACCTTCGCCAACTTCCGGGCACAGAGTGCCTTAGGTGGTGGTATGCTTCTGAACAGTCTAGCCACGGTCATCGATTCTTTGCACAACATTCCTCTAAAGAAGTTTGGTGACTTGTCGCTGGATGATGCGAAGGGAGCTCTCTTGGATCTTCAGACCTTATCAGGGTTGGAGGTTGGTTGGCTCATCGCTCATTTAGAGCGAATGCATAGTGCGCGCCGAGCTCTCAAGCTTTCTTTCCAGGCTGAAGCAAAGCAGAGGGAGGTTGAACGGGCCCGAGAGAGAGTGGATCTCACCCGCGCCGCCCTTGCACAAAGGGAGGTGGAGTTGAGAGAGAAAGAGGCCGAGCTACAGGCAACTTTGCGTGAGAGGTCAGACTATGAAGCCGCGGGTGGGGAGATATTTGGGAAGAATGATCCAGTCACTAGGGGCTTGTTCCCTAACCCCCCGTCATGACTATGTTTCTCTCTTTTCCTTTCTATTTTTTGTAATGGAAGTCACATTATGAATTGTGGATAATAAAGTGTTCTTTTTGGTTTATGCTTTGCCTTTTTCTACACTCAAAATGACTTGCATGAAATGAGATTCTTCATTAATTCGATCACAACATCAGAAAAGGAATTACAAAGAAGAAACTGGATAGGCATCTTAAACGAAGCAACTTTTCGTTCAAGGGTAGTACTTTTTCATAAATTTAATATTAATGGGACCTGTCAGAAACCCGTCGGAGACTCTGGAAAGCCTATAATGACCACTCGTCCCTGCGTTAATGACTTGATATGGCCCCTCCCATCTCGGGGTAAACTTGGGGAGTTTGACATTTCTCATCACGTCCGTGGTTGACTTCCAGACCAGATCTCCAACCTTGAACTCTCGCGGCACCACGCTCTTGTTATAGAACTTTGACACTGACTCCCAATATTTGGCCTGATGCTCCGCGGCGAGCTCTCGTCTTTCCTCTAGAGCTTCCAAATCTGCGCGCCGCTCCGCGGCTATGACTTCTGTTAACAAAGCCAGTCGCACGGATGGTACGCTCAACTCAACGGGGAGCACGGTTTCTGCACCGTAGACTAAGTTGAAGGGGCTAGTTCGCGTCGCCTTTCTCTTTGCCGTGCGGTATGCCCAGAGTGCCGTGATCAAGTGATCTGACCACGTTCCGCCTTTTTCATCCAACAGTTTGCTTAGTATCCGCACCAGGGATTTGTTTGTGGCCTCAGCCTGACCATTCCCTTGGGGGTAATATGGCGTTGAAGTCTGGTGTTCCACGAAGTAGGACTGAAGTAGCGCACCCACGTCCTTGTTAATAAACGGAGTCCCGTTATCTGATAGGATCACCTTTGGAATGCCAAACCTGCATATGATGTTTTCTTTGATGAACTGGGCGACTGCCGCGCTGGTGGCGTTCTTCAGTGGTACTGCCTCTACCCACTTGGTGCTAGGGATGGCAATTTCCCCCGACCCGATCGAATCCGATCCGTTCCCCGATCCGAATGGATCGGCGTTTTGGAGATCTGTTTGGAGACTGGGTCGGATTTGGGGATTTTTTTAAAAAAAAATCGGGGATCGGATCGGGGACGGGTAGCAGTGTATCCCCGCCCCGAATCCGATCCGATCCGTCCCTGAATCCCCGTTTTTATATTTTATTATTTATTTATATATATAATATTTATTTAGGGTTAAGTTAACAAAACACTACACAGGCCACAGCCGTCTAGTCGTCTACTCCTCAGTTCACTCTCACTCCTCAGCCGCCCTCCTCTGGCTCTCAGATCTCACAGCCACCGTTCACTCGCCGCCTCGCCGGCCGCCGACTCACCGGTGTTCTCTCTCTCTCTCTCTCTCTCTTTCTCTCTCTCTCGTTTGAATCGACCAGTCGACCTCTCTTTCGAGTATCGATCGATTGAACCCTTTCTTTCTGAACACCACGATCGCAGCCGTACCGGCGGACAGAGCTTCGTGAATACCGTCAATGTCATTTTCTTAACTCTGTTCAGAAGCAACTCTCTAAACATTTGCAGAACAATGGTTCACTTTTATTGGCATCGTCCTCTTTGTTCTTCTTTTTTGTTTTGTTTTGTTTTGTTCCTCCTTTAAAGGGCACTTGGACAGTGGACACATACTCATTCCGCTAAAACCAATTTTTCTTGTTACTTGCGGTTCTGCATACTCAATGTTTATCGAGGGGATGGGGCATGGTGATTGGTGAAGGTATCTGAGGGGATGGGTTTCACATAATGTTCACAATATGCTACAGTTAAATTTTTAAAATTAAATTTTTAGAAGACATTTTGATGCCATTTTCTCTATTTCGGTTAGCAAGTTACAATTAATACATCTATTTTTTTTTTCCTTTAATTGTCTGATGCTTAGCTGTGCCTCTATGGTATATTGGTACCTTACTCTACATTAAAGTAGTTAGTAAAAGTTTATAAAAACAGAGCAAATCTTAGTTTATAAAATTTCTCAGTAGTTGCGTTATAAGGCCCAAGGGGAACCTAGTCCCTTATGCACAATTGTACTAAAAATCAATTTTTGTCCACTCTCAGGATTTGGGAATTAAGAAGCTGCCTATTAACAATAATTACAGTATATGTTGTTCTATTTGTGCAATCTGTCTCTAGTAGCTAAACTCAAGTAAATGAAGTAACATAGCTATTCTAGATTATGTATATGTTGTTCTATTTGTGCAATCTGTCTCTAGTAGCTAAACTCTGCTAATGTGTGTTGTTCCTCTTCATGTATGTCTAGACGTGGAGCACTGTTGCTGTCAAAGTTTGGTACTGGATTGCTGCTGTTTGGAACTTTAGATGCTCTTGAACTTCTGCTGATGTTTGAACTTTACAAGGCTTGAACACTTGGTTATTGAACATTCTGATGACTCATGAGTCATGAACTCATGATATGCTATTGAATTGTGGATTGGAATTATGTTTTTTTTGGGTAATTGATTGGAATTATGTTTGTAATGTACATATGTTGATTTTTTTTTTTTTTTTTTAAGTAAGCTTGATGAAATGCTTAATTTTAGAATTCCCCGAATCCCCGGTTTGGATCTCCGTTCCCCGTTTGGGGCGGGGATGGAGGGGAAAAAATGATCCCCATTGGGGATCGGGGCGGGGACGGGGATGTGGGAGGGATTCGGGGATCGGGGACGGGGATAGTAGTCTCCGGCCCCGCCCCGTCCCCATTGCCAACCCTACTTGGTGCTGACTTCAGTGGCAGCTAGAATCCATTGGTGTTTGCGCGAGTGGGGCGAGATGGGCCCGACGAGGTCCATCGCCCAAGTATGGAAGGGGTATGGTGCGCGGATTGCGTGAAGCTCCACTGCGGGTGCATGGACTAGATTTCCATATTTTTGGCATGCATGGCATCGGCGTACATGTGCTTTGGCGTCAGACTCCATCCGCGGCCAGTAATACCCTAGATGAATAACATGCTCATACAGCTTTCGTCCGCCCTGATGCCATAGCTCGTGGGCTTTGTACAACACCTCTTCTGCTTCTTCATTGGAGAAACATCATAACGGGATGTTGTCCAAGGCTCTCCTGTACAGGCTTCCCTCTTTGATAAAGAACCGCCCGACAGACATCTTAATTTGCCTTCTATATTCCTTCTCTATGGCAGCGCGCCCTCTCGTAGGAAATCAATATACTTCTGTCTCCAGTCCTGCTCCACTAAAAAACAGCATTCCTGCGCTGGGATGGCTAGGTTGCATCTCTCGCAATTCTTCAGTACTTCTGCGGCATCTGCTCTCATGCTAGGCCAATAATAGCCCTGCCTCTGAACCCTTCGGTAAAGAGAGATGTCGTTTTCCCCGCAGGTTGCGTCATGGATCTGACACAACCTGTTCTTGGCCTCTTGAAGCCCGATGCACCGCGCAAGCCAACCCTGAGGGCCGCGGAAGTACAACTTCTTCCCGATGATGGTAAACTGTGCCAATTCTGATAAGGGGACACTCCCCTGTCCGGTTGTTTATTGCTTTACCAATTTTTCTTGCCACTCCTCTGCGGGCTGTTCCTCGCTTACTTCGTCAGCGATTGATGGTTCTGTCCTCTTGACAATTTCTATTGCTATATTTTCTTCGTTAAACTCGACTTTTGCTCCTAGTGCGGCAAGTGCGTCAGGGAACCTGTTGTCTGATCTGGGTTTGTGAATGATTTCCACCCTGTCAAAACGCCGCATCAGCCTCTGTATCGTAGCCCTGTATGGAGCAAGAGTGGGCTCTTTAAGTGCGTAGATGCCTTCCGTTTGTAAAATGACAAGTTTTGAATCCCCCACAACTTTGAGGGTCTTTATCTCTTTTGCAATGGCTGCTAGGAGTCCCAGGATCAGCACCTCATATTCTGCTTCATTGTTTGAACATTGGAACGACAACTTATATGCGAGGTATTCACGCTGACCGTCCGTACTGGTGAGGATTATTCCGGCACCTCCAGTGCCACCTCCTGCTGCCCTGTCGAAGCTTAGGGTCCAAGCGACTGATGTGGCCGCTAATGCTTTGAAACCATCACCTGGCAGCTCCTCCTGGACTGGTTCGCACTGTTCACTAGGGAATTGTGCAAGTAGATCCGCAAATGCTTGACATTTAATCGCCTTAGGAGTGACACATGATATTTCGAATTCGGCCAGGGCTAAAAGCCAACGGGCCACCCTTCCCATGAGGGCTGGTCGCGACAGCAGATAGCGCACTGGATCACTTTTTGTTACCAAGTGGATTTTTAATGATAAGAAGTAATGGCGTAGCTTTTGCGCTGTGAAGACCAACGCTAGGCAATGCCGCTCCACCGGTGTGTACCGCTCTTCAACTCCCTGTACTTTCCTGCTAATATAGTATATTGGCCTTTCCGCGCCATCGACTTCCTGCACAAGCAGGGCTCCAATAGATCTTGGGGTGGACGTCAAATACAGGATGAGGGGTTTGCCCTTCTGTGGCGCGATCATGGTTTGCGGGGAAGTTAAGACAGCCTTGATTCTTTCAAATGCGCCCTGGTGCTCTGCGCGCCAATCGAACATTGCTTTTCCTTTCAGCAGGTCGCTAAATGGTGCTGAGATTTCTGCCAACGCGGGGATGAACCTACGCAGATACCAAACCCGCCCTAGGAATTTCTTGAGTGTTCGTTGAGAGTGAGGGGGAGGCATTTCGGTTATGGACTTTATCTTCGCATCATCCGCCTCTATTCCATGTCTATGGACCAGGAATCCCAAGAACTTTCCTGACGCAACACCAAATGCACACTTCAGTGGGTTCATCCTCATGTTGAACTTCCTGCACCGCGTAAACACTGTTTCCAAGTGATCCAGGTGGTCGAATTTCTCCTTTGATTTCTCAACGAGATCATCCACATAGTCTTCTACAATGTGATGCAGCATATCGTGAAAGATTGCCATCATCGCGCGTTGGTATGTGGCGCCAGCATTCTTGAGACCAAAGGGCATAACAGTGTAATGAAAATTTCCCAATGGCGTTCGGAAAGCTGTCTTCTCCGCATCTTCCGTCCCCATTTTGATCTGATTATAGCCACTAAAACCGTCCATAAAGGAGAACATCTGGTGCCCCGAAGTGGAGTCAACCAAGGTATCAATATGTGGCAATGGAAATTCATCCTTTGGGCAGGCCTTGTTGAGGTCGCGGAAGTCGACACACACACGTATTTGGCCATTCTTCTTTTTCACAGGCACAATGTTGGAGAGCCAGAGTGGGTATTGTATAGGCTGAATGAATCCTGCCTTTCTTAGTTTCTCTACTTCTTCTTTGATTTTCTCTTCCAACTCTGGTTGGTACTTGCGTGTGCCTTGCTTGACTGGTTTAGAGTTTGGGAAGACGTTCAAATGGTGCGCCACCAATTCAGTGTCCAACCCTGGCATTTCTTCATAGTGCCAAGCGAATACATCGTAGTATCGTTGCAATAATTGAATGAGCCTCTTTTTCATGCCACTCTCGAGCGTCGCGCTTACGAAAACGGGCCGCGGAGTACCCTCTCCTTCTGTGAGGTTGACTTCCTCCATTACTTCTGGCTGCGGCTTAGGGCCGTCTTGCATGCATTCTGGAGCCGGCTCGGGTTTTATGACCTCGTCTTCCTCTGCTCCATTTGCCTCTAGGTACCGCGGGTCAGAAGCCTCTTTCGAGACATCTGGGCCGCCGCCCCGTCATAAGCAGTACACTGTTTTTCCTCCTTCTTTTAGCTTGGTAATTTTCCGTGGCCCTGAGGCGCTTTCCGTAATTGGTTCCCGCTTGCTCGCGGACGCCTCTCCTTCATCTTTGATGTCTTCCCACTTGAGCAATTTGACCCCGACCGGCCTTGCCACCGCCGCGCTTGGTGTCTCCTCCATCTCGGTGAAGTACACCGAATCAGACAAGTGTGCTTCGCATACTTCAAACAGTAACCTTCTTTCCAGCCCAAATTGCCTTGAGGCACTGGTGATAGCTAGATGGGATGACCGCGAAGCGATGCATCCAACTGCGGCCCAATTTTATGTGGTAGTTCGTCTGTGCGTCAATAATGTGGAATTTGGTGGCGGTGCGGATGGGCTCGACTGCGAGATCAACAATAACATACCCCAAGGACTCCTTCTTGTCTCCTTGGAATCCGGTGATCCCTATTAGCGACTTCACTATTCGGTCCTCTGGGATCCCCACCCTTTTAAACGTAGACATTGGCATGATGTTGATGGACGCTCCTCCGTCCATGAAAGTTCGCTTCAGTTCCACGCCATTGACCCGCGCCGTGACATATAGGGGCCTGTTGTGCGGGTGTAGAATCTTTATGTCAGACTCAGAAAATGAGATCGCGTTTGACTCATCTTTGATGGTTCTTGGGAGGGATCCTCCCTGCGCGGCGCACGCCTCGTGGCACTCTTGCGCGATGGCCATAATGGCCTTGGTCATTAAGAATCTTGTGTCGGCTGTGAACCCCATTCCATCATAGAACTGTTTGAACTTCGTGCTGTTCTGCAAGATTTTGACCCCACTCTCTGGATCGGAGTGGCCACCTTCGGGGAATCGTACGCTGCGATATCATCAAACTCATCGTAGAAGGACGTCATATATGCTTCCTCGTAGTCATACTCACGACCATAATCATAATCGCAATTATAATCATAATCACAACCATAATCATCCTCCTCTGTTTCGCGCACGAATTCGAAACATTCCGCCATGTTGGCTGTCCCATGCTCCGGGTAGGGATGCGTACGTACATCCTAAGCCTTGGTGGTGATTCTCAACTCGTTGTTATCTAACTTCTTTTTGAATATCCCTTTTAAGGTCCAGCAATCGCTAGTGGGATGCTTGGTGTGTCTGTGGAACATGCAATAGTCTGGGCTTTCTCTGTTTGCGCGCGAGGGCGCGACCTCGATATCTGGTAGTGTAAGACCTCCATCTGCTATCCACTCTTTTACCAATGCCTTTACTTCCTCAATACTGCAGGGGTAATCTGGAGCCCCTGTGTTTTCTTTGTAAACTTTTTGCTTTTTTCCAATCGCCACGTCCTCTTCCGTTGCCACTCCACCCGCCACGTCCGCTGCCATTCCCGCCGCTGCCCCTTCCCCCTTGCGACTTGCGCGATGATGGAGCGGAAGTTGCAGCTGCGGCGACTGAGTGGGACTTTCTAGGCTTCCATCCTTCTCGCGCGAGTGGTTTTACAGTATGGCACAGCTTGTATGCTGCTTCCAGCAACGCGACAAATGTGTGGATCTTGACATTAACCAAGAATGGCTGATATTCACGCCGGAGACCCGCGGTACAAATTTCCACCAGATACTCTTCCTCTACTGGCTTGAGGCAATCAACCGCGCGGTCCTGGAACCGCTTGATGTAGTCAATAATATCTTCACTGGGGCCCTGAGTTTCTTTGACGAGGGATAGACTGGTTATCTTCTCACGCGTTTGGAAGAACTTGGCGTAAAAACGGCTAACCATGTCTTCCCATGACAGTATGGAGTAGGGGGTTAAGTTGACATACCAAGTGTATGCTCTGTTGGTTAGAGATTTGGAAAACTCTCTTAACTTGAGGTTTGTGTCTCCAGAAAAGGCCCCTAATGTTTCGATAAATCGCACCACATGCTCCTGTGCGTTACCATCTTTGCCATCAAACTTGGTGAACTTTGGTGGTGCGTACCCCTCCGGATACGGCATCTGAAGAATAGCCATGGGATACAGTGGCTGGATATCTGGGCTTGGGAGGGAGGGAGACGTTGTTCTGGTTTTTTCTCTCTGTAATAGAGCCTGTACCTCTGCCAGGGTCACCGCCTGTGGCCCGGCATTCTCTCCCAATGCCGCCCTCTGGTGTACAGAACCAGTTCCTGTGGTTTGCAGGCCACTGTTTTCTGGCAAAGCAGGATGAACAGGAATCGCTGACTGAATGGGTGCCTTAGCGCCAGAGCCACCAGCTAAAGGTGCCACCCCCTGAGTTCCATGGGTCTGTTCAGCCCGTGGAAGCAAAGGTGGTTGGACTCCCCCCCCCCCAGCATGGATCTGTTGGGTCGCCGTCGCTGGTGGAGCTCTGGGTAGGGCCGCAGTGATGACCTCCGCGAGGCCCGCGATGGCAGCGAGTAACTGCGTCTGAGTGGTTTGCATCTGCGTGATGCCAGCTTGCATGGCGTGGATCATCTCCACTGCTGGATCTCCTCCGGCCTCATTTTCGGCTTGGCTGGAGGTAGCATCCTCTATCAGCGGTGGACCGTCGAGAACAAGGTTGGCGTGGTTTGCTGGTGCTGCCATGCTCGAAGTTTGTAGACCGCTTCTCGTGTTTACCATCAACTAAACAACCTCCCCAACAGAGTCGTCTGAATGTAGGTGATGGTTCTTGCTACAGTCAAATAATGATGAGCTGGAGAGGTATGGATAGTCAACAGTAAAGACACAATATAGAAAGAGAATAGGAAGGTCTAGAGAAAGGGTGAAGAACAGAGCAGGTGCGCACAGAAAGGGACTAAGGCAGTGGATTGCTTTCAGTCTAATTCGTGATACACTTGGTGACCTAGGAGATGGGGACCGATTTGCAGAGAGAATGTTCTCCTCTCAATCAGCGGTTTCCCTTTTCTCGCTCTAGGATGACATATGCTCTGCCAAGATTTCACCAACCTCTGGGCATTGAAAGGGAATGTCCCATATTTATAGGCACCTTGGGCCAATCATCTGGCGCCAGGCTGTCGTCCTATAATATGATAACACGTGTCCTTTCCGTGCAACCTGACAGCACGGGTGAAGTCATCACCGCGCAGGTGTCCCGCGTGGTGACAAGCCATTCCCCCGCGCAGCGATCCTCTTGCTCTTTATAGCCACCAAGCCACTAGATCTCCCTTATTCCCGTGAGGGCAAGGTGGTGACCTGTTCGGTCGCGCCTATACCGCAGCCAAGCCTCAGGGGGCCCCCGGGGTCCTGCCTTCAGACCGCAGCAGGTATAATTACCTGGGCTAAGTCCGACTAGTTTCTCGCGTTCTCGCCCATGTTCTGGGCCGCACTAGTCGTTTGGGCCATGGGTTTTTCTCCTGTTCGGATGGCCCATGGTCGTCCAAGCACCGCCCTTACTGGGCTTGGTGCGCGCGCCATAGAGGCGCCTTGCACGAGAGGGTCCCGCGTCAGTGGCCCCCTCCATGCGAAGACTTGCGCCCGCGCCAGTGGCCCCACCGGGAGGATCTCTCCGCGGCGAGTGCCACGTGTCACGCGGAAATAGTGCCACCTGGGTTACATATGTCATGATCTCAATGGTGGGTCAACGTTGACTTTGGTCAACGGGGGGTTTTGCGCTGAGCTCCCCTACAACATGTAATCTAAAGGAGTGAATTTGTATGAGAGAAAAATGAGTGAAAGAACCAAAAGAAGGAAAAAAAGAAAAAGAAAATAAAAATATGTTACCTGGGAATGAGAGAATGCTGAGATAGTGAGAGAGAGAGAGGGAGAGAGAGAGAGAGTAAGGCAGAGAATGAGAATCTTTTAGTATAACTAAGAGGATTAGTGTTAGATGTTGTGGAGGAAATTAGGAGTTTCAATTAGTTTAAAAAATATTAGTGATAATGATGATAGAGGAATTTAGGGAGAAGTAGGAGAGTGGAATGATAAGTGATACAAGGATAATGATAGGGTAGTTAGGCTAGGATAATTAGGATGAGTTTTAAAAAATATTTTTTACACACTAATATTTATGTATGTAAATAAATATCTCTCAATAAGATAATACCATTGTTAGGATAATTATATATATTAAGTTGTCCCGGATTGAAGAAAAAATGGTGTTTTCGAGGTTTTAAAAATTGTTTTGCATGATCCGAACCGTCCAATGTGTTTAAAAGGTGTTTTTAAGGGTCCCCGCGAGAAATCATCAAAAAAAAATACCGGAAAGGACTTGATCGAAGCAGTTTTTCACAAAAACTGTATCGGATCGTGAAAATTTGATCCGGAACTACGAATCCTGGATTCGGGATCCCTGACTGGATCGGGACTCTATATATATATATATAAACGATCCGTTACACTAAGTGCGGGACTGGTTTTTTGTTTTTTTTGTTGTTGTCTTTATTCAAAAAAAAATTGCATTTGTTAGTTTGGTTCAAGTTTTTATGGTTTATGGATTCGTCTCGACGAGACGAATCCAAAAAGTATAAAATTATGGTCCAAACTAATATTTTTTTTTTGAATAAAGCTGAAAATAAACAAAAAAAAACTAGTTTATTGGTTTAATTTTGGCTTTATTAAAAAAAAAAGTTTCGACCACAATTTTATACTATTTGGATTTGTCTCATCAAAACGAATCCATAAACCACAAAAACTTGATGAACAAATGCAAAAAAAAAAATTAATAAAGACGAAACGAAAAATTGAAAAAACCGTATTTTCCTTTTTTGCCAAATCACCCCTAAGTTCAGTTGTTATAAAATGTCAAGATCGTTCAATTGTTATATTTTTTTAGTAATAGATAATCAGGATCATTCAGTTGTTATAAAATGTCAAGGATAATATTCATATAAAAACCAGTTTAATCGGATTTCGTTTTGTGAAAAATTGAATTGAGTTTGTGGAACAAAAAAATGGAAAGCTAAATACTCCATTGTTTGAAACTTCTAACAATTTATTTTTTCCTTTGTTAACTCAATTCGGTCGTATAAAAAGCAAAAGTCTGATGAAATGTATTTTTGGCATTTAATGTTCTTTTCAACAAATTATACAAGATGAACGATTCCAATTAATTTTTGATATTTGTGACAAACCCAAAACAACTGAAAATTATATGAAAATTTGATGGGCTCACAAAACAACATAGCAGATCCACTTGCACATGAAATAGATACTTGTACTAGTAGTATGAAAGATTCTATACACATTAAATGATGACTTTAGAAATTTTTACAAATAAAGGTTACTTTAAAAAGATGTATACGTATTAGCAATTATGGGAGAACAAATTTGAGGATATTCATCTGATTCCCATATAGGGATGGCAATGGATCGGTTTGGTCGGATTTTGTGATTACCATACTCAAATCCAAAGTATTTATCTATACCCAAATCCAAACCGATATTCGACGGGTATAATTTTTATTGCACCATAACCAAACCATATGGATTTGGATTTTTTCCGAACCGCACCAAACCCGCATTAATATTCATTCCATTGATGAACCTACGAAGGAAAAATATTATATATTAAAACAAAAAAGTAACATCAATGCCTCCATTGTTTTGGGATGAAGTCGACTACGATGCGGAGTCACCAATCTATCACTAGTGCTAAATGCCGACTCAGAAGCAATAGAAGACATGAGGATAACTAACATATCCTATAAGTAATATTATATGGATCAGTTTGGATTTGGTTTGGATTTGGGTTTGGGTTTGGGTTTGGCCGAATACTTGCTAAGACCAAACCCAAATCCAAACCCGTCGGATATCATGTTTCGAAAACCAAACCCGCCCCATGGGTAGGAAAAAATTAAAAAAACCTCTCCGATAGATTCGGTTTGGTTCGGGTATCCATCGATTTGGGGTGAAATTGCCATCCGTATTCCCATAGGTTTGTTGTAAAGTCGCCATTGTACAACTGAACGAAAATGCAAGGAAACTAACAATCTCATCAGTCTAAAATGGAGAGGAAGAATCCTTTGGGGTGAATGGATATGTGGAATCAAGTCAAGCAAGTTATTTTTATAACTGTGCCAGAAAAATATTAATTGTACTATATTTTTTCCAATATCAATGTTCACACAATTTATAATTGAAACATTTGATAATAGAGAGATTTTTCTGTCCTTCAAAAGCAATGTTTTTTCCTCTCATATAAGTGTGCGGTGTTCACATACTTTAAAATAGAACTCACACATTTATGAGAGAGGAGAACTATTCTTTGTCGAGTACTACAACCACTTACGTTTAGAGTATTCAATAAATTTTAAAATATTTTTTCCAAACAGCCCTGTAAAAAATCCGCTCAATTGAATATGTATAAGTACTTATTCCGATGTTTTAATTTTTCATTCAAAATTCAGAATCCTAGATTTTGAATGAAAATTTGTTGGATCACGCAGTTACAAGTATCCAGTTAAGTTTTAATTGTTAAGAACTACTAGAGAAAATATTTTAAAATTAACGAACGGCTCAAATAATCGGTAAGACCCTATAGTGGGACTCACACACCATCTTTACGTAAGCGGTCCTTACTCCAATGATTTCGGTTTTTCTTGATAATGGCACTTCACACATCTTTATGTGAAAACTATGGCCGGGTGTAATCGGTAAATTTGGTCCGGTTTTTGGCCTTTTCTCAGACCGAACTAAATATTTCGATTTTTAAATGTATAAATTGATACCAAACCGTTTGACATTCAATTTGGTTTCGTTCGGTATTATTTGGTTCGATCGGATTTTTTCGATTTTATCTGTTTGAATCGAAAATGGTAATTAGACCTGGATGACTAGATGTTTTTCTCTATTATTGGCAAAAAGATTCACAAACTTGGTACCCCCTCATAAGCATGTACAATAGCCTAAACAACAATTCTAGCACAACAATAGTCGGGCCTCATAATAATTGTAACCCATATATGGTAGTAAGGGTATGTAGTTTTTTTCTTTTGGTACTCTATCTCTATTTGCACATGTAAAATATTTTCATACAAATAGTTGTACATATATCATTTTTGCAAATCGATTGCGGGTGGGCCAAATTTCATGGACCACTTTCATTCTGTGGAATAGCCACTGAATTCTCAAAGTCTGGACATTGGTCAATAGGTTTGGACAATCCTAGTCAATTGCCGCCACGCGCGGCTGTGATACAATGTGATTCGTCACCTTTTGATTCTTTTCCTAATTTTTGGGTTATTGACTTTTCAAACGATGACTTTCTAGGACTCAATAATTGTCCTTGAACAAAAATGCACAAGACTCGGTGCTGGACCAGGGCTGCTCTTAAAAATCTTACGTGAGCTGCTCTCTTTGATAAATTTGAACAAGAACCAAGGTTAAATTTGGTTAGATCCGTGGTTTGCTCCCGTACAATTGATTTGTTATGGATGACCTTTTTTTTACTGTACTAGAGAGATGATTAGTTGAGATGTGTGTAAGTTGGCTTAGATATTTCTGACCGTTGAACTATTTATTATTTTTTATAGAAGCAATGACCTTTGCCTCACACAACCAAATTAGGATTTGTTTTTTAACTTTTTTGCCTAACAACCAATTTGCAGTGTGTTTATTTTATTGTGGCTTTTTGTTTTTTTTTTTCTTTTTTTGAGCAATTTTTAACTTTTAAAGAGGAACGGCACTTTAGATTCAAACTTTTGGCATACCTATTATTTGATTTTCATTGATTTTTACTCCTATGTAGTAGTAACAAATGACAAAATTTTATGGAAAAAGAAAGCTTGACCGTTTGATTTTCAATTTCATACGGAGTACTTTCGTATACGGGAGTGTTGTTGAATATCAAAATTTTATCGAAAAAAGAATCTGTAGTTTTCCTTTAAAATAAAAGAAAGCACGGTATGTCATACATATGCTCATTATATTACAAGAAACTTTTTAGTATAAGAATTGTTTTTCTTTAACTCTTAATTAAAGCCAAGGTACTATATATCGTCATGAAGGAAAACCTCGGAGGAAGTCGCGTAATCCACCCATTATCAATTGTACATGAGTTAGCATGTTTACTTCTGGTTCAAAAAGATTTCTACAAAAAGTATCCGAATATACCAAAGAAGAATAAAATACAGGATACCATATATATGTTGAATTGACCGGAAAGACATAATATGATTATTTACAAAAATGGTGATCTCACAAAACCCTTCAAAAAATTTATAGGACCAGTTAGTGCTGGTCCAAAGTTCTAGCAAAAGCTAGTCCACTTTTCCATTAACTATTCTGGTGCAAGTTCTTTTTTTCCACGAAATCAACGAGGGTTTATTTAGGAACCTTCAAACGAAACCTAGCAGATGAAGATAAATGGATCAACATATCCCATAAAATCTAGGGAGAATCTTCAACGTAAAGAAAATTTAGATTTTTATTCTCTTTTTCCAATTCTGAGTGTTTGGGGCATAACACCCGGAACTCATTCTCCCAAAACTCATTTTCCAATTAGATGAAAGGAGAGGAGAGGAGAAGTTAAAAGCAGGTTGGGAGGGGCTTTTTGATTTCTCATTTTCCACTTTTCCCATTTTTATTAACAAAAAGACCTACAAAATATATTTTACACATATCTCCCAAGCATTACTCCTATTGAAAAATGCATCCTGCACATCTCTCTCAAACACT
Source organism: Vaccinium myrtillus (assembly GCA_016920895.1). Taxonomy (NCBI): domain Eukaryota; kingdom Viridiplantae; phylum Streptophyta; class Magnoliopsida; order Ericales; family Ericaceae; genus Vaccinium; species Vaccinium myrtillus. The sequence goes on from CM029270.1 coordinate 27,321,142, forward strand.
CCTCTCAAATTCAAAACACATTCTGACAATAATCCAAAACGCCAAAAAGCTAAAAAGTAAGCTTCCAAACACCCCCTAAGATGAAATGAAAGATTGGGTGAAGTAACGTAATTGTTTATGTTCTAGGAATAATATGCATGGTTGGCTGACATGAGTAGAGTTTTCCCCCACTTTTAAACTTCCATTTTATGAATCGGGGAACGTGGTCCGACGGTGATGTAGCTGCATTTATGGGAATAAAGATTATGAGTTCAACTCCTTTTGAGAAGATCAATTTTGATTCCCATGTTTATAAGTTGGGCAGAAATTGGGGTATAAATTCTTTTAGGCTGCTGATAATGCCAAAACTCCTTTTGTTCCTGCCAAAACTCATTTTGTTCATGCCAAAACTCTTTCATTCCTTGACTGAATTGCCCCTCTCTCTTCCCCCCAAAACCCACCTTCATCCTCTTGTGGATTTGCTTCATAGTCAAATAGGAGGAGGAAATATTCAGCTGCTACGTGCACTGGTAAGGTGAACTTGTTATTTTTTGGTACTTGCATTTCAAACAGAAATAGGTCGTTCGGCAAATCATCCTCCCCTTCTTGACGGCGCAAATTGATCTCCCTAACGTAGCCTGCTTCTTTGGCTTGTACCTCTTGGTTGGCTTTCTCATATAAGTCTCTGAAATGGGGAAATGAAATATGTACCCATTACTCAAAAGTGATCAATCATCTGAGGCAAAGATGGTCTATAATATCAACAAAGGATTCGAACACGACGTCACATTTTTTTATGATGCGTTGGCATATCGTCCTCATCTTCGTCGAAGTTCAAATTGAGCTCCAGCGTATAGTCATCCCAAAAAATAACTTCATCGCCACCTGCATCTCTGGGTTGTTTCTCTTGGTTAGCTTCCTCGAATAAGTCTTTGAAATGGGATAGGAAATACTTACTCGTAAGTCAATGTGACCAGTCATTAAAAGAAAAATTGGCACCAAAAGCTTATATGAATACATAGCTCCATAGAAACAGAAGAAGGATACGGTAGTAGTCTGGAAAAAAGGAATGAATTCTGGTGGAAATTAATTTCTTGCTGAAGATTCAAGAATATTTGTGGAAGAATTGAGTTTTCTTCGCGAAGAACAGAGTAATTACTCAAAGCATTTCTGGGTTCAAAATCACTCGTCTTCTGGTCCATGTTCATCATAAAAAATCTAGACATCGATAGTGTCTTTGAATTTCCTCTGAATCCATAAAGAAATAGTAATCTTGATTTCAGCCATGGAAGGAAGGATAGATGGGGAGGAAGGAGGTGGGTTTGGGGGAAGAGAGAGACGAGGGGCAATTCAGTCAAGGAATGAAAGAGTTTTGGCAGAAGCAAAATGAGTTTTGGCAGGAACAAAAGGGGTTTTGGCATTATCAGCAGCCTTCTTTTATCATATGACTAAAACAAGGTTTTGTTCTGGAGGTCACCCCACATATTACTAATTGATTTTTAGGATGAACACTCCCGAAAAAATCTCATCCTCTATGTTTTGTGTGTCTTTGGATCTGTGGGACGCGACTATTAGTCTTGTAATTAAAATACAGAGATTAAAATTTTGTCTGATAGTTAACTTAATTTGGGGTATCAAGATTAGTTAAGATATGCGTAAACTGACTTAAACACCCTATTATCGAAAAACATGGCCATGTGAGTAGACTTCTGGAGTTTCATTTGTACATTTGACCATAATTTTATACTCTTTAGATTCGTCTAGACGAGACGAATCCATAAACCACGAAAATTTGACGCAAAACTATGAAATATAAATTTTTTTTGAATAAAGACCAAACGAAAAAATCAAATTTTATTTTTTTTCCCAAAGCACTCCTAAGGTCGGGAGATGTCATAGTCTGCCCCATGGATTCATTAATTCACTTTGTCTTTTGGAACAAGTTCGTACAAGGATTGAATCGACCATTGAAGGCCGCCAATGACTCTGCCTTGCTGGTGGGGGTCCTCGAGTCTTTCTTCACCACACGTGGGTAGGCTCCGCAACAATTGATTTAAGCGATAAATCTTTTTTTTGCACAGCGAAAAAGGAAATTTCATTAAACTATACAAGACGGATACAACGTTGAGGGAGTATAGATAATGACATCACAACAAGAGGTAAACATTCCAACTAGGTTGACACCTAACTCTCTCGACAATCATATGCCTCTAAACTCCCAAAGAGCGACAAGTTTGTTGGGGTGCTAATTTAAAGTAGAAGGAAAACTAGGGAGATACTTGGAGTTATAGGTAAAGGAGGGGTCGATAGTGTAATAAGGGAGTGAAGGTGAAAGGCTAGTGGAATGCTTTTACATATTGCACTTTTCGGATTGTTAGTAAAAGGTAGGGTGTAATATAGGACTTGACTGTGGATGACTTTTGTACTGGAAAAGGATTTTCATTACATCCCAAACTGTACACGGGAAGCTCTATTTATAGAGCCATCAACCGACACAACTTCCGCCGACCTACTACTCTTCCCGAAGGCCTCGTTTGTTTGGTCGGAGATAAATGGATGGGATATGAAATCCCATGGGATATGGGTGGGATATGAAATCCTTGGGATATTGTTGGGATATTGCTCAGGATATCAATGGATGGGAAAAATTCATATCCGGTGTTTGTGTTCGACGGGATAATGCTCGGGATATCCGGTTTTTGCACTAAAAACTCCAAATCCCATCCAAATCCCCCCCATGGGATTTTTTTATCCCGTACGGATGGGGATATAAAATCCCATCCCACCCCATATCCCATCCCAACTAATGTTACCAAACACAGGATTTTGGGACCCACGTCCAAATCCAAATCCCATCCCACCCCATATCCCCCCTAACAAACAAGGCCGAAGTCTCTGGGATTTTGCAAAATGCCATCATTACATTTTACATTCTTCTAGATTTATTTATATTAGATATTTTACTACAAAACACTACGGCCTTGTTCGTTTCTCTGTTTAGTTTTAGTTTTAGTTTTGATGATATCATCATTTTTCTCATTTCTCTCTCTATCTCTCTCTACTCATTACACCTGCTGACATCATCAAAACTGAACTAAACTATCTAACCAAACACAACCTACATAATTCAAGACATTTAAAAGATTACAAATTATTTATTATTTATTTTAACACTCCTCCTTAATTTGTAATCTTCATCACTTCATGAAATTGAGAGAATTTTTCTGCTGTCACTGCTTTGGTCATAATGTCAGCTAGCTGCTCCTTGGTATTGACGAATTCGAGCTGAATTTCTCCGTTCTGCACCAAGTCTCGAATAAAGTGATGTCGAAGCTCAATGTGCTTTGTCCTGCCATGAAAAACTGGATTTTTGCTCATTGCTATGGCTGACATATTATCGCAGTAGATGATTGTAGGGCCTTCCTCTTTATGCTCCATGTCCGAAAGAATTCGTCTGAGCCATACAGCCTCACATGTTGCATCTGTAGCTGCTATATATTCTGCTTCTGCAGATGAGAGAGCAATTGTCCTTTGCTTTTTAGAACTCCAAGCGATAATGTTGGATCCCAAGCAAAATACGTAGCTAGACGTGCTCTTTCAATCATCTATTGATCCAACCCAATCGCTATCTGTGTAGCCAATAAGCCTGCTGTCATTTTCTTTTGTGTACTTGATGCCGAGTTTCTTTGTTCCTTGAAGATAACGGAGAATCCGTTTTGCTGCTATATAGTGTAGTTTGCTCGGCTCGTGCATAAATCTGGAAATAAGATTCACAAAATATACAATATCTGGTCTTGTATGAGTGAGGTAGTTTAGAGAACCAACCAATTTTCGGTAGGCAGTAGCATCGATCTTCTCTGCTCCATCATTTAGCTGTAACTTGTCATTTAGCGAAAGTGGAGTAGAAACTGGCTTGTAGTTACTCATGCGGAATTTCTTCAATAAGTCTTCAAGATATTTTTCTTGTGAGATAAAAATCCCATCTTTGGATTGCCTCACTTGGATGCCGAGAAAATATCTCATGAGGTCGAGATCAGTCATCTCGTACTCCTTCATCATGGCCTTTTTAAATTCTTCAAGCATCGCTGAATTGGTGCCTGTGTAGATTAAATCATCAACATATAAGCAGACAATGAGGAAGTCTTGCGTACCTCCTTTTTTGACATATAGTGATGGTTCGCTTCGGCTTCTTTCAAAACTATTTTGGCAGAAGTACTTGTCAATGTTGTTGTTCCAGGCTCGAGGTGCTTGCTTCAAGCCATAGAGTGCCTTCCGAAGTCGCTACACTTTGTCTTCTTTTCCTTTGACAACGTAGCCTTGTGGTTGCTCTACATAGACTTCTTCTTCAAGCTCTCCATTAAGAAAAGCTGATTTCACATCGAGCTGGTATACAGGAAGCTCGTACTGTGCCGCCAAGGCAAGAACTGTTCTGATCGTCTCCATGCGAGCGACAGGAGCAAATGTTTCATTGAAATCTACTCCAGGCTGTTGCGAGTAGCCTTTTGCCACTAACCGTGCTTTCTGCTTCTGAATTGATCCATCTTCTTTGTATTTTGTCTTATAGACCCATTTGAGCCCGATTACATCTTTGTCTTTCGGCAGCTCCGCAAGATCCCATGTGTGATTTTTCTCGATAGTTGCAATTTCCTCGTCCATTGCCTTTTTCCATATTTCTTCACTTGCAGCTTCTTCAAAGTTTTGTGGTTCACAAGTGAAGAAGGCAAAATCACACGAGTCATATATGTCTCGTAAGGAGCGTACCTTTCTTGTTGGATTGAGATCTTCCGATGAGATCTCTGGACCGGTTTGCGGACTTTGGCTTGGACTTGGGTCCAGAGTCGAAGTTTCTTGCCCATCTTCTGCATCAAAATGCTCAAAATACTTTTGCTTTTGGAAGGAATTGTCCTCCCATTTCCATGCAGCAGCTTCATCAAATATCACATCTCGAGAAACCACAAATTTATTTGTGCTTGGATTATAGAGACGATATCCCTTGGACTTGTCACTATATCCGATGAAAATATATTTCTCCCCTTTTTCATCAAATTTTTCCCTTTGTTCTGAGGGAACTAACGCATATGCAATGCATCCAAAAATCTTGAGAAAATGTACCTGTGGCTTCTCTTTGTACCATGCCTCGTATGGCATTTTGTTCTGAACTGCCTTTGTGGGAGATCGGTTGAGGATGAACACAGCAGTGTTGACAGCTTCAGCCCAAAATGTGTTTGGTAGGCCTTTGCCTTTGAGCATGCTTCGTGCCATCTCTGCAATCGTGCGGTTCTTCCGCTCTGCTACTCCATTTTGTTGAGGTGTCTTTCGGACTGTAAGTTGCCTCTTGATTCCTTTTTCTTTGCAATACTCCAAGAACGGAGTGTAGATGTATTCACCACCACGATCCGTCCAAAGTGTCTTTATTAGTCTTCCACTTTGTCTCTCCACCAAGGCTTGAAACTTGAGAAATACAGGAAAGGCTTCTGATTTCTTTTCAAGGATGTAAAGCCACATCATCCTTGTATAATCATCAACAAATAGGAGAAAATATCTTTTTCCTCCAAAAGATGGTGTTCTGGTAGGGCCAAAAATATCAGAATGCACCAATTCTAAGGGCGCTCTAGCTCTCCAAGCGACCTTTGGAAATGGGAGTCTATGCATTTTCCCATATATGCACCCTTCACAAACTTTATCAATTTTATCAATATTTGGTAGCCCTTTCACCATATTTTTCTCATTTAGCAACTTCATGCCCTTGTAATTTAAGTGGCCATATCTTAGATGCCACAAATATGAGTCATCAACTTTTTCTCCTTTAAGGGCAAAATTTTCATTAAGTGGCATCATTAATGGGAAAATTTTATTTTGAGTCATTTTGACTTTGGCCACTGTAAAATTTTTCTTTTTGTCAATAATTATGCACTCATTATTATCAAATTTAAGTGCATAATCCTTTTGCAGTAATTGCCCCACACTTAGTAAATTTTGAGTAAGCCCGGGAACATAAAGGACATCAGAAATTAATCTTTTGTTACCTCCCTTTGTGTAGATGGCGATAACTCCTTTTCCTTCAACATTTTGCAGCTTTCCATCTCCCAGCTTTACTTGAGAAGAGACTTTATCGTCAAGCTGCACAAACTTTTTACGATCGCATGTCATATGGTTACTGCATCCGCTATCCAAGTACCAAATATTATCTGATTCTTCTGGAGCATTCATGCAAGAGAATAATTGTTCTGCTTCATTTTCTTCCGAAAAATTAGCTTTTCTTTTTTCATGATTGAACCAACAATCACGATCGGAATGATTAGAAACTTTGCATCTCTTGCATTTAAATCTGCAATCTTTGGATGCATGACTTGTTTTTTGGCAAATAATGCAAGAAGAGTTAGAGTTACCGCCATTGGTATTCCTTTGATTGTCGTATCCTTTTCCCTTGTTCCGGGCATTTTGGCCTCCACGTCCTTTCATGCCTCCTCCTCGAGTTGAGTCCTTCTCTTGATTTGCTTGATTCTTTCCTCCAAAGTAGATTTTGCTTTGAAATGCTTGCTCCAAGGATTGATTTGTGAACCTGCTCATTCTTTGTTCATGTGCGTCGAGAGAACTCATCATTAGTTCATGTCGAGTAAGTTTAGATAAATCCTTGGATTCTTCAATAGCGGCAACAATATGCTCAAACTTTGGAGGCAAACTTCTTAAAACTTTTTCGACAATTCTTTTGTTCGTAAAGGTATCTCCATAACTTCGAATTTGATTGACAATTCCAGCAACTCAGGAAAAGAATGTTTGAACGGATTCATTTTCCTTCATTGCTAGATTATCAAAATCTCTCCAAAGTGTTTGAAGTTGAATGGAGATAACCTTATCATAACCTTGATATTCAACTTTTACTGTCTCCCATGCTTCTTTTGAAGTTTTTGCACCCAAAATTCTTGGAAAGATCGATTTGCTTACCCCACGTTGAATGTTGAGTAGTGCCAATGCATCTCTCTTCTTGTTCTCCTTGAACTTCTTCTTCCTTGCTTCCGTCCAAGTTGCTTCTTCTTCGTCATTTGTCGGTGCCTCGTATCCGCTTTCAACTAGATCCCACAAGTCTTGTGAGATGAATAGGGTCTTCATTTGAATGCTCCAATAATCATAGTTCTCTCCCTCAAATATAGGGATGAGAGTTTGTGCATAGTTGAAAGTGGAGGAGTTGGATTCCATGTTGAGTGATAGGTGAATAAGGAGGACAAGGATGTATATGGGGTTCCTGCTCTGATACCAAAATTGTTGGGGTGCTAATTTAAAGTAGAAGGAAAATTAGGGAGATACTTGGAGTTATAGGCAAAGGAGGGGTCGATAGTGTAATAAGGGAGTGAAGGTGAAAGGCTAGTGGAATGCTTTTACAGATTGCACTTTTCGGATTGTTAGTAAAAGGTGGGGTGTAATATAGGACTTGACTGTGGATGACTTTTTGTTGAGTGTGGCTTCAAAATGGTGCTCGCAGCATCTCTGGTCCGGACCAAGGTAATGGTGGTCCGGACCAGCACTCGTGGTACGATTCTGGAGGTCGCAGCAGTGTTCGTCCGCAGTTGGTCCGGACCGGGTCCGGACGAAGGGTCCTGCAGCGCTCCGTTTGATCTCAGCAACCTTGGTCCGGACGAGCCGGGTCTTGGTCCGGACGAAGGCGACGTACAGCAGCTTATTAAAGTGCATTTTTATCAGTTTTAGGGTAAAGAAGTCTAAACTTGTTTAGAGAGAGAAACCCAGAGAGACTGAGAGAAACATCGAGAGGAGATTGGAGATTGTAATCATTATTGATTATAATGGATTGATTCGTCCCTTCCCCCCGTGGATTAGCTACACAGCCTGTGTAGTGAACCACGTAAATCTCTTGTGTTCTTGTGTGCTTGGTTTTCTTGCTTTCTTAGCGTTCTTCATCTTTATTGTTCTTGTTTCTAGATTGATTGTGCTTGCTAGAATCGTTGTGACTTCCGCAGTATCGCACGACAAAGTGGTATCAGAGCTCTTGGTTAGGGTTTCTAGCAGAGTACCCAGTTAGGGTTTCAATCTAGGGTTTCACTAAAGATGTCGAATACCAAGTATGAGGTGGAGAAGTTCACCGGTAAGAATAACTTCTCTTTGTGGCAGCGGCGGATGAAGGATTTTATGATCCAACAAGGTGTCTCAAAGGCTTTAGACGGGAAGACGAAGAAGCCTGCGGAGATGACAGACAGTGTTTGGGATGATCTTGACGCTAAGGCAGCCAGTTCTATTCGTCTAAACCTAGGCGATGAAGTTATTCACAACGTGTTAGACTCAAAGACGGCAGAGGCGATCTGGAAAAAACTCGAGGGTTTGTACATGAGGAAGAATCTGACCAACAAGCTGTATGTCAAGAAACAGCTGTATGGATTGCAGATGAAGGAAGGTACGAATCTATTAGAACATTTAAATTCCTATAATATGCTGAACTCGCAACTGGTGGGTTTTGGAGTAACGCTTGATGAGGAGGATAAGGCTATCCTGTTGTTAGCATCATTGCCTCCTTCATATGATCATCTGGTGACTACAGTTATGTATGGGAAGGAAACCTTGTCACTCGATGAGGTTACCAGTACCCTTTTGTCTCATGAGAAGATGAGGAGAGATGATAATGTTGTTGCAGATCAAGGTCTTTTTGTCTCTAAGCCACAGTCGAGCAGAGGTAGAAGCAAGTCAAAAGGGAAGGGAGGTTCAAATCGGGAAAGGTCGCAGTCGAGAGGGAGGTCGAACACGAAAAAGGATGTGGAGTGTCACTTTTGTCACAAGATGGGGCACTACAAAAATCAATGCGAGGATTTGAAAAATCTTCTTGCAGAGGCGAAAAAGGGGAAGAAGAATGTGGAATCCGTTAGTATTGCGGAGGACAAATCAGACAATGAGATCAACGCAGATTTACTCTCCGTTTCTTCAGGTAGCAATTTTCTTTCAGAGTCATGGATTTTGGATTCTGGTTGCTCTTATCATATGTGCCCTAATAAGGAGTGGTTTGACAATTATAAGCCTTGCAATGGTGGTACGGTTCTAATGGGTAATGATGCAGTTTGCAAAGCCATTGGAATCGGTACCGTGAAAATTAAGATGTTTGATGGAGTTGTGAGGGTTTTGGGGAATGTCAGACACGTGCTTGAACTTAGGAAGAATTTAATCTCTTTGGGAGCATTAGATTCAGCTGGGTGTATGTACACAGCACAAGGTGGAGCAATGAAAATTAGCAGAGGAGCTTTGGTGCTAATGAAGGGACAGAAGGTGGGTAATTTGTATAAATTGATTGGGGACACAGTTCTAGGTGGAGTTGCTATCTCCACACCTGCAGAATCTAGCATTGATGACACGAGACTTTGGCATATGCGGCTTGGCCATATGGGTGAGCGTGGTATGTTGGAGCTTCATAAGCGTGACTTGTTGAAGGGAGTCAAGGCGTGCAAGATGGATTTCTGCAAGTATTGCGTGTATGGGAAGCAGCACAGAGTCAGTTTCAAGACAGGTGTTCATACAAGCAAGGAAGTCCTCGATTATGTTCATTCAGATGTCTGGGGTCCAGTTACCATATCTTCTCACAGTGGTGCTCATTACTTTGTCAGCTTCATTGATGACTATTCCAGAAAGGTATGGGTTTATTTTTTGAAGCATAAGTCTGATGTGTTTGCTACGTTTAAAACTTGGAAAGCACAGGTTGAAACTCAGACAGGGAAAAAGATAAAGTATTTCAGAACTGATAATGGGACAGAGTACAGGGAAAAGGAGTTTTTGGCCTTCTGCGATTCAGAGGGGATTACTCGACACTACACAGTCAAAAGGACTCCACAGCAAAATGGAGTAGCAGAAAGGATGAACAGAACCTTGACAGAGAGGGCCAGATGTATGCGGTTGAATGCAGGGTTGCCAAAGGTATTTTGGGCAGAGCAGTCAACACAGCATGTTTTCTCATCAACAAGTCTCCTTCTTCAGCCATTGATTTCAAGATCCCACAAGAGGTTTGGTCAGGTAAACCAGTTAATTTGTCGGATTTGAGAATCTTTGGTTGCCCGGCTTATGTGCATGTGCCGGATAAGGAGAGGTCGAAGCTTGATCCCAAGTCCAGAAAGTGTATCTTTCTTGGGTATGAAAAGGGTGTCAAAGGATACAGGCTCTAGGATCCTGAGGCACGGAAAAGGGTGATCAGCAGGGACGTTGTGTTTGATGAGGCATTTATGTTGAATCGGAATGATGAGACAGAATCTGAGGGTCCAAGGGAGAAATCCGTAGTCAAGGTGGAGCTTGAGGAGCCTGGTTCATTCAGTGATACAGGTGATGTTGATCATGACCCAAAGCAGCAGCAAGAGGAGCCTTACACAGTAGCGAAAGGAAGGGAAAAACGGGTTCACAAACCTCCAGTTCGGTATGGTTTTGAGGACATGGTTAGTTTTGCTTTGGTGGCTGGCAGTGGAGATCCATTGTCTTACAAGGATGCTACAAGCAGTACTGACAACGACAAATGGCTTGTAGCAATGTCAGAAGAGATGGAGTCGCTCTACAAGAATAAAACTTGGGAATTGGTGAAATTGCCTAAGGGGAAGAAGGTCGTTGGGTGCAAATGGGTGTATCGAAAAAAGGAAGCGTTGTCAGAGAAAGAGGGTGAAAAGTACAAGGCTCGATTAGTTGCTAAAGGTTATTCACAGAAGGAAGGAGTGGACTATAATGAGATTTTTTCACCGGTTGTGAAGCACACTTCTATCCGTGTAATTTTAGCAATGGTCGCGATGCATGACATGGAGTTAGAGCAGCTTGATGTTAAAACTGCTTTCCTCCATGGAGACTTAGACGAGCAGATTTACATGCAACAGCCTGAAGGCTTCAAGGAACCTGGTAAGGAGGAGTATGTGTGTTTGTTGAAGAAGTCATTGTATGGCTTGAAGCAGTCTCCCAGGCAGTGGTACAAGCGCTTTGATTTGTTCATGGTGTCGCATGGGTACACGCGCTGTGAGTATGACTGTTGCATATACTATCGTGTCCTTTCAGATGGTTCTTATATTATACTTTCTTTATATGTTGATGACATGCTAGTAGCAGCAAAAAGCAAGCAGGAAATTGGGAAGTTGAAGTCGATGTTGAACAGTGAATTTGACATGAAAGATCTTGGAGCTGCCAAGAAGATTCTTGGGATTGAAATTCACCATGACAGAAGGGCTGGTCAGTTGAGGTTGTCTCAGAGTGGTTATTTGCAGAAAGTGTTGCATAGGTTCAACATGCAAGATTCCAAGTCCGTAAGTACCCCACTTGCGGCTCACTTCAAACTTTCTACCAAGATGAGTCCTAGTTCAGAGGATGAGATAAAGTGCATGGAGGAGGTGCCCTATGCGAATGCAGTTGGGTGTCTCATGTATCTGATGGTGTGTACAAGACCAGACATATCGCATGTAGTTAGTGTGGTCAGCAGGTATATGGCAAACCCGGGAAAGGAGCATTGGAATACAGTTAAATGGGTTTTCAGATATCTCGCGGGCACTCGTGATCTGGGGATAGTGTTTGATCAGAAAGAGGCTTCAGAAGACGTGGTGGGCTATGTGGATTCAGATTATGCTGGGAATCTCGACTCTCGTAGGTCGATGACAGGGTATGCATTTATGTTTTCCGGAGGTCCCGTCTGTTGGAAGTCTACTCTTCAGGATACAGTGGCTTTATCGACTACAGAGGCAGAGTACATGGCAGTGACTGAGGCAGCGAAAGAAGCAGTTTGGCTTAAGGGGTTGGTTAGTGAACTTGGTTTCATGCAGGATAGTGTGTTGCTGCATTGTGACAGTCAGAGTGCAATTCACTTGGCGAAGAATCAAGTATATAGCGCAAGGACAAAGCATATTGATGTGCGGTATCACAGGATTCGGGAGTGGTTAGCATCAGGTGACCTAACTTTGTCAAAGGTTCACACTGATGAGAATGCGTCTGATATGTTGACGAAGCCGGTTCCGAGGGAGAAGTTTGAGCATTGCTTGAACTTGCTCCATGTTCTCTGTTATTGATTGAGGACTTGAGGGTGGAGCACTCATACCCGTAAAGGGAGTGCAGTTGGGGGTTACATCAAGCTTTCTTCAAGATGGTTTAGTTTGAAGCCAAGGTGGAGATTTGTTGAGTGTGGCTTCAAAATGGTGCTCGCAGCATCTCTGGTCCGGACCAAGGTAATGGTGGTCCGGACCAGCACTCGTGGTACGATTCTGGAGGTCGCAGCAGTGTTCGTCCGCAGTTGGTCCGGACCGGGTCCGGACGAAGGGTCCTGCAGCGCTCCGTTTGATCTCAACAACCTTGGTCCGGACGAGCCGGGTCTTGGTCCGGACGAAGGCGACGTACAGCAGCTTATTAAAGTGTGTTTTTATCAGTTTTAGGGTAAAGAAGTCTAAACTTGTTTAGAGAGAGACCCCCAGAGAGACTGAGAGAAACATCGAGAGGAGATTGGAGATTGTAATCCTTATTGATTATAGTGGATTGATTCGTCCCTTCCCCCCGTGGATTAGCTACACAGCCTGTGTAGTGAACCACGTAAATCTCTTGTGTTCTTGTGTGCTTGGTTTTCTTGCTTTCTTAGCGTTCTTCATCTTTATTGTTCTTGTTTCTAGATTGATTGTGCTTGCTAGAATCGTTGTGACTTCCGCAGTATCGCACGACACTTTTGTACTGGAAAAGGATTTTCATTACATCACAAACTGTACACGGGAAGCTCTATTTATAGAGCCATCAACCGACACAACTTCCGCCGACCTACTACTCTTCCCGAAGTCTCTGGGATTTTGCAAAATGCCATCATTACATTTTACATTCTTCTAGATTTATTTATATTAGATATTTTACTACAAAACACTACATAATTCTAGACATTTAAAAGATTACAAATTATTTATTATTTTTTTTTAACAAAGTTGGCCAGAGGTCAACCTAACACAATAATCTCTCCAAGAGGGGTTACCCACCAGAGTCCAAAAATACAAAGCTAAATCAAGAAAAAATGATAGGCCTCCACAGTTTTCTATGTAGAATAGCCTGCAATCCTATTTCAGCCAAATCCAGAGAGAAGTCCATGTCGTGAATGACTTTAGTGAAATTTGCAATCCAGTCCTTCAATGTCAAACATCAAGTGCCGATAAATGCAGAATGCCAAGGCCTATGCAGCATCTTAGTGAACTCAGAAGCAGGTAATCCAGGAACACCAAAAGGACCCAAAAACTACATGTATCAACGTTGAACATGCATAATCAGCAACAGAATCAGAAATCCTCTTGTAATGAACTAGCCCAATATGTAATCAGCAGCAGAAGCAGCAATCATCTCATAGAGTCCAGAAAGATGCAGTAAATATCAGCTCATAGAATCAAGTGGCACAGACTAAAAGATGGGTGTAGTAGCATTAAAAACTAGAAGAGGTAAGAAATCATTCCAGGAATCATCCAAATAGATTACTTTAGCAGCATAAAATTCAGCAGCATACAATTTCAGCAGCAAACCAACTCCAGTCCAGAAGAAACAATAATTCATGCCAGGAATCAACCAAATATAATACCCCAGCAGCAGCAAACAAACTCCAGTTGTTGAAAGAACATACATCAGAAACGTAGGGACTGACATAACAAGATAAAGAACGACCAAAACACATAACACAAGCAACCCAAGACCCAATACACAACAGAACAGAGAAAGATTACAAAGCCAAGCAACCCAAGACACTGATAAACTCAAGACCCAAGACACAAGACACTGCTAGGCATAAATATAACACAGAGAAAGCAACAAAGCCCCCAAAATAAAAGAGAGGACAGACACAAGAGCAATAGAGACAAAACAGAAAAACCGGAACAAAAAACGAAGAGACCAGACCCAGAAACACCACAAGAAGACCCAAAACCAAAACCCAAACCCAAACCCAATAACCCAAGATATCAGATTATAGGACAATGCCAAGACTAAAAAAACAACCCAATCAAGACACCCAGCAGAACCAAAACTCCCAAAGACCACCAAAACTCCCAAACTCCCAGAAATGATCACATCTTATAGAGCATCAAGGATACTTTTAAGTCTGAATAAGAAACCATTGATGGAATAAGGTTCGTGTTCCCAAGAAGCTTTCATCCAAAAGGCCACCCTTAATTTAATTAAATCTACCAATTCCTGCCAGTTTATAGCCTTGTCTTGAAAAATATGTTCATTTCTAATCTTCTAGATAGACCACAACACTGCAAAAGGGATGCACTTCCAAATGGAGTTGACTTTAGGTTTGAATTTGTGGCTCATCCACCAAGCAAAGAGAGACTCCATATTTTGAAGGCAAACCCATGACATACCCCACCACTCCATAACTTCACACCAAACAACCCAAACATGAAAGCAGAGAAGTAAGGAATGGTTAACAGATTCCACCTCTAGATTACAAAATTTGCACATTGTTTGACCTTGCTGATTAATAATTCCAATCTTCAGAAGAAAATCACCTGCTTTGAGTTTGCCCAGATAAAGCATTGTATTCTGAATGGGACAACATTCTTCCAAATCCATTTGAAGGAGTTTCTTGAATTAATAATGAGGGACAAATTATACATAGAAGAAACTGAGTATGTTTTTGAGTTACAAGCATTCCAATTGAGGTGATCAGAGTTCGTTTGCAAGGATATGGAAATTCCATCAAGAAGGGACAACATTCTCTCCAACTCCTCATTTTCCTAGATAAATAAATTTCTTCTAAATTGAAAAACCCATATGAGCAGTTCTTCTTTCCTTAGGAAAATCTCAGCTAAAGATTCTTCTTTGTTGACAATTATGCTGCAGGTTCTAGGAAACAAAGTGTTCAAAGATTTTCCATTTATCCAGGGGTCATTCCAAAAGTTAATAGCATTTCCATCCCCAATACAAATCCTAATGTTATCACTGAATTTGGAAAATAACATAGGATTTCTGCTTTGAATTCCAACAACGTTGTAGACACCCCGATTTTGAACCCGGGATGAGCTCGAGCATTCTCGATGATGAAACGGACCAACCACGACTACCCGAAACTGGTGAAAATGGCTTGAACTTGATTAGAGTCAACCAAACATTACCCAAGCAATCAAAACAACCTAAACCAACCCAAGCATTGTTGAATCAAGCCAAACCATCAATCTGCCACCAAGAAGCTTGAGCGCTCAAGCTTGAGACCTTGAGCGCTCAAACCCCTTGAGTGCTCAAGCCCATGGCTTTGAGCGCTCAACTCTGATCCCAGTCAGGAATCTGCAGAGTATCTCATCATGAGATCTCATGTAGGGGGAGCGTCTAACCGATTGTATACGTCTTGTACACGTTAAATACGTCTACTAGACATCCTAAACTACTCCTAAACTACCCCTAACCCATTTTGAATACAAACCCACTTATTCTCTCTCTACATTTTCCCTCCTACACTCCTTCTATAAAAACCACTCACCACCCCTGGTTTCCAGGTTACCAATTCAGACACTCCAGCCCTCTTACCACCTCTCCAATCGTTCACCACTTTCTCCCTCTAGAAAACCACTCAATCACCATCTAAACCACTTACAAAAACCATCCTTCAAGCTCCAAATTCGATCTTTGATCATCAATCAAGCACATACATTGTCTCACTCATCTAGAATACCAACCAAAACATCCAGAATCAACCACTACTAAGCCAAGAATCAAGTTCAAGCTATAATCCTTTCCAAAAGGTAGTTAAACATGTGATTTATTCACTGTTTTGATCCCTCTGAGGGAGACCAGTGAGTTCAAACAAGTTCTTTATACTTGTATTGAACTCACAAAGGTCTAAAAGTTGTTTAAAAACACTTTCAAAACCTGCAGTTACAGCAGGGGTTGAGCGCTCAAGCCTAGTCTTTGAGCGCTCAAACCCATTCTGGGTCAGTCACTGTTTTGCTAATTTCCACACTTTTCACTGGTTTTGATCGTCATTAAATGGTTAAATATGTTCATATCATTCTCAAAACAGTTTATCTCCATCTCCAAAGCACATGCATGAGTGCTAATCTACCACTTCATGATGATTAAACGTGAAAAGTTTTGTAAATCCTACTTTCAAAGGTCAAACAGTGACTGATTGATGTTCTAATCACTTTGTTTCATATATTGAGGATCCTGAGAAACATTTAAAATTCATTTTTAAGTCAGAAATCAGAAAACCATATTATGGATTGAGCACTCAAAGTCATTCCTTTGAGCGCTCAAGCTGTTCTAGGGTCAATTACTGGTTGCTAGTTGTTTCGATGATGGATCATGGTTTAACTTCTTTCTGGTGTGTGTGAGTTGTTATATTTGTGCTTGTGATCTGATTCTCTCCTTCATGCTTAATTTCTTGCGCTTTTCTTTCATATTCACGGCTATAATCTTCTTTTTCTTGTCCCTTGTAAGATCAAACATTTAATTCCCAGCTCATATTCTTCTGAAAATTTTTATAAGTGTTTGTTCTTAGAGGAAATGAGAAAAGAAGTTGTGAAGAGGCTCAAGTTCACAAAAACCAGAAACTGGTTTGAGCGCTCAAGCTATGATCCTTGAGCGCTCAAACTGGTTTGGGGACAGTTTCAAGTTTGACACTCTCTAGTCATTTCTGGGTGAATAAACGTTCAATTAACCTTTCTGAAGTGTCAATGAGCTTCAAATGTGATTAATCATGAAAAACCAGCAAGAAAAATGCACGAGAGGAATGAGGGTTGAGCGCTCAAGCCGTCATCCTTGAGCGCTCAACCCCTATTCTGGGATCCAGATTGCAAGTCAGTCTCTTATGTCACATGGTCATAATCTTTTGCGTTGTTGTACAGTCTTTGTTATTATCTCCCTCTGTAAATATTTGTTGTAATTTTTCTTTATTATTATCATCCTTTCCCATGTAAATCATCATGCACAAGCATCCACGGTAGATTCGCATTTTGTATTTTCTTACTATTTATGTGATTCCCATCCCTGATTCCCATTTTCGCGAATAGAATTAAATTTCAAACATTTTCAAAATTCCACAAAATATCGGGTAGAGACCGGTTCACGGACCGGGCGAGAGGGGTGTCGTAAAACCCTTCCCCTCTCTTAACCAAACCCCTGAATCCAAGAAATCTTTGGTTCCGCCATGATCAGTGAAATCTTTTTCAAATGGGCAAACGAGTCATATTTTTATCGGTTTCTCGGGTTCGGACCTCAAATCCGGGTGGCGACTCTAACAGTCCAATCTTTTCAAATGTAAAACCGAACCATTTCCGCGGGCCGTCCACAAACGTCTTTCCATATAATGGAAGCATATCTATTAACCTCCATATATGGCAGCCACTGCTCTGGATTTATGCCATATTTAGCACAGATGACTCTCCTCCAAAGAGCATTTTTCTCATAACCAAATCTCCTCCACCATTTTAGAAGGAATGCCTCATTCATTTCTCTGATTCCTTTCACCCCTAGCCCTCCATGCTCTTTTCTTTGTTTGATTTTATCCCAACTTACCATATGAATTTTTCTTTTGAGATCACAGCTTCCCCATAAAAACTTAGCATGTATACCTTCTAGAGTTCTTGCTACTCCTTCAGGGACTTTAAATAAGGACAACTAGTAGATGGGCAGGCTACTCAAGACAGATTTGATTAGGGTAAGTCTACCCCCAAAGGATAAAGTTCTATGTTTCCATGAGGAAAGTCTGGACTTGAATTTTGCAAAGATAGGTTTCCAAGTGGATTTGAGTCTAGGACTGGCTCCTAGGGGCATCCCCAAGTAATTGATTGGAAGAGTCTGTGCCTTGCAACCAAGTACATCAACAAAAGGCTTCAGTTGCACCTGATCCAGCCCAACTCCACAGATCACCGTCTTATGGTAATTAACTTTGAGACTAGACATTACTTCAAAGGCTTTTAGAATGCTCTTGATAGTATTGATTTCATTAAGGCCCGCCCCACAAAAGATGATAGTGTCGTTAGCAAACTGCCAATGAGTTCGAAGAGGGCCATCCTCACAGATTCTTAAACCCTGCATGCTGCCTTGAGAAATAGCCTCAAGAAAGAGGTAATTCAAGCTTTCAGCAGCTATGATGAATAGGAAAGGGAATAGAGGATCCCCTTGCCTAATTCCTTTTTGCATTAGGAATTGTTTTGTTGGTGAGCCATTGACCAAGACTGAGATTTCAGCAAATGAAAGACATTCATGGATCCATATTATCCATTTATCAGGAAAGCCCAACATTCTCGTCATTCTACATAAGAATATCCAGTTGATGTTGTCAAAAGTCTTTTCAAGATCTAGTTTGACAACTAATCCTTTGTTTTTTCTTCTTTTCCAGCCATCAAGCAATGAGAATACTATCTTGGATGTTTCTGCCCCTAGTGCATGCAGATTGAACCTCTCCAATAACTTTGCTCAATGTGGGTTTGAGTCTTGCTGCCAATACCTTAGACATGATCTTATACATGCTTCCAAGGAGGCTAATTGGTCTGACATCTAAAAGTTTTGTTGGGTTTTCACACTTAGGGATCAATGTGATAAAAGATGAGTTGAAACCTTTTGGGAGATTGCCGTTCTTATGAAATTCCTCCATGAATTTCATAATCTCATGTTTCATAAAGAACCATCCCGTTTTAATTGATGCAAGATTAAATCCATCAGACCCAGGAGATTTGTTACCATCACAACATTTTATTGCATTCCATACTTCTTCTTCAGAAAATCTAGCTATGAGGTTATCACTCATGACTTCATCAATTGGATTACCTCTATTGATTCTAAAAAATGGTTTGACATCTTAAGAAAACAGCCTTTGAAAATGATTTAACACTTCAGATTTTAGCAACACAGGGTCATCAATAACCTGGTTGTTAATGATCATAGAGTTGATAGAGTTTCTCCTTTCTCTGGACTTGGCCATGAGATGGAAATACTTGGTATTTCTATCACCTTTTAAATGCCACTGGACCCTAGATTTTTGGAGCCACATTCTTTCAACTTGTCTGCTCAACTTCCACATTTCAGCCTGCTCAACTTCCACATTTCAGCTTTGAGGCTTTTTCGCTTACTATTGTCCTCAGGTTGAATACACCCATTTTCAGCTTGCAGATCTAAGGTGTGAAGCTTTTCCAATGTATCATCCAACTTAAGTTGCACATTTCCAAACTCCTCCTTACTCCAAACTTTCAAGGCTTCTTTCATGTTTTGAAGCTTTTTCATCAACCTAAAGGCTGCCCAATCCTGTTTTTGGTGTTGGCAGTTTTCCCAAGCAAGTTTCATAACTTTAAGGCAGTTGGGATGAGACAGCCAAAAGTTGTAAAATTTGAAGGGTTTTGGACCCCAATCAGTTTCATCTTCCATCAGCAAAATAGGACAATGGTAAGAGAGTGTTCTAGGAAGGCCTCAAAGTTTCAATTTAAAATACTCAATCCATTCTTTATGTACCAGGAATCTATCAATCCTACTCCATTTTTCTCCTTCTTGGTAATTGGACCATGTAAATTTCCTTCCTAACATGGAGAAATCTATTAGTTCCATATCCTCTATGAAATTATTAAAATCTGACATTTCATTGTTCCTGCTTGCACAACCCTGCCTCTCATCTGGATTCCTTACTTCATTTAGGTTCCCCCCCAATGCACCATGGATCAACAAATGATTGTTTTAATCGTTGGAGAGATGACCATACATGTCTTCTACCCATTATGCAGCAAGGACAATAAGTATTGACTAGAACACAATTGAAGGAATTTTGGAATGTACCTATGAGTAGAATGAAATTTCTGGATCCACAGGCTTCCATCATTGTGAATGTCTGGCACATACAAGACATTGGTAAGTGATATATAGCTCTTTTCCTGAAATCATCTTCAGGACTACTTTGCCTTGACCCTCCATTTAGAAATCGAGGAATTTCCCATGAACAGTTGCTCTCCATTAGTTGTTGCTTGAAAGGTTGTGAGCCACTTCTGGTCAGAGTAGATATGGCGTGTAGCACCAGTGTCCACCCACCACTCCTTAGGGTTTGAACCCACCAGATTCACCTCAGATACAACTACTGTAAAGTGCGAATCAAAATCATCACCCTTGTGAGACTCCTGCTTAACCATGTTGGCTTGGGGCTGTTTCTTTTTGTACGGCTTTAGTTTGGATTTGCAATTAGCTGCTCAGTGTCCAAGCTTGTCAAATATAAAGAAATTGCCTTGAATCTGCGGTTTCTTGGCTATAGCCCCTTTTGGCCTGAGCTTGAACCCTTTGCTAAACCGCTTTTCAGCATTCTTCTTCTTATAACCAGAGGATTGGCCATGTTCCACCACATTTCCCTTTGCCTTGTAGGAATTTTCCACCATCTTCTTTTTGTTGTCCTCTTGAATCCGAAGTCTGAGAAGGAGATCTTCAATACTTGTTTCCTTTTGTTTGTGATTCAGATAATTCTGAAAGTCTCTGCAACCATGGGGCAACTTTTCGATCATAACAACCACTTGGAAAGCTTCAGGCATATTCATACCTTCTGCATCTATCTCATGTAATATGAGTTGGAACTGTTGGATTTGATCCATCACAGTTTTTGAATCAACCATTTTAAAGTCCAAGAACCGCCCAACAATGAACTTCTTTGACCCGGCGTCCTCATTCTTTTACTTCTTTTCCAAACACTCCCACAGTGCCTGGGCTATTTTTTGCACACTATACACATCATACAATGAGTCATGCAGACCATTCAGCCCATGATGTCTACACAAGTAATCCCCATTAGTCCACTCATGTACTTTAATCTAGACGTTAGTGTCCTGCTCATTCTCACTGACAGTAGGAGGATGCTCCTTTAAGTACCTCGCAAGGTTCAGAGTAGTCACGTAGAACAACATTTTTTGTTGCCACCTTTTGAAGTCCATATCGTTGAACTTGTCCTGTTTTTCACCACGATTCACATGATGCACCACTGGCACTGCCGTAGCCATCGTCACACTAGCTGCACTACTAACTCTGGTGTTTAAAGCGGTGGTCACCTTGGCAGTAGTAGCCCAAGCACTTTCAGTCGCCATCTCTGAAATTAAGATCAAACTCAATAAGAGATCTAAAAATTATAATGAATTAGCAAAGAGAGGTAGTTATCTATAACCATTACTCACTGATCTAAATTACTAAATTAGCACAAGTAATGGCCGAACATCAAAATCAAACAATACCAGTACTACTCCAACAAAAATAAGACTATTAGATGAAGATTGATCCACTGATACAAGAGCAATTACTTAGTATAAAACTAATACTAACACAAGGGAAAAATTAGTCTAAGCCAAGTCAATGGAGTACCAAAATTTTAAACTAAAATGGATTTAGAAAAACACCCTTACTGATCTGAATAGCAACGTTTCAACCAAACAAAGTCACAGGGTTTTTCAAAGTTGAAATTCTTGTGAAACCCATTATTAATATGATTCTAATATGTACTGCTATACAGAATTATAAACTCCTAATACTTATATCTTTATCTATTAACACATGAAGTAGCCAATTATGAACTTCGATTTTCAAAACACAAAATTGCAAATAAGACCCACTGATTACAAAACAACTAATTAGTATAGCACTAATCTAATCAAGTAGGAACTAATATCAATTAGTCTACGTAAATAGCAATTTAAGAGAGCACCAAAAACATGATTTGTCAGATTAAGGCAGATATTATGAGATAATCTGAGTGGTAAAATTAATACCAGTAACAACACACCCGCTGATCCAAAAATTGATTTCCGCAGAAACTGATATTGTTATTATCTAAACGGAACCTCAATTCCAGACCAGAAAAGTAAACTGTTTTTTTTTTGCTTTCAAGAAATAAAATCAGAAACTGTTTTTCTAAAAAGTTATTTTGCTTTAAGATTGTAGGAATAAATATTGTCGAAAAACAGAATCTGAATTTTTTTTAATAAATTAGAAATACAAAAACCCGAATATGGAATTGAAATTACAGATTAGGCAAATAAATCAGAACACAAGCTGAAATTGATAAAGGAAATTCAAACCGAATCTTGTATTTCATACGGTCTTCTTAAAGCAAAATACGCCGTCTCACTAGATGGATGCTTGAGCGTAATGGGCGTCTGCTTCCCAAGATAAGATGGTTGCACAATTGCGGCTAAACCTCACCGGAATTGCTCGGCGAACTAAACTGTGTTGTACTCTCTCACACAGAACAAGAACTCGATTATAAGGGAAGAGAGGAGTTTCGATTTTCGGTGTCTGAAACATGAAGAGGAGAAGCCAATATATAGTGTTCATGTGGAGCCTTTGAATCTAATATGGGGAGCCTCAAAATTCAATATCAAAGTTAGTACGAAATTGAATTTATTTTGTAACGGCAAGTGAATAATATCAAGAATGAATTTCTAACAACCAAGGAATCAAAGCTCCACTTCAATTCCAAGATTAAATTGTCAATTCAAACTCTACAAGGGTATGTGAAATTGTGAATATGCAATTCAATTTCCAGATTGAATTCTCAATCCAAACTGCCGTGTGGCTAATATTCTCGTTAAATGACCAAATATGTGGATAAAACTTAGTCTAGCCATATTCCAAAACTTCAGTCCATAAAAATAAGGACTATTTCAATCGATCCAGTTTGGTAGGATAGCGGCGATGAGCTCGCGCATGGTCTTCAAAAAAATTTGTTCATTATTTGTATGGTTTAAACCCACTTGGACCCACCTCAAAAGGTTATTGGGTTCCGCTTTATTTTTAGCTCGAAGTGCCAAAAATATTATGAACAAAATGCCCTCATTTCCAACATTATTTGTTGTCATGTTAGACTTTTAAGTATTTTGGACTATGTTTTAAGGTTTGGTGGTGTCAGTCTGGTATACCTCAAATCTGGTAATTGGTATGCTACTGTGCTTGTTTTAAGTTTGTATGTAAATTGGGTACCCATTCGGTTTGGGGCAAACCCGAACCCGTTTGATTCAGCCATAGTTTCTTAACCCATTCGGTTTTCGGGGAGGATTCGGGATAGTGTTATGGTCTCGCGGTTCGGTTCGGGTTATGCCCCAATCCGCCCCGTTGCCATCCCTACTCCATTGCCTTAGGAAGTCACTAATTCTCGTCCAACAAGGATCTCTGCCTCCACAGAGAAGGGATTCAGCAACCTACCACGAGTGCAAAATGTCTTTGTAGATTTCCGGTGAAGAAAGCTAAAGGGTGTTTTGTTTGCAGTTAGTCCCACATCTGGAAGGAAGGAGATATAGGACTGCTAAGTGGGGGTTTAAAAAGGCAGACAATTACAATGCATATCATACCTTTCTCAGCTTTATGGCTAAGATCAAGGTCTCGCGGTTCGGTTCGGGTTATGCCCCAATCCGCCCCGTTGCCATCCCTACTCCATTGCCTTAGGAAGTCACTAATTCTCGTCCAACAAGGATCTCGCCTCCACAGAGAAGGGATTGACAGAACCTACCACGAGTGCAAAATGTCTTTGTAGATTTCCGGTGAAGAAAGCTAAAGGGTGTTTTGTTTTGCAGTTAGTCCCACATCCGGAAGGAAGGAGATATAGGACTGCTAAGTGGGGGTTTAAAAAGGCAGACAATTACAATGCATATCATACCTTTCTCAGCTTTATGGCTAAGATCAAGGTCTCGCGGTTCGGTTCGGGTTATGCCCCAATCCGCCCCGTTGCCATCCCTACTCCATTGCCTTAGGAAGTCACTAATTCTCGTCCAACAAGGATCTCTGCCTCCACAGAGAAGGGATTCAGCAACCTACCACGAGTGCAAAATGTCTTTGTAGATTTCCGGTGAAGAAAGCTAAAGGGTGTTTTGTTTGCAGTTAGTCCCACATCTGGAAGGAAGGAGATATAGGACTGCTAAGTGGGGGTTTAAAAAGGCAGACAATTACAATGCATATCATACCTTTCTCAGCTTTATGGCTAAGATCAAGGTCTCGCGGTTCGGTTCGGGTTATGCCCCAATCCGCCCCGTTGCCATCCCTACTCCATTGCCTTAGGAAGTCACTAATTCTCGTCCAACAAGGATCTCTGCCTCCACAGAGAAGGGATTCAGCAACCTACCACGAGTGCAAAATGTCTTTGTAGATTTCCGGTGAAGAAAGCTAAAGGGTGTTTTGTTTGCAGTTAGTCCCACATCTGGAAGGAAGGAGATATAGGACTGCTAAGTGGGGGTTTAAAAAGGCAGACAATTACAATGCATATCATACCTTTCTCAGCTTTATGGCTAAGATCAAGGTCTCGCGGTTCGGTTCGGGTTATGCCCCAATCCGCCCCGTTGCCATCCCTACTCCATTGCCTTAGGAAGTCACTAATTCTCGTCCAACAAGGATCTCTGCCTCCACAGAGAAGGGATTCAGCAACCTACCACGAGTGCAAAATGTCTTTGTAGATTTCCGGTGAAGAAAGCTAAAGGGTGTTTTGTTTGCAGTTAGTCCCACATCCGGAAGGAAGGAGATATAGGATTTGCTAAGTGGGGGTTTAAAAAGGCAGACAATTACAATGCATATCATACCTTTCTCAGCTTTATGGCTAAGATCAAGGTCTCGCGGTTCGGTTCGGGTTATGCCCCAATCCGCCCCGTTGCCATCCCTACTCCATTGCCTTAGGAAGTCACTAATTCTCGTCCAACAAGGATCTCGCCTCCAGAGAAGGGATTCAGCAACCTACCACGAGTGCAAAATGTCTTTGTAGATTTCCGGTGAAGAAAGCTAAAGGGTGTTTTGTTTGCAGTTAGTCCCACATCTGGAAGGAAGGAGATATAGGACTGCTAAGTGGGGGTTTAAAAAGGCAGACAATTACAATGCATATCATACCTTTCTCAGCTTTATGGCTAAGATCAAGGTCTCGCGGTTCGGTTCGGGTTATGCCCCAATCCGCCCCGTTGCCATCCCTACTCCATTGCCTTAGGAAGTCACTAATTCTCGTCCAACAAGGATCTCTGCCTCCACAGAGAAGGGATTCAGCAACCTACCACGAGTGCAAAATGTCTTTGTAGATTTCCGGTGAAGAAAGCTAAAGGGTGTTTTGTTTGCAGTTAGTCCCACATCTGGAAGGAAGGAGATATAGGACTGCTAAGTGGGGGTTTAAAAAGGCAGACAATTACAATGCATATCATACCTTTCTCAGCTTTATGGCTAAGATCAAGTGCATTATCTATTCTTATCAATTTAATATCTGATATGTGGGCTATCGGCGCATATAATATTAAAATTATTTTTTCGAGAAGGCAAGTCTATTCTGAGGCTCTCGAGCGTTGGTGCATATGATATTACTCTCGAGCGTTGGTGCATATGATATTAAATTATTTTTTCGAGAAGGAAAGTCTATCCTGAGGCGCTTGGCAAGTCTAGTTCTAACTTTTGCAATCATAAATCATTGCTCATTATGTTAGCCTTTGGGCTCAGCTTATAAAAACTTGCTTCAATATCAGAAATATATATATTTTTTTTGAACTGAATATCAGAAATCTATATGCACAGCAATAACTTGCTCTGTTCTACTTTTTCAGAATAGTGTAAATTTCGCATATTTCACCGGTCAATGATTTTCATATGAAGAAATGGTGTTGCTCTGTTGTGTGAAAAGAAAATCTCCATTAATTTCAATGGAAATTTGTACAGTTGTGTGGAGGTCAGGGACTCGAGAACAGGGATGGAGCCAGAGGGGGGCCAGTAGAGGCGGTCGCCCCTGCAAAGAAAACAAAAAACCTCTAGTAATACATAGAAAAAACTAATTTTCCTATGAATTACTATATAGGCTCGCCCCTGCAAAGTATTTTCGATAAAACATTCGCCCCTGCATAGTGAAATTCCTAGCTCCGTCGAGCCAAAAAAATTTATGTTGTTTTGTGGTGTAATTGATAAGATGCAGCAGAACCACACGCACAAACCAGCAGCAGCAGAACCACACGCACAAACCAGCAGCAGCAGTTTATAATATGCTTTAGACATATCCTTATGAGCAATACTTTTGGACAAACAAACAAACGTGAAAGGTCCCTCAAAAATATGAGGGATTTTTATGATCAGAGGATATGGTACAAATTCTTACACAGACATACATAGAGGACAAAGCTGATGTCTATAGTATAAAAAACGTATTAACCTGTATGGTTCACCAATTACATTACCCATCTACAACGTTACGGAAACAAAATATAGAAGCATCATCCGACTCCGGAGAGAAGGGACTCTGCAACCGAAGACGAGTGCGTAAACGCCTTATCCATGGAAGACGGATACGACTGCGCAAAATCATCAAATCCTTCGCGGTGAGTAAACGTTAGACCTGCGGCAGAAATGCCCATCGACTTCAGCTCCGGAAGAGAAATATCTCCCTCCAAATACTGCACAACTTGCCTCATACTCGGCCTGACCACCGGCTCAGAGTGCGAACACAACAGCCCCAACTTCAATGCCAACTCAACTTCCTCCCCCACATACTCACTCCCCAATTTAGGATCAACCATTCGCAAAATTTCACCTCTGTTCCAACATGAAAACACCCAATCCACCAAATTTACGTCCTCATCCACCGCTCGTGGCTCAATGGGCCTCCTCCCACAAACCACCTCAAGCAAAAAGGCACCGAAAGCATACACATCGGTGCTCGTTGTGGCCTTCCCGGTTCTCAAATGCTCCGGTGCAAGGTACCCTAGTGTTCCACCCACGTTAGTGGTTTGTGGATCGGTTCCGTGATCATACAATCTAGCTAGCCCAAAATCGCCCAATCTCCCATTCAATTCGAAATCTAACAACACGTTACTCGCCTTGACATCTCTATGCACAACAACTTGCTCCCATTCTTCGTGTAAATATAAAAGGCCCGATGCCACCCCTTTAATCACTCGAAATCGTTGTCGCCAATTTAGGGTACAACTCGGTTGGTCGTAGAGTAACTTGTCTAGACTTCCGTTAGGCATGAAATCATACACCAAAAGAAGCTCCCCTTTACGCCGGCAATAACCCAAGAG
Organism: Vaccinium myrtillus; assembly: GCA_016920895.1. Lineage (NCBI taxonomy): Eukaryota > Viridiplantae > Streptophyta > Magnoliopsida > Ericales > Ericaceae > Vaccinium > Vaccinium myrtillus. Next base: position 27,348,060 of record CM029270.1, read on the forward strand.
TTGTACCAAATTCCGGTGGCGCAAACGGCCAATACTAACAATTTCCGCCACGAATTCCTTCATTCCTTGTCTAGATTCATGGGACACCCTCTTGACTGCAATCTCAATATTTGAAGTAGGTAGTACTCCCTTATAAACCCTACCAAATCCTCCACTACCCAAAAGCCCTTTTTCGTTAAACCCTTTGGTAGCAAAATATAAGTCCTTGTACTTGAACCTATGAGGACCATAATCAAGTTCCCAATCTTCAACCACTTCCGCAAATTTCCTCTTCCTTCGAACAAAATAAACCACCCCTGAAATCACTCCTCCCAGCAAAACTAAACAAATCAGAGGCAACCCAATTGTCAAAAACCTCGAAACTTTCTTGGGTCCGATTTGGGGTAGCTTAGGAAGTTGAGAAAAATCAAACCCATCCGCTAATCCGTTCATCTTAAAGCTCCAAGCCAACAGATAATGGGAAGTTGGGACCGACCCGGTAGCCGAAGAGAACCCGACATACATTGTCTGGTTCAAAATCGGCGAAAGATCCTTAGAAAGAAACAGTAGCGGCTTGTTTGGCTTGGGAAAATGAACCGGACCCATGGTTACTTTCATTTCCTTCTTTCCACCATCGTACTCGACCCAAACTTGCATTGCCTTACTGCTATTCAGACTCAAATTTTGAAATTTCCCATTTGAATCATAATACCCAGCTGGCTGAGACTCAATAGAATTCAACCCATTAATATCAATCCCAACATGGTTATTATTTATGTCAAACTCGCTATTGTAAATAGTATCAAGCTCAACGCCAACCACATGGTTGGTTTCATTGCCGTTATTGGTTTCATTGAAGAGACCCAAGTACTGGCTGGCGCGGGCACCGGGGAGGCCTGGGGTGGGGGCCACGACGAAGACGATGCCGTGGCCGGAGAGGATGGGGAACTCAGGGATTATGGAGAAGATGAAGGAGGTGGAGAAGGATGAAACGGTGGCGTTTGGTGAGGGTTTGAAGGTGAACGGGGTTTTGAAAAAGGCGTGGCCTGTTCGTTGGGGGGTGCCGTTGGTAAAGGCTAAGAGGCCTGCGGGTGTGAACTCGGCTATGCCGTCGAGGGTTAGGTTTTTTGGGTTCTTGAAGTTGTTGAAGGTGAAGCTGAGGTTATCATCGGCGGCGGATGTTGAGGGGAGGAGAGAGAGGAGGAGTAGGAGAGAGGGGAGAGAGAAAAGAGGAGAGAGAAACATGGCTCCAATGACGAGAACTATGAGAGTCGAAAAGGCAAAATTTCGACATAATAGCACATCAACATTAGAAATACACAAAATAATAGAGAGATTTTTCTGTTCTTCAAAAGTTCTGTAATGTTTTTTTCCTCTCATACAAGTGGGTGGTGTTCACATACTATAAAATGGAACTCACGCATTTATGAGAGAGGAGTACTCTTCGACGTCGAGTACAACCATTTACATTCAAAGTATGCACAAATGGTGTGCGGGCCCCCCTTAAAGGGTCCTCATAGATGATCCAAGCTATTCAATAAATTTTAAAATATTTTGCGAACGGCTTTGTAAAAAAATCCGTTCAATTGAATATGTATAATACTTATTCTGATGTTTTAATTTTTCATTCAAAATTCAGAATCCTAAATTTTGAATGAAAAATTGTTAGATCGCGCACTTACAAATATCCAGTTAAGTTTTAATTGTTAAGAACTACTAGAGAAAATATTTTAAAATTAATGAACGGCTCAAATAATAGGTAAGACTCAATAGTGGGCCTCACAAACCATCTTTACGCAAGTGGTCCGTACCCCAATGGTTTCGGTTTTTTCTTGATAATGGCACTTCACACATCTTTATGTGAAAACTACGGGTGTAATCGGTAAATTCGGTCTGGTTTTTGGCATTTTCTCATACCGAACCAAACATTTTGATTTCTAAATATATACATTGATACCAAACCGTTTGACGTTCGGTTTGGTTCGGTCCAGTTCGGTTTATTTGGTTATCGAATTTTTTCGATTTTATCTATTTGAATCGAAAATGGTAGTTAGGCTTGGATGGCTAGATTTTTTTCTCTATTATTGGGCAAAAAGATTCACAAACTTGGAATAAACCCCTTCATAAGCATGCACAATATTCAATAGCTCAAACAACAATTCTAGCACAACAATAGTTAGGCCTCACAATAATTGTAACCCATATATGGTACGTAGTAAGGGTAAGTACTTTTTTTTTTTTTGTACCCAATCTATATTTGTATATGTAATATATTTTCATATATAGATGTAAATTTATAATGGTTTTTACTTAATGGAACAGAAACCGAAACGGTTCAAAAAAATTTGAAAAATTAAATACCGAACCAGACCAACACTTTATAGAAAAAACCAAGCCAAATCAAATTTTCGGTCTAATTTTTTTTGATATTATCGATTGAACGCTGCTATGGGTACACCACCAAGTATACCCCAATTGCACCCCACCTCATCTGGGCCGTCCAAACACTTTTTGGGCGGTCCAGATTTAAAGTGATTTTGGTGCAATTGGGGTAATTGTTTCCGTTATCGATTTGGCCTAGTTTTCTAGAAGGAACAAATTGATTGCGGGTGGGCCAAAGTTCATGGACCACTTTCATTCTGCCACTTGTCAATCTTCCCTCTGTGTGGACCCTTACATAGCCTCTGAATTGTCAGGAAAAAAAACCCTCTGAATTGTCAAAAAAAACAGCCACCAAAGTCTAGCCATTGGTCAATAGGTTTGGGGCGTGAGATCCTCTGCTCCCCCTCTGAATTGTAGAAAAAACACAGCCACCAAAGTCAAACACAGGATCACAGAGATGGAGAGATTTTTTTGAATTAAACGCAGATTGTGAGAGAGAGAGAGAGAGAGAGAGAGAGAGAGAGAGAGAGAGGGAAATAGACGTACAGTTGATATTTGTTGATGGACACTCGTATGGTTGAGGGGGCAGAAGATGGGGATAGGCAAAGGGGCCAGATGATCCGGTTTTTAGGTTTGGACAATCCTAGTCAATTGCCGCCACAGGCAGGCTATTGATTCGTCACTTGTTGATTCTTTTCCTAATCTTCTGGGTTATTGACTTTTTAAATCAGGACTTTTTTAATAATCAATAATGTGGTGGGACAAGGGTAGGGGTGTCAAACGGGCCGGGTTGGCACGGGCACGGCACGGGCACGACACGTCGGGAGGCGGCACGGCACGCCAGAGGCACGGTAAAAAATCCCGCACGCACGGAACGGCACGGGTATAAGTTGGCACGCGGCACGGCACGGCACGTAAATGGCGAGCACGGCACGGCACGACACGGCTAAGGTGGCACGTGGCACGGCACGACACGGTCTTCTACGGGCACGGCACGGCACGATAAAAAGTCAACGTGGCACGAGGCACGGCACGGCACGACTTTATTCTAGCACGACACGCACAAAGACGGCGGGCACGAGCACGAGCACGGGCACTAGGATGGAAGTTGGCACGGCACGGCACGACACGACCACGACGGAAGTAGGACGGACATGGCACGGCACGGCACGAGCACGAAGTTGGCGTGGCACGAGCACGGCACGAGCAAGGAAGTTGGCCCGGGCACGGCAGGCACGAGCACGAGCACTAGCACGGAAGTTGGCACGACACGGCACGACACGACACGGAAGTAGGGGCCGGACATGGCGCGGCCACGACACGAGCACGGAAGTTGGCACGGCAAGAGCACGGAAGTTGGCGCGGCACGGCACGGCACGAGCACGGAAGTTGGCCCGGCACGGCACGACACGGCTCGGCACGGCACGGCAAACAAAAAAAAATGTTCAATAATTTATTTTTGTATTTTTTAATAAAAAAAAAAAATTAAAGAAAAAATTTGTTATTTATTTGTCTTGTGTTAGTCAACTTTATATTTTATATCAAGTTTAAAAATATCAAGTTTAAAAAAATAACTCATGAACAAAAAAATAAACAAGAGGGAAAAAGAAGTTACAAAAATTTTATTGATTTATTTTATTTTATATTTTAATTTTGAGAGAGAGAGAGAGAGAGAGAGAGAGAGTTTGGACAAAAATAAAATAAAATAAGCTTTTAAAATATTTTTTTACATGTTTGATAATTGATACAATGTCTTTTAATTTTTATCTAATAAAGATTTTGAAAAAAAAAGAGATTTTTTTGTTTGTGAAAAAAATTTAAAAAATTTTAAAAAATAGTGTTTTGTTGCTTTTGCAACTTGTAAGTTGTAAGTAAGTCGCTAAGACACTAAGTCATAAACAAAAAATTTAAAATTTAAAAATAATAATAATTTTTTTTAGAGAGAGAGAGAGAGTTTGGCATTTGTTAAAAAAATAAAATAAGCTTGTAAAATATTTGTTTACATGCAAAATAAAATACATTGGCTTTTATCTAATAACGATTTTGAAAATGAAAATAAATTTTTTTTTTTTGTAAAAAAACATTAAAAAAATAGTGATTTGCAACTTGGTCTAACACTAAGTCATGAACATTGAACAAGAGAGAAAAAGAAGTTTCAAAAATTTTATTGATTTATTTTATTTTATTTTATATTTTAATTTTGGGAGAGAGAGAGAGAGAGTTTGGACAAAAAAATTAAAATAAGCTTGTAAAATATTTTTTTACATGTTTGATAATTGATATTATAGAAATTATTAAATTATATTATAGAAATTATTAGATGTTAAATTATAGAAATTATATAAATTATAGAATTATTTGTATTCAATTTGGTTATAGAAAATTATAAATTATACAAATTAAATTTGATTTCTTTCATAGTTTCACTGTCTCACTCTCACATGAACACAATAATGGGCCTCCACTTTCCGGACCAAATGTCGACGATCGGAACCGTTAGATGTGTTTAAAACGTGTTTGCAACTTGTAAGTAAGTCACTAAGTCATGAACAAAAAAATAAAAAATTTAAAAAATAATAATAATTTTTTTTAGAGAGAGAGAGAGAGAGAAAGATAGAGAGAGAGAGGGAGAGAGAGAGTTTGGACAAAAATAATAATATTTTGTTCCCAAGAAGCATGGGATTAATATTTAAAAAAATAAAAAATCTAGCATGGGATTTGTACAATCCAACATGAAAAGAGAATCCCTTTTGCCGCCAATCCAATTTTTTTAAAAACCAAAGCTGCAATGTTGGAATATTGGATCCCAATCCCCTTGTTTGCCGCCAATCCCAATCCCCGTGTTTGGAATATTGGATCCCTTCAAACTTGCCGCCAAATGTGTTTGGTATTTTTGAATTAAATGTGTTAATTTTTTGTTGTAATTATCAACTTTTAAAAAGTAATGACAATTTTTTAGAAGTATTTTTTTAGCTTCACAAGACTCAATTGTGCACGGGCACGGGAGTCGGCACAAGCACGGCACGGACATAAATAAATAAATAAATAATCAAAAATACATTTTTATTAAATAAATTAAGTTGCCAAATGCCATAATAAGGGAAAAAGTGAGGGGGAATTTAAAATGAATTTCTGAATAAAAAAATGAAAAAAATTATGGGGAAAATAAAAATAAAAATTTGATCACAAAAAAATATAAATTTTGAAATTTTGACTTATGGCCCATAGGCCATAATAAGTCAAAAATACATTTTTATAAAATAAATTTAATTTTATTTAAAAAAATGAGGAAAAAAATTGAATATTTTTTAATAATAAAAACGAATAATTTGATTTTTGAATTGATAGGTGAAAATTGAATTACTTTAATTACGTAATATATATAAAATTTTGATTATATTATGCGCTAGCCACATGATCGCAACACAATTATGACGATCTACACCGTTCACTATGTTTTTCTTGCTGTTATAATCACTCTGGCCAAATTTGAAGTCTATCAGGTATTGAAAGCCCTTTCATCGGTACGTTGATTCATTATCAATCGACAATTTGTCCCCCTTCGATCAAGTACGTAACTATAATTAAATCACTTCATTTTTTGCATGGAGGATATAATCACTCCCACTTAAAATCTAGACGGTTCCGATTCGAAAAAAAACTACTCTAATGGACGTCGAGTCATGTATTATAGGACATTATTGCTCATAGATGCACTGAATGTGATCCGATCAGGTGGTTGCATACATTTGATCGTCACCATTTTCGGGGAGAATGATAGATTTGATAAGATATGAAATCGTAACGGTTTAGATCGAACATTCGAGAAATCGAGTATGCACCTACTTTGTAATCCTATACACCTGAACATACTTGGTTATGAACCAATCTATTATGCTATAGGATAATGTACATTAGCCACATGACCGCAACACAATTATGACGATCCAAACCGTTCATTTTGTTTATATTGCTGTTTTAATTACTCTCGACAAATTTGAAGTTTATCGGGCATTGAAAGCCTTTTTATCGGGACGTTGATTCATTATAAACTAAAAATTTGTCTCATTCGATCAAGTACCTAATGATAATTAATTTACTTCATTTTTTGCGTGGAGGGTATAATCACTACCACGTAAAACGTAGAAGGTTCCGATTTGAAGAAAAATACTCTGACGACCGTCGAGTAGTACAATTTTACGGCAATTTGTACCAAGATTGTTCCCCAAATTTCCCACGGCAAAATTGAAAAATCCCACCAATTTTTTCACCCTAAAAGTAAAAAAACTCCCTCCAATTTTCCCCCCAAAATCCCCAAATCGCATGAAACCCTAACACACTCTCTCTGTCACCCTCCTTCTCCCTCACAGTCACCGACTCCAATTCACACAGTCACCGACTCCAATTCACACGATTCATCACCACCAGCTTCACCATCTCATCTTCTTTTGAAACAAACCCCAACTCTTAGTCTCTCTCTCTCTCTCTCTCTCTCTCCCCCTCACCGACTCCAAATCACCCTCGATTCCACCACCAGCATCAGTCCATCACGATTCACGATTTCTTGGTGTCAACTCCGATTCCACCACCACCATCAACAAATGTGTTGCTGGGTTGGCGATTCATCATTCATCTACATCGAAGCCACACGGTGTTAATAGTCATACTGTGAGTTTCCTCCTTTTCCCCCTTGCTCTCTGTTTGTTATCCAACTTATCTGGTCCTCTTTTTTGTTTTCTTTGACTGGTGGTTTGGTATTGTGACAATGGATAGGAGCTGTCAACCTATTCGTTGGTTTCCTAATGTCTGTCCTTTTGTTTCTAAAATATTGTTGTTGTCCACTTCTTAATAATCTATGTGTATTGAAGTATAGATGTTGATTACTGTGATTTCTCTCCTTATTCCAGGTACACAAGGCATGCATAAATTAGTGCACAGAGGAAATGTAAAGGTATTCCGATTCTCTACATTTTTATTGCTTTCTCTTTTGCTAATTTTGTTTCTCTGAGGGTTCTCGGGGGTGTTGTGGAATTTAAGGATCTACGTATTTTACTCAAATCCTCTTGAATTTGCTTTGCCTTGTATGAGCACAAAACATAGTTGTTGATGCTGATTTTTGTCATTTCAATGATGTATTAAAAAGCCGCCATAGGTATGGGCCGAAAACTCTTTTGCCTGAAAATGATTTCTTTATATCTGTTTGGGTCAGGAAAGTTATCATTCTTTATTGATTCTTTGCATTACTATCCATATTATGCATAAAAGAACCCCACCCACCTCTCCATATTATAGAGGAGGTGATTGGATGCTTGAGTTGCTTGAAGTTTCTTTTATGTTCTACTGTATTTTAATCCCGTCCGCCGTCTTAATGCAAGATTTTTATAGAAGTGTGATTGAATTGAAAATGGGTACAACTGAATGGTTGATTGATGTTCTCAAATAATCTTGCAAAGTGTCTTCAGACACGGACAATTTGCTAGATGGACAGTTATACTAGCTTGGAATGAAATGGAATATCAGATTTTGTTCGGTGGAGTGCCTTTAGGCACGGGTCTTGTTAGAAATGAGTATAGTTGGAACAGAGGTATGATTCAAAAACCAAAGTGGAAATCAATTCTAATTTCTAAGTTTCCTGCCTCTCTTGTGCTAGAAATTGCAGAAACAAAATGAAATTTGATGTTTTCATGATCATCTTATTGAATAGCTAAAAGTATGCGAAAGTTTATTGGTCCAAGACCTAAGTTATAAAAAAAAAATACCTAAAAGTATGCGAAAGTTTATTGTTGGTGCCTATTGAATAGCTCGAAATTAATTGTAGGCCTCCAATGCTTCTATGAGAAGTGAACTAGTGAAGTTTGCCATCTTCCCCGCTGCTTTGAGATTTTATTCAGATTTGGTTGTCTATTTTGGTTTGTTTATTTTATTGGCAATTGGCAATTGCACAGCTTCGAGCAACTAATTTGAGAGCTAACAAACTCGAATTTGTTGAAGGTAGACCACAATTACAATGTAGTAATGCACTAACGCATGTAGTTAATAAATAAAAAAGTACTTCAACTATTTTAAAAAAAAATTCGAATTCACAAGTGGTGAGTCATTCAAACTATAACACGATAAGAAGGCACGGCGTCGGCAGGCACGACTAAAAAAACGCACGGCACGGCCCACACGACATGACTAAAAAAATGCACGGCACGACACAAATAAGGCACGGCACGGCGCGAGCCGCGCGACAAAAAAAGCACGGCACGACACGACAAAAAGGCGCGGCACGGCACTCCACGACAAAAAGGCACGGCACGACACGATAAAATAAATGAACGGCACGGTACAACACGAGTAAGTCAACGGCACGGCACAACACGGCACGATTAACTAATCGGGCACGGCACGGCACGGCACGTAGCAAGCCATGGCATGGCACGCCGTGGCACGATGAAGTAAATGGGCACGGCACGGCACGACACGTAGCATGGTTGGCACGGCACGTCATGGCACGATGAAGCAAATAGGCACGACAAGGCACGGCACGAAGCACGGCACGGCACGGAAGTTGAATGGCACGGCACGGCACGGCACGCACGTTTGACACCCCTAGACAAGGGCTGCTCTTAAAAATCTTATGTGAGCTGCACTCTTGGATAAATTTGAAAAAGCACCAAGGTTAAAATTTGGTTGGATTCGTGGTTTGCTCCCACTCTTAGGCCCCGTTTGGTGATCGGAGATGATTTTGGGTGAATTTGTAATGAGGGTGAATTTGAAAGTGGATTAGTAATGGGGGTGGCCCCACCTCATAAGAAGAGTGGATTTGTTATTGAGATGTTTATGGGGCGTTTGGCTGGCACATTTGATTTTTGTGGATTTGTAATTTTTTTTTTTTTTTGGGGGGGGGGCACCTCCTAAGAAGGTGGATTTGTAATGAGGTGTTTGGATGATTTTTTGAGAAGGAAGATTTGGAGGGTGATAAGTGTACAAATGACTAAATTGCCCCCAGTTTATTAATTTAATTGATAAAATGGATTAATGTTATTATAATTAGAATAAATACATAATAAAATATACCCCCTCCGTCCCTTTTTAAATGTGTTACTTGGGATTCTGTGCCATTTTCAACGGCTTATAACTTTTAATTTATAATAGCTTTTATGATTTTGAAAATTTTGTATAATAGAAATAATTAAGATCTATCAAACAAGATTCATAATGCATATGTTTTGAGGTTCACATTAAAAGTTATAAGCCGTTGAAAATGGCACAGAATCCTAAGTAACACATTTAAAAAGGGACGGAGGGAGTATAACAATTGGAATAAATACATAACAAAATTTATTTAAACTATATTATGTATTAAAATAATATTTCCAAATATTATTTACGAAAAACAATTGGAATATTTCTAAAAAACAATATTTAGGAGACGGACACGGATACATAAATTGTCCCTGGTACAGTACCGGTACCAATATGATATATACCGTTTCGACTTTCTCGTAAAAAATATAAATAAATAAAACTTGGCATTCACTTGCAAAACTCCTAATAGTCTAAAATGAAAATTACAACTACCAACATTTATTAGTATTTAGGCTAGTATTCAATAAAAGCAACTGGTTGCTTCTCCACTACCAAAAATATACACCCTCTCTCTTTCTCATTCTGAACTGATCCTTCTCTGTGTGTGTGTGTGTGCAAGGTCCGGCTGGTTCCCCAGCTTGCTAAATCGCCATGGAAGATCACTCATCTCTACCAAGACCAAGATCTCGTGAAGCAAGATACATCTTTAAGAGAGATCGACCATGCTACGATGTTCCTCTCTAATTTTTGCGATCTGGAACATGCAAAACCCATCAGCCGAAACTCGCTAGTATTGCCCGAAACCCACCGGAATGGCCATTTTTTTGCAATTTGTTGATTAAATTGAAAAATTATCACGTAATTCCTTCTGGGTTTTGATGTTGCTGGATTTTTTTGCGATCTGTTGATTTCCTCTCTTCTTCACCAGTGTTTTGGTTTTCGTTTTTGCTGTTGTTGGGTAACAACATGGGTGGATTTGGAGAGGCAGTTTGGTACAAAAAATGCCTGGATTAGCTAACGACAAGGGTGAAGCCGTCGTTAGCAAATCCACCCACAGGTGGATTGCATCTCCCAACAGTAAACGAATCCAGGTGGGAGAAATTTGTTAGCCCCAAGGTTTTAGATTTTGATGATGACAAACATCTATATTACATTACACAACGCTTTTGAGAAATGTCCCTCTCACAACTGTCCTTTGTGGCAGTTTAGAGGGCTGAGATTAAATTTTAAAGATAAGTTCCAATTGATCCAAGGGCTGTTAGTCTGTCATTCTAAATTCAAACACCATAGGCTGAGGAGTTCTTTTTTATAAGGCTGAGATTGACACATGGTGAATCCACTGGCTGATATCAAATTTCCCATATCCTTTCCTTTCCTTCCACGTTTATTCTTCTCCCCTCTCTCTGTCTCTCTCCTCCCGGATTCCTCTCATCTATGCTGATATCAATTCAAACACCATATCCTTTCTTTCCACGTCTATTCTTCTCCCCTCTCTCTGTCTCTCTCCTCCCGGATTCCCCTCATCTCTGCTCTACCTGCATGCGCTCTCCTCCGGCAAAGAGGCATCTACGGCATAATCGGTTCCTTTGTTTCTCAGGTATATCGTTGTGGTTTGCTTTTAGAGTCTCCTCATCTCTGCTCTACTGGCTTTTAGTTCGCCTACTTTGTTGTTTTTAATCTCCTATCTCAGTTCTTTTTTGAAATAGTTGTTTGGAAGGAGTGCTCACCACCTGTTTGACAAAAGGCCACAACGAAGAAGTGCTCACCACCTGAATGAGTATTCGGAAATTTATGCTCTTTTGATTCTTTAAAACACACGTTCACTAATTGCCTCCCTTTAACAGTTTGTCCAATAGATCGTGTATGTTAGTGGATTTTTTTTTTCTTACTCCAATCAACTTGATACGAAGCCATGGCAACTAGCTCTAATGCAGGAAAACTAAACAGAATGGAAAGCGAGATGCATCATCCAAGATATAATATATATACAACGAAGTATTGTCAAATGTTTTCTTGGCCAACCACAAATGTGAAGCCAGGCCACTATGGTGCAATACTTGGGTTTGAATCCTAATGTTTGCCAGTAACAAATAGACCACTAATTGGAAAATCATCTTGATCTACGAACCATTATTTGTTCATTGGATTTTCATGAAGAGATGTGTTCATTCTTTGTATACACGTTCACTAATTGTTTTTCGTACATTGGAGTACTATAAGAGCCAATTGGTCGGATTGCCCCCACTGATCCAATACTCCATAAAATGCTCTGAAGCTCTAAAACGGTTCAATACCTGGCCTGCACGTTCCTCTTTTTAACATTCATAGTTCAATCTAAATCTATCTAAGAGTCAAGTACTTAATTGCTAAAGGCACTTCAAGTGGTATTACATGGTCACTATGGATGTAGCACTTAGTTGCCTTAACTATGAAATTAACATTTAAGAACGTCTTTTGGATTCAAATGACTTCAACCCTGAGTGCTTTAATTTCCCTTTATTTTCCTGAAATGCTCGAGCGACCTTGCCATGCACTCCCACTTTCTTAACAAAATTGATTATATCATTGACATGAGCAATTTCTTTTCTTTCCCACTTTGGTGATTTTTTAGCACAATTGAAAACTGATGATAAGCCAATAGTTGTTCAAAGGCAGGGACGCCATTAAATATCAATTGGCATGTCTTCTTAATAGGATTTGGTTCATCTTAAGAAGCATAAAGCCTTAAATATAAATTGTATTTGCTTTGGTTGATCATCAGTAACAAAAAGAGAAGGATTCAAGTCCTTATTAGATGTTATTTAAAGCTAGATTGTTGGGTTGTACTTGAGTTGTTTGTTACTACATTTTAATAAATGTATTTGCTTTTGTTGATCATCAGTAACAAAAAGAGAAGGATTCAAGTCCTTATTAGATGTTATTTAAAGCTAGATTGTTGGGTTGTACTTGAGTTGTTTGTTACTACATTTTAATAAATGGGTGTACATATTGTTAGGAGGTAGAATTAGACAACTAACTCCTACTTTGGTTTGGCAGGTCAACAAAAAGATATACAGCTACATGGAGTTGCAGTTGGACCGCAAATTGAATGCTTAAGGCAATTTACCTGAAAAAAAGGTGAACATGGATAATTGCACCATAGTTCGTTTCATTGCAATTTCCTTTTCAATAATAGGCCAATGCTTTGTTTTATTATCCAAAAATTTGCAATTGCTTAGTGTTTTTTGGATTGTTACTTTACATATTGGTCTGGATTTTATTATACAAAAATATATGTATTGAAAATTTTTATTATACAAAAACATCTGGTCCAAAGCACATCCTGACCAAACTAATAAGGACTTGAATTTTCCTCTTTCGCTCCTCCTTTCCCCAAAATTGGATTATGTTGTTTAAGAACTTTGGAGGCTAGCTTCTTTTGGAAATTCTCAAAGAGAGTAGCTCCTTTTTAATTGGGTTTTGCTGATAATCCATATAGCTAAAAGAATGAAATCACATTTGTTTTATAGTCATGAAGGTTATGCTTCTAAAAGAATGAAACCTCATCTATTTTTTAGTAGTGAAGGTTATGCTTCTAATTTGTTGGTGCCCTTATTTTTCCTTTTTGTGCTTGCAAATGCACGGTTGCCAAAAAAAGTCAGCCATTTTGGGAGGGAGGGATTAAACAATTGACACACCACTCTCCATGTGTCCCATACATATCCCCACGTGTCACTGGCGTGTCCGACACGGATACGACGACCTGGTGTTTTGGCTTAAAAAGCCAACTTGACTTATTTTTCATCTTTATTTTATTTTTTTATTTTTTGCGTTTGTTAGTTTGTCATCGATTTTTTTTGTATTATTGGTTCGTCTTGATGAGAGGAATCCAAAAAGGTAAAAGATTATGATTAGAACTCTCAACTTTTTGAATAAGATCGAAAAAAAGTGTAAAAAGCTGTCTTTTTTACTTCTTTTTGTCTTTATTCAAATAAATTTAACCTCCGATCATAATTTTTTACTTTTTGGTTTCCTCTCGCCGAGACAAACCAATAATACACAAAAAGTTGATGCAAAACTAGAAAACATTAAAAAAAATCAAATAAAGACGAAAAAAATAAGCCAGCTGACTTTTTAGGCCAAAACACAACAGTCGGTCTTTTCTCTTTACCATTAAGATACAAAAGGTGTTGAGTTGCTTTGCTAATTGTGTTAATTACTTAATCGTGGATCAATGTCCATAACTTGCCCAAGTAAGTCTTTGTTCTTTCAAATAGACATCTTTTTATGTTTTTTTCCCCTCTTTTTATATTGAGGATTGTGGTTTTCTTACATCACTAGAGCTCTCTACTGTTTCATAATAAAAGGCACAATCGTTTAGGGCTTTGGAGAGCCAACAATATGCAGCACTATATTTGTCTCAAATGTTTTGATACCATTCATGGCCATGAAGTGGGATTTCTGTTATAAGTGCTTTTTCCTTTTACAAAAAAAAAAAAAAAAAAAAACACTTAACCAGAATCTAAATGCTTATTATGTGATTAAAAATCATGATTGGAATGTAGAACAAGTGAATCATGTTCCAACAAGTACATAGTAACCACTCGATCTCGGCTATTTGGTTAATTTATTCATTTCTGTCATTATTCTAGGAATCAAAGAGCTAATCTTGCAAATTCCATGGTGGCAGTACATTTTTGTTAAATCCCCTGTAATTAACATAAACATCACAGAGATCAATTTGAAGACCCGACTAAGGTAAGCCATGACTAATGCCGAGAGTTGTGAATTCGGTTGGTTTCGGGATCTGTGTGATTATGAATCTAACTTCCGGTGCTTTTTAGGGAGGACAACTTAAGTTCTCCTTACCTTTTTGTCAGTTTTCTTTTTTCTCATAAGTATTATTGGGTGGTTTTTTTATGACCTTGAAGAGTTCAGTATCTTCAAATTTTCAATTCAGGAGTATTATTTTCCACCCACTAATTTGAAGAGATCTCTCAATCATGGACGACATTACAAATTTAAGCCATGTAAGTCCCCTCTTATTTTACTGTATTATTGTCTTCCGCATACCGTTTGTGCTCCCTCCTCATAACCTTTACCAACTATAGTATACTTTCTTTACCCTGATTCTTCAGTTGCGTCGACAACGGAATGTGGGTATTGTTATCCATGATGTCCCCTCAAATGAAATCCGTGTTGCTAAGGTAAACTAACCAACCTCTTTTGATTTCTATTGCCTTTTACATCTCCTAACATACTTTGTCAACCTTTATTGAAAGAAAAGGAAACAGCTGGAGGAAAGGGTAAGGGAAAAGAGAAGGTCACATCTATGGGCAAAGGAAAAGAAAATGCAATTCAATTGGTATGATTTTATCACACTTCATCTTTTTAACTTTTTTTGTTTGAAAAAGTTAAAATACTACGTGATGAGAATGGAAAGGTAAACGAAGTATTGCAAATTTTGTGAAGAAAATTCAATCAAAAGCTAATGAATGAAATGTGCAGGTAAAAAAAATAAAAAATTCAAGGACGTTTAATTAAAATAATTATGTATACCTATTTTAGGGGGTCGCTGATAAAGTTATCTCAAAAGCTTCATTGGCCCAACGTGCACGGCGTGAGCGAGAAAAAAATGAAAGACAATACTCCCCATACCAAATTGGACAACGACTGCGAAGAGAGCGAGAAAGAACAAATGAACGGATGCAGTCTAGACAATCTGCGAACCCTACTTCAGTATCACCAATTCGTATGGGTCGCCTTGAAGATGCAATGGAGACAACTGAAGTCATTCAGTCAGCACAAAGGCAACAAATGCTGCAACATCCTTTTGGTCATTCCACCTCCATTCCAAGCACATCTCTAGCCCCAGACATAATTAGGTACAAACTTCTTACTTAGAGATTTATGAAGTGATGGTGAGTCTAACCATTTTGTCTTACCATATTTTTCTAATACCTTCATTGAAATCACTGAAGAGGTTTATGAAAACTCTTTGTAGGCCTACTTCTACCATCCAAATCAATGAGCCTACTCCTACCAGCCAACTCATTGAAGAGGATTTTTGTAGCGATGGTGAATCAGAAGACATTCCTATGAACACAGTGTTTCATGCTGAGCCGCAAATAAATCCGTGTCGACATTTTCTCGACAAGATGGATGTGCCATGTAATGATTGTAAGGCCTTACATTGGATGGATGAAAGATTGACAAAATCATCCAAGAAACATCCGTTATTCGGAAAATGTTGTTTAGAAGGAAAGATTAAGCTTCCAAATCTGAATACACCCCCTCCCATTCTTCAAGCGTTGTACGATGGGAATGATGATCAATCAAAATCGTTTCGGCGTTACACACTGCTGGTCAATGTAGCCAATGCTTTTACGAGTCTTGGTGCTACATTTGATGATAGAGTACTTAGTGGAAGGGGACCTACATCATTTACCAAGTACTTGGTGGAAGGGGACCTACATCATTTACCATCCATGGAGAATTGCGACATCGAACATGATCTCTTCTTCCGCTGCCAGGTCATGATGCATCTTACGCTCAACTATACATTTATGACCCCGATTCAGCTTTAGAAGTTCATAGTCGTAGAAATCCTCAGTTAAGATGGGATGTCCTTCAAACTATCCAAGGTTGTTTGTCAGAAGTTAATGCATTTGTTGGCAAATATCGTCAAGCTTATGCGATTTTGAATCAAATAGCCTCGACAGGACGACATTTACCCGCCCACCTTCACTATAGCTTAGCAACAGATCGTAGACGATTTAATCTACCAACAACAGATGAGGTGGCGATAGTCATACCAGGAGATGGAACTGAATCGAGCGGAATGAGAGATATATGTAGACACCCCGATTTTGAATCTGGGATGAGCTCGAGCATTCCCGATGATGAAACGGACCAATTACGACTACCCGAAACTGGTGAAAATGGCTTGAACTTGATTAAAATCAACCAAACATCGCCAAACAGTCCAAAAATTCCACCTTGAGCGCTCAAGCCCATGGCTTTGAGCGCTCAACTCTGATCCCAGTCAGGAATCTGCAGAGTATCTCATCATGAGATTTCATGCAGGGAGGAGCGTCTAACCGATTGTATACGTCTTCTACACATAAAATACATCCTACATTGCCCTAATCTACTCCTAAAACTACTCCTAACCCATTTCAAATACAAAACCCACTCTCTCTCTCTCTCCTCCCTTCCCTCCCACTCACTGCCTATTTAAACCAGCCATTGCCCACTGGTTTAGGGGTTACCAATTTACACACTCCAGCCCTTTTACAGCCCACAAAATCGTTCACCACTTTCTCTCTCTACAAAACCACCTACATTTCATCCAAACCATCCATCAAAACCACTTCTAAAGTTCAAAATACCACCTCTGCTCATTATCTGAGTAATAAACAACCACCTCTCTACTGCTATATTCATCTAGCTCACCAAATAAACACTCATAGTCTTCATCACCAAGCCAAAAATCAAAGTTCAAGCTTTCAATCAAGTTTAAAAGGTAGTTAATATGTGAAATATCACATTCTGGTTCTTCTGAGGGAGACTAGTAGGTCCAAGCAAGTTCTTTGTACTTGCATTGGGCTTACAAGGTCCAAAATATGTAATCAAAACGTTTTTAAAATCTGTGGTTGCGGTAAAGGGAGCGCGCTCAAGCTTCAATCCTTGAGCGCTCAATCCCGATTACGGTTAGTCTTTGTTTTTATGCTTTTGGGCTTTATACAGGTCTTTGATCAACATAAAAAGGCTATTGAGGTGTTTATTTCATTTTCCAAATAATCTTTTACATCTTAAATGTTCATGCATGTACACCTTTTAGTCTTTTTTATGATTTTAATGTTTATAAACCTTGTCTTAAAGGGGAAACAGTGACTGAACCACCATTAATCACTCTTATTTAATATACTAGAGGTCCTGAGAATCACCCAAAATCTATTTTCAAGTCAGAAACCAGAAAGCCACATTATGGCTTGAGTGCTCAAGGTCATGCCTTTGAGCGCTCAAGCTGTTCTAAGGCCATTTGCTGGTTGTTGGTTGTTTTGGTGATGGATCATGTTTAAACTTCTTTCTGGTGTGTGTGAGTTGTTGTACTCGTGCTTATAATCTGAATCTCTCTCTCACATCCTATTTCAAGCATTTCCTTTATTAATTTGTGGTGATTCTCCTCTTTTCATCATTCTTTAAAAGATCAAACCACCTGTTTTCACTTGATTCTCCATGAAAAATGTTTCGTTAATGTTTGATCTTGTAAAGAATGAGAAAAGAAGCTGTAAAAGGGTCAAACTCACAGAAACCAGAAACTGGTTTGAGCGCTCAATCCATGAGTCTTGAGCACTCAAACTGGTTTGGAAGCAGATTTGATTTTGACATCATCTGGTGATTTTTGAAGTGAAAAGGCGTTTGTTTAATGTTTCTGAGGTGGTCAAGGGTCTTAAAAACCTCATTAAACATGAAAAATCAGCAAGGAAAATGCATGAGAGGAATGAGGGTTGAGCGCTCAAGCCATCACCCTTGAGCGCTCAATCCTTATTCTGGGATCCAGATTGCAAGTCAGTTTATTAAGTCTCATGTTCATAATTCCTTGGGTTGTCGTACAATTTCTGTTGTAATTTACTTCTGTGAATGTTATAGTAATTTCCATTATTGTTATCATCATCACCCATGTAGATCACATGCACGAGCATCCACCGTAGATTCGTATCTTTTGTGTATATATTGTTGTTATGTGATTCCTGTCCCCGACTCCCCGTCTACGTGGATAAATCGAATTTCAAATGTTTCCAAAATCCCACAAAATGTTGAGTAGAGACCGGTTCACGGACCGGGCGAGAGGGGTGCCGTAAAACCCTTCCCCTCTCGTAACTAAACCCCCGAATCCGAGAAATCTTTGGTTCCGTTATGATCGGTAAAATCTTTTTTTTTAATGGGCAAACGAGTCACATTTTTAATTGGTTTCTCGGCTTCGAACCTCAAATCCGGGTGGCGACTCTAACAATCACAATCTTTTCAAACGCAAAACAGAACCATCCGCGGGCCGTCCACAATATAATATTGCATCTAGAAGGAAATAACGAGTTGATGCAAATTAACGAGTGTCACCCTGCATATTTGCCATTGCATTACGTTTTGTTATTCCCACGCGGTGAACTTGGATGGGAACCTGGTTTGAAACAGCGAGACAAACGGCATAATCAACCTTCATCCGAACGAATGACTCAGATGCAGTATTACAGTTTTCGATTATTTGAGCGTCTCACCGAGTATTCAACCATTCTGAGAGGTGGGAAACTATTCCAAGAATATTTGGAAGATGCTTGGGCCTCAACCGAGCAAAATCGATTGACATACTACAAGTTAAATCAAGGGAAACTTCGTGCTGAACTCTATCAAGATTTAAGAGACATTGGTCCGGATGAATTGGGACTTGATCAAGTTGGCCGAAGAGTTGTTTTGCCCACTTCATTTACCGGTGGACCTCGGCATATGTTTGAAATCTTTCAAGATTCAATGGCTATCACGCGATTCAACCAGCACCCTGATATTTTTCTCACGATGACTGCAAATCCAAATTGGCCAGAGATTACCTCGGCTTTGTTGCCCCATCAAACAGTTGTTGATCGTCCTGATTTAGTTGCCCGTGTTTTTGAATTGAAACAGAAGGCTTTGATGAAGGAAATAGAAACAAATAAGGTGTTTGGTCAAAATGTTGCACATGTTTTCACAATTGAATTTCAAAAATGGGGTCTCCCACATATGCACGTACTTTTATTTCTTAAAGGCCCGGATAAAATTCGGACATGTGCTCAAGTAGACAAATTAGTATGTGCAGAGTTCCCAGACCCAAAAAATGATCCAGAGCTTTTTCAAACAGTTAAGTGTTGTATGGTACATGGACCGTGTGGAGCACGTAATCCTCAAGCACCGTGTATGGAAAATGGTAAATGCACTAAGAGATACACTCGGTACTTCATAGAAACAACGAGCATGGACCAAGATGGGTATCCTATTTATCGTCGCCGTAAAACTAATCAAGTATACACTGTGAGGGGGCAATCGGTAGATAACAGAGATGTTGTTCCATACAATGCATATCTTTCAAGATTGTTTAATTGTCATATTAATGTTGAAGTTTGTGCGGGGATGAGATGCGTCAAGTACATTCATAAGTACATCTATAAGGGTTATGATTGCGCAACAATCGTGCTGGGATCGATAAATGAGATCCAACAATATCTAAATGGGAGGTACATTGGACCGCCAGAAGCTGCTTGCAGAATATTTGGTCATCATTTACATGAGGAGGTACCGACAGTTGTGCGACTAGACCTTCATCTACCGGGAATGCACCGTGTTACTTTTAATCCCAACGATACGCTGGAGTCGATTAGAGCTAGAGCTGCTCAACAGAAGTAGACTATGACTGCCTTTTTTCAATGGTATGCTTCCAACCCTAATGCATGCGCCTACACTTATCAAGAGTTCCCCCAGTTTTTTGTTTGGAACAAATCGACAAAAATATGGATACCGAGAGTAACAGGGTTTGCAATTGGTAGAATGTACTTCGCTAGCCCTAACTGTGGTGAGAGATTCTATATGCGTTTGTTGCTTACTGTTGTCAAAGGGCCTAAATCCTTTGATTGTTTACGCACAGTCGACAATGTCTTACACGATACTTTCAAATCAGCATGTGTTGCAAAAGGAATTTTGGAAGATGACAAAGAATGGAAACAATGCCTTACGGAAGCTGCAGTTATGAAAATTGGATACCAATTGAGGAGATTATTTAGTGTTATCCTCACGCAATGCTCCCCCCTACAACCATATGCTTTATGGAAACAGTTCTCATTGCATATATGTGATGATCTTGCATATAAGATCCAGATGTTGTTTGCAATTCCTAACCCAACTGAGGTTTAAATTGAGGATTATGGTTTGTATCTTTTGAATCAATTGGTTCAAGAATCAGGTAAGACTTTGTTAGGCTTCCCCCCCATGCCCCAGCCAAGTGGAAACTGGAATGCTGTAGTTGGTAATAGGCTAATCTTAGAACATCAACAACTTCAATTCGAGGCGCAACATACAGATGCACAAAATATAATTGATAGCCTTAACAATAAACAACATAGCTTTTAATGCAATTACCTCTTCTGTCTTTGGTAATGAAGGAACCGTATTTTTTGTCAGTGGGGGTGCCGGAACTGTACAACGCGATTGCATTGAAATGTCGTAGTTCTGGCCATACTGTCGTAACTGTGGCTTCATCTGGGATTGCATCATTGTTATTGTCAAGAGGTCGCACTGCACACTCAACATTTTGCATTCCACTAGATGTGTTGGACAACTCTGTTTGTGGGTTCAGTAAACAATCATTACAAGGAGAGATGTTTAGATAAACAACACTTATAATACGGGATGAAGTTCCTATGCAGCATAGACATTGTGTTGAAGCAGTTGATCGTACTCTTCATGATATTCGGAATTGTGACAAGCCATTTGGGGGTATTACTGTTGTTCTTGGGGGGGGATTTTCGACAGATCTTACCGGTTGTGGTGAAAGGAGTTCGTGAGAAAATTGTGAATGCATCACTGAGACGCTCTTTTCTTTGGAAGCATGTCCATGTTCTGACTTTGGATATGAATATGCGTTTGAATCAAGCAGAATGTGAAAATTCTAATTTTGCTAATTTCTTGATGGAGGTAATATTTTTCTCTAACTGTTTCACTATCTGATAGTGCTTTTAAATTATCAAAATGTTGATATTCATCTTTTTTTCATATGTTTAAATTATCGTAGGTTGGAACTAATCCGGAGGAAATCATAAAGCTCCCATCCACAATACACAAATGCCGAGATCTAAACGAATTACTATCTTCAGTTTATCCAGGCTTAGATGTGGTACCAACATCGACCCCGACGTTTTTAACTGAGCGCACAATCCTTTCGGCCCGGAATGAGGATGTTACTGCTATTAATTCTGCTACATTGAACATTTTTCCTGGTGATACCTCTACTTATTTAGCAGAAGATAAAATGTCTCAAGATGATGAAATTGATCGCACCATTACAAATCATTATCCGAATGAGTATTTGAACTCATTAGATCCTCCTGGCCTACCATCATTTAAGTTAGAGTTGAAAGTGGGTTGTCCTGTTATGCTATTAGGAAACATTGCGCCTAAAGATGGACTTTGTAACGGTACATGGATGATGGTTGTTAGATGTCCGTCTCACATAATTGAAGTTCAAAAAGTTTGGCCATTCAGCCTTCATACCAAGAATATCTTTAACCCCTTCCTCCTCGGAATTACCTTTTCGAATGACAAGATGTCAATTTCCTATTCGATTGGCTTATGCTTTGACCATTAATAAATCGCAAGGGCAATCAGTGAAATTTGTTGGGGTTGATTTATGCACACCAGTGTTCAGTCACGGACAACTATACGTGGCCTTATCAAGATGTACATCTTTTAGTCGTATAAGTGTCATTCTACCTCAGGACGAGACAGATTCCACCACAACAAACATAGTTTATCCTGAAGTTTTGCTATAGTTGCTATTGATACCACTATTATGGGAAAAGGTGTAATTTGTTTTTCAAGTTTATATTTATAGATTGTCATATGAGTTTTTAAGAGTACCTATTTAATGATTTAACGTTTCAATTGCTAGTTTGAATAAGTTATGGACATTGATGGGGTTAATGTGACTGAAAACCACGGCCCCTTGCAAGCCTGGTAAAGCTCTCTCTCTCTCTCTCTCTCTCTCTCTCTCTCTCTCAAGTTTTTGGGCTGAAAGAATACATGTAGACATGTGCTATATTTTTTTTTTGGTGTCAGGTACCATAATTAATTGTCTATGAATCTTTGTTTTGTAATCTGCGATAAATTAGTGTTTGAGTGGTTGAGAAATTGGAGGGGCAGATGGTGATGAACCCATGTAAAATATGTTGAAAGGAAAGATGCGATAAATTATGTAGGTGTTTAAGAATTTATGACTGTATCTCTTAGTTTTTTTTTTATTTTTAACTGGGACCTAATCTCTTAGTTGGTCTCCTAATTTCTTCTTTTTAGTATTGCTAATGTGTAATTTTTTTGGGTAATATTAGATGTTTAAGAATATATCATTGAGTTCGGAGAGTTAATTGTATTTTTTTTGTTGTTGCTAATATTAGATGTTTGTGAAGTTGTCTCTTTGTAATATAGATGGGAGATGCGGTGAAAAAAAATATCATCTCAGATCTCATAATATTTGATGTTTGTGAGATCAACTTTTAAAAGTACTAATTTGAGGATCTAAGTTAACACTTTCGTTTCTAGGTTGAATAAGCTATGGACATCGAGGGGATCTCAAGTATCTTAGCTACAAGAATACAACGTAGGCATGTACTTTATACTTTTCAGAGTGTCAGGTATCATATTTAAGTTTGCTTGACAGACTTCCACATTTCTCAGGATAAATCATATTGTCTGAAACTAATATCTGCCTGTTAATTACAATAACTAGGTTGTTGTGCATGTTCCAAATAGGTACTTACTATGAAGAAGTTGATACGAAGATGGCAAGGAGATACAGAGATGTCATAAATAACGATGAAGAAATTGAAGCTGCTCAATATTAGAGGCACCCATAGTTTTGCTTTTGCTTAAATGCACTCAATGAAATTACATAGGTTTTGTTTAATTGGTTGGAAACTACTTCTTCATTTTGTTTTAGATTTCATTTTTACTAAAATTAGTTTGATGGGCCATGTTTGAGGTCTATTCGGAAAATTTATCTGGCGATAAGTATAGTTTATTTGTTAGAATGGGAAATTATACTTAGGTTGGGTTCAATACATTGTGTGTAGTGTCTTTAGACGGAAAATTACAGAAAATGTGCTATTTTTTTGAACAATTTTTAATGCCACATTGAATTGATATGTTTTGTACTCGGCTAAGCCCGTTTATTAGATGAACTCTATTCAAAACTTCTTTAAGAACTCTACTTCTATGAGAAGTCGGCTTGGTTGGCAGGTTAGAGAAGCCTAATTCAATGAAACCGTGTTCAGAACACGTTGTTTCGTGCCTTTAGGCACGGGCAAACCCTAGTATATATTACATTACACAACGCTTTTCTTAAAAATGTCCTATGTGGCATGGCTGTTTAGCTTCCACAATCTTCTCTTCAATCACCCTTAGGATCCGGCTATGAATCTTGCTAACCTTTCCAATCTTCTCCACTCTCTTTCCAAGAAAATTTAAATCTTGCTTATGTTTCCATTTGATTGACATGAATCATTCCTATTTTCCAATTATAGCTTTGATAGCGTTTTAATTGTTTCCCTTTTGAATTAGTTTCATTCAAATAGGGCGTTTAAATTCCTTAACCAAGCTTTAAAGGCATGGAAAAGAATTACAAAAAGAAAAACCGCACTGATATGCACAGAATATATGGAAATGATTCTATATGAATGCCTTTCCAAAAAAAAAAACCTACCGGCAATATATGGAAAAAATTATAAGCTTTTTGAATTCCAACCTTTTATTGCCTTTTAAAGTTTTTATTGCCCTGCATATGCCTAAAATAAGATTTCCTAATCAGTAGTAGCATGGGCATGCCAAGCTCTTTGAATTTCTTTGATTTCCTTTTCTGTTGATTGCCATTCAAAGAAATTCCTCCCTTTTAAGTTGGTTTTATTTAGAGAGGGTTCATGATTACGTTTCTCCTCACGTCAGAAATAGTGCAATTGGTATTCCCATTGTTTACGTTCTCCGGAGTGCACGGCTTTGGCGGTGGCCTACGTTTGCAACAGGGAAAAAAATTTGTATTCCATTATTTACCTTATTCGGAGTGCACGGTTTTTTCGGTGAGTTCTACATCTCTCTCTCTCTCTCTCTCTCTCTCTCTCTCTCTCTCTCTCTCTCTCTCTCTCTCTCTCTCTCTCTCTCTCTCTCTCTCTCTCTCTCTCTCTCTCTCTCTCCCCTTTAACCCACATTTTGTCTTTTCTTTTTAGGGGACCAGCAGTTCGTTACATTATGCCCGTATTTTCCAAGTTAGTATTGATATCATTTTTCTAATAGGTGTTTGTTGTCAATCCTCCTGTTCAAGGTGAACCTTTGATTTTCTCTCAAATTAAGTAGTATAAGAGATTGATTCTGTGTATGCTATGTTTTTTTTATTTTCTTTCTCTCCTTTTTTAATGATTTAAATCTTTTTACCATGTTACTGAGTTAGCTATCTTCTACAAACTCACCGAGTTCTCTACTATATAGTTGTTGTCAGCAACGAACAAAAGGAAAAAAAATATTTGGATAAAAAAGACAAAGGAATAAAGAATTGTCTCATATGGGGGAAATCTCATTTCTCGACAATGCTTGAGATAGTTAAAATTGTTAAAAATAAAATAAAATAAACCACGTTACCTCTTTCCGTATTTTTCTAATTTAAGGTATTACATAAATGTGCTATTTTAGACATTTTTCTATGTTGCATTGAATAGATGTGTGAACTCTCTTTAACTTCTTATTTGAAAGTACTACTTCAAGGAGAGGTCGAATTGGTCGGCAGGGTGATCAACATTAGAGAAGCATAATTCATTTAAACTGTGTTTAAAACGTGTTGCTTCGTGCCTTTAGGCACGGGCAAACCCTAGTGCCTTTATAAGTCAATTGGGCTTCATTGGCATAATATACTTCAATAGGGCTAATTCTGTTATTAGTCACTATTGTAGGGGCTTAAGAGCCATTTCTCCTTAAGTTTTATAAGCTGCCATTACAAGATACAAGGTATAATTTTCCCAACTAGGTTTCAACAATGAAAGCAAGCAAGCGACGATTGTTTCGGTGATGGAAGCTAGATTTTTCGCAATTGATGAATCAAAGAAGACTTGGCTTTTCTTCAATCAAGAATCAAGGAAGATGCTTCATCAGACTGCTATCTCCAATAGGCAAGTAAATTGAAGGAGAGAGATAAGGAAAATCTCTTCCTAATTTCCAACGGCTCAGAAAATCCTCTGATGGAAAGAAGAAAACGATTGATTGCTTGATGAAGATGGCAAGGATTAAGAAGGAAATATTGTGGGCTGATTTTGTGCAACGGCTAAGAGCAAAATTCCAACGTTCAATTTGGGTCATCATCAGTTTAAATCAGTGAGCTACTTCTTTCTAATCCACTTTCAAAAGTTTGTTCTTCATCTTGATTATTTTTCATCAGCTTGAGTGATTGATTGAGAGCCTTATTGTAAAAGGGAGAATACCCCCCTGTTCCAGAAATTTTCTGTACCCTTTTTGTGAGTGATTTTTAGGGAGAAAAATCATTTGGGTTAGGTTTAACTAGCTCTGGATTCATAGCTAGTTGGAGTGGTTTTGGTGTAGTCACTCGGTTGTAAAGGTTCTCTAGCACCCGCGAAGCTAGAAGGTTGTAATCAATATTTTAAAACCCGGACCGGACCGGCCGGTTCAACCGGTTGGCCCGTCGACCGGAGCTTGGTCCGGTTCGATTTCATTCAAGAACCTTTCTGTTTCCAAAACCAGTCTAAAAAATGAAAACCGTTCCAATTTGGCGGTTCGACCACCAGCCCAGAGGAACCGGTCCTGGGTTGATCAATCCGGACTGGGAAATTTTTTTGAACTATCTTCTGAGACAATTTACGCCAAATGTGACGCAACATTTAATAAAGACGCTTCGTCAGTGGGCCCTTGCCAGCTCATCACAGAAATTGGTTTCCAATTGGAAGCTAAAGGGCTCCCCATGTTTTATAGAACGAAAAGAAAGCATGGACTATGTATCCCACCGACGTGGGATTGGAGGAAAACTAACTAAAAACAAATTTTTGTAGCACAACTCTTTCATTTCCTCAAACTTTCTGCATAGTTAATTTTTTGTATATATTTATTTTAGTAAATTATATATTTTTAATATATTTTTAATATAATTATTACATCACGGTTCGATTGCGGTTTGACCGCGGTTGAACTGGTGACTCATCCACCCAGTTCCTTTTCCGGTTCGCTCACCGGTCTGGGTTTTAAAACATTGCTTATAATTACTATTGGAGATAATGCAGTAATTCCCGAGTAGGACACTTAGGGAGTGGAGTAATTCCCGAATGGTTGGTGGAGTGGTAGATAGGTGATTGAATGGTGGGTTTGTGGTTGAATGGGTGATACAGATTTTCCTTTAAATAGCAAACAAATTAATTACTTTTGCACACTTTCCTCGTTGTTCATTTGTAGGACAAAAAACATAAGATATTTTTCGTTTAAATTTTCATTTTGTCCCCTCCTTATTTCAATGGCATGCCAGAATTGGACCAATGAGGAGGAGGATACCTTACTACACTCGTATGAAGAAATGGTCTAGCTTCAAGGCATTGGTTAGGTGAGCACGGAGTCATGCATCATGGGTGGGACATATTCCTTCAAGAGATAATGCCCGAGTCTTTTCCCCAAAGTGATATCACCAAAAAACAAATTGGAGGTAAAATTAAGATTTGGTTTCGAACTTACATAAGACTTCTTGACATTCTTCAAAATTTGCCATATGCGTGGGACCATGAAAATAAGCTAGTGGTGGAGGATGAAGTTTGGAATGAATATGTCTGAGTACGTCATTATATAGTTGGTTAAATTATTTACGTATTTAACTCTCTTAAGTAATTTAATTGAGAATAATATTTCTTGTTGTTTTTGTATAGGTCCATCCATTTGCTAATGGAATGAGGGACAAAAAAATATCCCTATTTTGTTCGTTGGGCAAATTGTTTTCAATGTCAGTAGTTGGAGAAGGATAAATCGATGGAGAAGATGAAGAATCAACTTGAAGCCGGATGTTTGAATAACAGAGTTTAATTTTAGAGTTTTTTTTAGATTGTACGTTTATTTAAGAGTCTTGTAATAAGTCCTCAAATTTATCTGAGAGTCTACTTTTGTTTTTAATAATAAAGTCTTTATTTGTAGAAATGAAACAATTTCCATAATGTTGAAACATAGAAATATATTTATAATCAAACAAAATTACAAGTCTCATACTTAGTACATTACGAGTTTGATAGTTAGTTAATGAATCACAAGTCTTCTACTAATTGCGAGTAATAAAAACAACTACTACTTGGCCAACCACTGGATAAGCATTGCGATGGCCGCACCAATAAAAACCCAAAACAATTTTTCGCCAATTGACGACTGCGGAACAGTAGCAATTGAAGTTCCATCCCTGTTAACAGTGGTATGCACCAATGTTGAGGAAGGAACCATCAATTCCAGGTTCACCATCGTGATACGTTCGCTAAGTCCACCAAGGGTTTGAGTGCCAGTTCGCCAAACCTCATTTGCCTCCTCCCATGATCCAAACTTTGCGTAAAGGGCGCCCGAAAATCCATTCACTTCTTTGCTATAAGCTACCCGTGTTGGATATGTACTAGGTACCCTTCCTTTCTAAACGACGTAATACAAAGTCTTCCCTGTCATTTCTAGTTACCAAAAAAAATTAAATAAGCCAATTTTAAGGATTAGGCTCAGATATTATAATGCAATGAAGACCACTTTTGCAAAGGGACACGTAGGCAGCAGCATTAGTTGCCAATTGACCTTTAAATGTTGCCCTTCCTTAATGCCTAAAAGCGTCATGTTTAAAAAATATCATCATCGCCATTAAATGACAAGGTCATATGGAAGTAACAAGATGTATCAAAACAATATGAAATACATTTCGTCGATGAAGTCACTAGTCGGGTCGATTTTCCTCCACAACCTTTACAAAAGGCCAAGGCTCAAATTAGCATATCATTGCGAGCCAAACCATATAACCTTCATGAAAAAACATGCATTTTTCTCGGTTTCATAGCAAAATCCGAAGGATGCCATAATGGCACCTCATTTGTAGTCACACACACACACACAATGTTGGCTTAGAAATCAGTTTCTCAGCTCACAAACCATCACTTGGCTACGACTTATGTTGTGAAGAGGTTTATAGACCAGTGGCCGTCATAAGTAGTGCTGCCAAAGCGAAAGGCTCGCCTTTATTCTTTTGTCCTAATTCATCATAGCCAAGACCATCAACATAACTGCATGTTTAACACCATGTATCATTTTAACACACCAAAGTGGATGTTAAAAACCCAGAAAATGGCATGTTTTTAACCCAAGAAAACTGCATGTTTTAAACCCAGAAAACTACATCTAATGAGCCCACAAAATTGCATGTTTTTTACCCAGGAAACAACATATTTTTAACCAAGGAAAACGGCATGTTTTTAACCCAAGAAGACTACATGTGTTAAACCCACAAAACAGCATGTTTTTTACCCAGGAAACAACATATTTTTAACCCCAAAAATGGCATCTTTCTAACCCATGAAACTGCATGTTTTAAACCCACCAAAACTGCATCCACAAGATATGGAATACAATGTAGCGGAATACAATGTAGCCACATCAAGGTTTCCTATTGTGCCAGAGCACGATATGTCAATATGGAAATGAAAGGCAATATTGCCACAGTGCAGACCTAATATATAACTACAAAGATCTGACTGGTGAAGTAAGAATTAAAGCCGAATTTCAGAGGAAAGGTATTCGAAACTAGTGACCAAAAGAAACGAGGAAAGGTATACATAGTCAACCAGGACTGTAATTTAGAAGTTAGGATTTTAGAATAAGATTGGGAGCTTGTGAAGTGAAACTTACTGGAGATTAGAGCCTGGCCCAATAGGACCTCGCTGAATATAAGCGCACATAACAGTCTCGAAGCGTGCAAATTTTTCATCATATGCTTGTATTTTTGCCTGTTGCATTTGGCACAAGTCCTTCATGGTCGCAAGCTGATTCTTTTGTTCTTGGCACACATCCTTGAGTGTCTCAACTTCATTCTTCAGAACTCGCACCTCTTCATATGATTGAGCACTAGACCGCTTAGATGGTGATGGCTTCAAACCAACACCATATTCCTTCGGATAAAATTTCTTGCCAAGAACTTCTATCTGCATCTCCTTTTGTGGTAGGGTGACTGGTGACTCAAGCACCTTAATTTCTTGACAACGTCCTTCATCCTCTTTGTGGCGGGCCTCAAGTTGTACCTAGTAGCAAAGAAAATATGGAATCAAGTAAGTACCAAAAAAATAAAAAAAAAGAAATAAAAAATTAAAGTGAGTTGATGCAACTTCTGTCAGAATGCTCACATGTAATTGCTCACATATCGGGGCTGCCCACTTCTTCTTATCTTCATTACAATGGGTTGACTTGTAAAAATTTGCAAGGGGGGGACGTTGACCACCACGCTCTTTAGTTTGAGCCGACATAGCAGCTGCAAAGGATTTTGATCCCATGGTATGATGGAAAGGTAAACTTGCCCGAGCTTTCTTCTTTTGCTTTACTATTTCCTACAAAATGATATAAATGTACTAGTAAAGATATCCGTCAAATGAATTTGATTTTCGTTATCTAAAATTGAATTTTACCTCTTTATCTTTATTAGTCCAGATGTTTTCAATCATCCACGCCCAATCTTCATCTTTAACTCCTCTATATGGCTTGCTGTACGGGTTCTTACCAGCTTCCAATAATTCTTTATAGTGTTCCTTCATATTGTGACGCCAGGTTCTATACAATTTTTGACACTTGTTGTTGATGCCACGCCTCACATGCTCTTTCTCATCGTATTCCAATATGTCAAATTTATCCTGCACTCATTCATATAATATAAAACGGCATTATAAGCAAAAAGGTTTCTATCAATAAAGAAGGGAATTAAGTATCATAACAAATTCTGTCCTTAACGTAGAAAGAGAAAGAAGAACAGAAATGAAAAACCTGCATTAAAATTTGGGTAGACTCATCAGAACTAATACCAAAACCAGCAAATAAACATCCCAAAACAACCTAAAAGCCTGCAGCAAATATAAGCCTGCAGCAAATATGTGTAAGGAATGCAGCAATAGCAGCAGACTTATGTCCAAGGAATGCAACAACCAAAGCAACAAAAAATTTCCACGAAATGAAGCAACCCTTAGAAGCAGCTTTGCCTATTTTTAGGAAGCCAAAATCCATTCTTAAGATGTCAAAAATAAAGACACCTTCCAATATACACATAGTTGTTTAATTCTCTAACTTTAGAACCCATTAAGTATAAAGAGGTAAAATACTGAACTTGAAATAATATAAAAATAGAAAGAGAACTTTACTCGTGCAGCTTGTATGATGGGAGCTTTAAAAGCAGGGGGAATATCATCCCACTTCTCCATACCCTTCAACGGTGCCGCCATCCTAATTTGTACACCAAGCCAAGTGGCGAACCTTGTGGCATTTTCCCCAACAGGAGATCCTACCTCCAGAGGAACCTCTACAACAAGTTTGTTGCTATTATTAGCAGCAATTAAGCGTTCAGTGTTAATTCCACGGGTAGCACCCCGGAATCGCGTTGAGGTAGAAGCTGAAAAGTTTAAAAAAGTATGTGTGAATCTTACAATTATAATATGATAGAATTTCACTATCTTTTTATTATTGGTAAAATGTACCTCTGACCATATGCTGTGGTAAAGAACCTGGTGTAGCAGACAGAGAATCTTGTTAAACCGGTAACTCTTGGGTCGGAGTAGGAGCCATTGTAGACTCTATAGGAGGCATCTCAATAGGAGTGGATGCATGTTGTGCAACAGCATTCTTCTTTCTTCTTTCATTCATGATAGCATCAATCTGACACCATGTGACATAAAATTAACATGACTAATTAATGATATATTTGTAAGCCTTGAATACACAATACAATTATTTATTACAATTTCTTCCTCATCGCTATAAAAAGTCAAATGGTCATCATCAGAACTCAAATTGTTCTCATCCTCAAGTGGTTGATACTCCTCGTCGTCATCAATATCCATGGCCCTCATATTTTTCGCCTCCTTAGTATTTTTAGTCTTTCCCTTCTTCTTCAGACCAACCAATGAATTCGTCATCTTCTCAAACCCCCTTTTAGCCAATCTAATGTTGTTAAATTTGATTTTTTGCCACCTTTGCTTCTCATATTCAGGCACTTGCTGGGCCATGCTCCCGGGAGTGATAAACCTGACCTTGTTTTTTGCCATCTCTCTCCTATAAGAAAAGACATTCAGACTTTAATATGATATATGAGCAGCATTCAGTGTTAATTCTGCGGGTAGCCATCAGATTAGAAGATATTAAAATAAACACAGAGATTCAGAAAAGTATTAACTTTTATCCATATTTGGTAGCCTACACAGAGATTCAGAAAAGAATAACTTTTAATCTGATTTCAAATAAAACTAAAACCTAACACACAGCTATAAGTATCATCAACAAGAATGATTTTCAATACGCAGGACAAGCTATTCAAAAACAGCAGGGCAGGGACCGCTTTTGAACGTGTTTCCGTGGCACAAGAATAACCATATACCCCACAAAATGAGGGTTGCTCTCGGCACTCCAAAATGCCCATCTACTTTCTTTCCCTCAATGGCATCGGCAATGCATCAAACTTCAAACAATAGTACAGGCAATGAAACAAACAAATCCTCAATCATAAGAAATAAGGCACTCCTGTTCTGGGAGTCTCATCTTATTACAATTTTGCAAGTACATGAATTCATGTCTGATTACTAATTTTATTTCCAGGTGGAAGTTGTGGGGCTTCCTCATTATGTGTACAGGAAAGAGGAATTTATCGAGCAGGTATACGTCTAAAATGTCGCACTGTTGTAAATTAACCGTGCTCTTATGTCAGTTCAATAGCACCCAGGGCAATATGATTTAGTTGGTGTTGGTCGGTAATAATTGGGTCGCAGCTTTTCCGCTAAAGAAACACTGGAATATAAGTTCGTGTTTTGCGTGTTGAAGGTGAAAATTTTGAGGCAGCGATTCAATAATTCTATAGTACGTGGTGGGCTAGCTGGAGACAGGCGGCATACAATTCCTGGTTCAGACTTTTCACTTAGTGCACAAGAGGTCTGGAAAACAATTAAGGAGGACAGGGATCTCAACCTTCCTCCGCAAATGGTAATGCCCTGAAAGTCTACTCAAGGGGTGCTAGTAGTTATACACCTTT
This sequence comes from Vaccinium myrtillus, assembly GCA_016920895.1. Classification (NCBI taxonomy): domain Eukaryota; kingdom Viridiplantae; phylum Streptophyta; class Magnoliopsida; order Ericales; family Ericaceae; genus Vaccinium; species Vaccinium myrtillus. The sequence goes on from CM029270.1 coordinate 27,380,536, forward strand.
AGAGCTTGATGTGACGTACAGGGATATTGTGTAGGTTACCCTTGCAATTAAACGGTGCGGGGAAATTGCCGACGAAAAGCTTGAGGCCTTTGATGAAAATGAGGTACCTACATTTGTTTTTGAACCATTGTGGAGATACCGTTTTAATGGTCCCAATTTAAATTACCAAGCTGGATGCAAAATATTCTAGGAGAGGCGTCAATTAGAAGAGGGTGCACAAAACAATCTAGTACCTGGCTTTGGGAAGAAGTATAGTTCAATAATCAAATCTTGTCTGGACGATTAAGTATCTAACCTCAAATTCAGTTGTCATTTCAGTGTGTCAGCAGCAGAATTGTGATTGTGTGTTCATGTTGCGTAAGCTTTATAATGACAATAAAAGTTTGGCTGAGCTTACTAAATCTAGAACTCATTTTTCCTTGGCATGTTGATCTGTATTATTGCAAGAGCCAATAGTATTGATGCAAATATTAATATCTATGCATGAACAGAAATATAAAAAACCAATGGCCATACTCTTATACATTTGTGGGCAAAATTCCAGGCAAAGAAAAGATGCAGGGTATAAGCATTCGACGAACAACATACACCGACCCTCCTCCCAAATGAAACCTGGACTTGCAAATCTTGCACCGTTCATAATCCGACCACCAAATCTGAAAATATTACCCCTCATGAAATTGCCAGCGACGGCCAACAGGCCCAACACTAGTGGAAAGTGGTCCCAACTGAGCAAAAAAATTTTAAGGGTCCGTTTTTTGGGAGGACATAGTAAAGGAGTCTTTACTTCAATAAGGACATCAACTTTTTCTTAATGCCAAAAAGACAAATTACCTACACATTTCAAAAATGCCCCCACTAGCCAATGAAAGTGCCTAAGCCCCCAAACCTAATGAGAGTGCCTAAACCTAAACCCCAGGTACCCTATGAAAGTTCCTAAAACCCTAGGGTACCCTATGAAAGTGCCTAAATTACTAAAACCCTATAATTGAAAAGTGCACCCTAAACCTAAACCTTAGGGTACCCTATGAAAGTGCCTAAAATACTATGGTACCCTATGAAAGTGACTAAACAGCTAAAACCCTATAATTGGAAAGTGCACCCTAAGTGGTAAGTGCCTAAACCCAAAATGCCTAAACCCACTATACCCCTATCCCAAAGAGCCTAAACCCCCTAAAATTGATTATAATCCCAAAATTAAAGAGGCAATTAATTTTGTCCCACTCACATGAGAGAGAGAGAGAGAGAGAGAGAGAGAGAGTCGGGCATGAAAAGGTTTGTCCTACTCACATGTCCCTTTGAAGGGTTTGACACGGCAGAGAGAGAGTGTAATGAACCTGTTGTTTTCAACCTGTCGGCGCATTGATCAATTAAAGGTGAAAGTAGTCCCAACTGAGCAAAAAAATTTTAAGGGTCCGTTTTTTGGGAGGACATAGTAAAGGAGTCTTTACTTCAATAAGGACATCAACTTTTTCTTAATGCCAAAAAGACAAATTACCTACACATTTCAAAAATGCCCCCACTAGCCAATGAAAGTGCCTAAGCCCCCAAACCTAATGAAAGTGCCTAAACCTAAACCCCAGGTACCCTATGAAAGTTCCTAAAACCCTAGGGTACCCTATGAAAGTGCCTAAATTACTAAAACCCTATAATTGAAAAGTGCACCCTAAACCTAAACCTTAGGGTACCCTATGAAAGTGCCTAAAATACTATGGTACCCTATGAAAGTGACTAAACAGCTAAAACCCTATAATTGGAAAGTGCACCCTAAGTGGCAAGTGCCTAAACCCAAAATGCCTAAACCCACTATACCCCTATCCCAAAGAGCCTAAACCCCCTAAAATTGATTATAATCCCAAAATTAAAGAGGCAATTAATTTTGTCCCACTCACATGAGAGAGAGAGAGAGAGTCGGGCATGAAAAGGTTTGTCCTACTCACATGTCCCTTTGAAGGGTTTGACACGGCAGAGAGAGAGTGTAATGAACCTGTTGTTTTCAACCTGTCGGCGCATTGATCAATTAAAGGTTGGTCAGCAACAGTACTTCCCCGGCAGAAGTTACGGATTACGGGCTGGACCGCTGGACTAGCGTTTTTTCTGTAATTTTTTTGTTATCATTAAGGGTATTTTTGTCTAGTATTGTCCTTGAACCCTAAAAAATTTCACATCAATGTATTGAAAGCATTAAAATAAGTTAGGCTGGACTAAACACTATTTAAAGCTCCAACCTTGGCCTTTAGACTAATTTTCTGTTTTTTTAATTAGCTAACCAAAGGTTTGTGTGGTTCCATTAAAATGCCCTGTTAATCATGTTTAAAGATACACATAGATGAGCTCCAAAAACTAGGGATTGCACAGTACACAAAACTCTCTCTTTGGATAATCTTGTTTAAAGATCACGAAATATTCTAATTGAACCTTTGTACCCTTTTCAGCATAGCTTTGTTCATTACAAGTATACGTATTGCTTAGCTTTTTCACATGCAACAGAGAGAGAAAGGGACCCCTTGAATCTTGCTTCCTTAATCAAACAAATTCTCAAAAACTAGGGCTATTACATAACACAATAGCAGATCGAGTGAGTGACACAAAACTTTTCACCAAAGTGAAACTCCTGTCACTGTAAATTGCCTCCATTTGGCGCGCACGACCCCGACTCTTTCCGTGACAGCCATGTAATTTTGTGTCACTGTTCGTTACATTTAGTGACAACTGTCCCCAAGGCGTGTCACGGTTGGTGTTTTTTCTTGTACGAGATAAAATAAAATCAAACTTTATTAATGATGATCAATAAAGCTTGGGTACAAGGAAATATAAAGACGAATGCTAGTCTACGCTAGGCAGATGTTGAACAAAGCATAGAAAACAATAAAGTCCACATAAGTGGAAAGATAAAAACTCTAAGAAAAGGTGGTTTGTAAGCGTGAGTTTGATGGTTTGAGGAACCCGTAATTCTTCTTCAAATCTTTTATTTATAGGCCACGGGTTCCACAGTTTTGGCACTTTGATCTTGTTGCTTTTGATTTCGAAATTTCCTGCCTAGGAGTTGGTTACATGGTTGGAGATGACCTTTATCTTGATTGTTACTTCGTTGATCAATCCGTAAAACAACGTAAAGGCCAATAATTGAAGAATCCTTTCTATCTAGACCTCTTTGCTATCCCATTCGCGTAACCATTTTTCCTTAGAACGTGAATGGCCAATCGCTATAGAGTCCAAGCCTTGACCATCTCTGTTTCTCCAGATAGACAAAAACGGGTAGGTTTGTAATAACTTTCCCAATTTTCGTGGAAAGTTGGAGATAAACATTGTGTTTATCTTAATAATTGATTATTCATCTCTTAAATAGTCTTAAAAGCTAAGTCAATTAATCATCCAAATGAATTAATTTTAATCTAACACGGGTAAGTTACCGGACCGAAATTAATTGGGCTTTTGATGTAAACCTAGCCCAATTTAATTCGGTCTGGATTATCAAGCCTGTGAAACCCATTTTATTCTCTTTGGCCATTCGTCAAGGCCTGTGGCTAAATTTGCCAAATTTGGGTATAAACATTGCTCCCTCACGCCTTAATTCTTTACCAAGATTTGAGGCGTGAACTAACGAATTTGGCCTTTTAACCATCGCTCTTGTCACCATGTATTTAGCAATTTAAAGGTGGTTAATATTTGTAATAGCCATTAAACATACCTTTTTAAGGCTCCAATTACGTTAGCCTAAAGGTGTTCATTTTCTAGTTGCGTTCTAACTTCTAACTAGATCTTTCTTTGAGTTTGCATTGTCATTAAAACTCTTAAGCCATCATAACACCAGGCCTAAGAGGATAGGTGGCATTAACCCGCGTCATTACCTGTCATTAATCGTCCTTCCCGTAATTAAAAGAAAGAGACATTATGTCTCGGGATTTTATCCAAACCCTTCTGAGCTATCTTTAAAGCCCCTTAACCGTTGATCATCTCTCACTTTCCCTTCTGCAAAACTTCTTCTTCTTCCACGCTCCTCCTCCTTTTCTCTAAACTCGAAACCCTAGACCACCATTATCTGAGCTTCACAAACTTGTTATGGCGCCAAAAAAATTGAGTTTTTTTTATTAGTTACTTATTTGAAAGAGTGTGATTCAAATAGAACAGAGAATTTCGTTATCTTCATTTCAGATCATTTATTTTCATGTTGTTCAAATCAAATAGACTTGATCGACAAGATTTAATATTAAAAAAATTCTAGAGCTGTGTTTACACCGTAAAAAGTTCATAGCCATTTCTCGATAAGGCTATTACGTGGCAGCTGGCAATTGAAGGTTGCCTTTATTTTTAATCGTTATCGATAAAATTAAAAATACAATAACCAGATATATCGTGCTTAAATACGTGGCAAGAACTGAATTTAGATTAAGACAAAGGCAGTAACTTGTCTGGATAAAGACAGAGGACGATTTAATTGAAGCTGTCAAAGAATAAACTGCCCATTAAGAGGGAAATGAGTTCAAATTTGAATTTGAAACTCTCAAGAAGATCAGCCTATAAATACAAGTCGTCTACAACATTGCAAAGGATCCATGATCAACCGCCACAAAGACTTATCTTTTTTATCTTTTCTTTACTTTCCTGTACTTTACAACACTTTCTAGGAGTAGAAGTAATGTAATTCACTTATCGATTGTAACTTCGAGTTTGATCGATTTGTAACCCTTGTTGAAGTTTAATAAAGTTTACTTTGTTAGATTTCAATTTCCTTTGTTTGCTTTCAAAGAAGTCCTGAAACACGGCAAGGAACCAGACTTCACTTTCACAAACCACATTCCAGCATCCATTTTCCACTAAAAGTTCTTATCGATAAGAACTGAAATCTTTTGGTAAACAATTTTTGGCGCTAGGAGGGCAACATTACTAATTTAGAAGTAATGGCACCAAAAAATGCAATCTGAGGGGCAGTCCAATGAACCATCACATGAGAATGATGGAACTCAGGGCAATTCCCAACAAGATGAAGGAACTTCAACGAATCCTGAACAAAGGATTCCAGCAAATGGTCAAGACACTGGACCAAATTTGCCTCCAGGATTTGAGTCACGAAGCCTTTTAAGGCAGTTGGCCCAAGCATTGGCTAATTCAAAGGCAGAATCTTCACAAGAGATTACTGCTATGTTAAAGAAATTGATGACTTCACAACAACAGTCACAAGAGAATTTTGTTAATCTTTCAGATGATATGCCTCGAAATATGCAAGATGCTGAGACACAAGAAGTACCTGGGCAACAATCCCAACAGGTATACAATAATCCAGTTTTTGATAATGTTCTTACTGGTGCAAATCATGTTCATTTAGGAAATAGGAATACACCACTAAGACAAAACAGCAGTTACTATCAACCTTTACAAAATCCAGTACTTGGAAATCAAGGAAATGGGGTTGATCAACAAATACTAAATTATAATGGTATTGGAAAAAATCAACAGATACCAAATTATAATGGTATTGGGCAAAATCAACAAGTACCAAATGATAATGGTCAAAACTTTGTGCAAAATGCGAATGGTTTAGGGAAAAACCAAAGGATGCCTCCTTTTGCACAGTATGTGCAGAATATCCCTAGGCAAGATCCTTTGAGTGACCCATTGATGATAAGTAGGGCTCAAATCACTGAGTTAATGAGAGAAATGTATGGACCAGGGTTAAAAAGGTTGGAAAAACCTATGTTTAGAAAACCATACCCAGCATGGGTGGATAATATAGCGTTGCCCAGAGGGTACAAAATCCCATAACTATCTTTGTTCAGTGGAGAAGAAAATCAATCCGCTATTGAACATGTTGGACGTTTTTGCCTGCAAATAGGTGAAGTAGGGAATGATGAAATCTGCAAACTTAAATTGTTCCCACACTCTTTGACAAAAACTGCTTTTACTTGGTTTATAAGTTTGCCTGCTAACTCGATATATAGTTGGCAAAATATGGAAGAACAGTTTCATGCTCAATTCTTTAGGCATGAACCAGAAGTTTTTGTTGCAGATTTGACTAAGTTAAAACAAAAGCCTACCGAAGCTACAGAACAATTCTTAACTAGGTTTAAAAAGCTAAGAAATTTATGTCATTTCTATATCCCAGAAACAAAAATAGTTAAATTAGCACAGAATGGCGTTGAATACAAATTCAAAAGGCATTTGAATGGTGTTGAATTTAAAGATTTGTTTGACTTATCGATAAAAGCTTCAAATTTTGAAGCCATTATCAGAGAAGGAGAACAACTCAAGAATTCATCATTAGGAACATATTACCAAGATATGGAAGGTGATATTGATATTGATGTGGCACAAGTAATTGGAAAAGATCCAATTATTTGTGATACTTTAACCAAAATCGAAAAACCTTTGAATATGCCTTCATCACAACAGTCAAATAAAAAGAATAACCCAACGAATTATAGGCAATATTCTTTTGATCTATCAAAAGCTGGTCAATTGTTTGATGAATTACTGAAGCAGAAATTCTTGACCTTAAGTAAAGGACATGTTATTGTGGACGCCCCAATTTGATTATCAGTGAATCCTAAGCAAGAGTCCGGGTGTATCCCCAATGATGAAAAATTATTGACGACGTCGTGAAATTTATTTATTTAAATCAATGCTTCGATGAACTTGGATTCACCATCCGCCAGGAAAAAGACCAACATACCCACCCAAATCAATCCATTTGGCCCATTATAAAGCCCAACAAATAAGTCCAAGCCAAAGCCCATTAAAAGGCCCAAAAGAAGCCCAAACACAAGCCCAAGTTTCAGCCCAAATAAAATTGTCGGTGCCAGCACAAAAAATGTCGGCCGCCATGTTTGACTTTTTAAAAAGTAGCGGCCGCCATATTTTTTATAGCGGCCGCCATGTTTTAATATAGCGGCCGCCATTTTTTTTGCTCGGAAATTAGACAAATTTTGCAGATGTAGTATGGGTTTCCATGCTGAATTTACTTGCCTCCCATCCGATTTTGGTTGGGAAATTAGTGCAAGAAGCTTCCATGCTGCCTATAAATAAGACCTTAAGCCTCTCATTTCAACACTACAAAAATCCTCAAGAAAACCTTGCTAGAAAAACCTTTGTTCTCATTGTTTTTCCTTTGTAAACCTCTTTTCCGAACCCAAAATTCCTTTCCGAAAATCAGCCACGAAAATCCCAAAATATTAGTCCTAAGCCTACTTTCTAAAATTACCCAAAGCCTTGCCTTTAATCCAAGTTTTTCGAAGCATTAGTTAAATAAAGTGCTTTTCACGGCGAACAGAGTTATACTCGCCGAATTCGTGATTTTGAGGGGAGTGTAGACACCCCGATTTTGAACCCGGGATGCGCTCGAGCATTTCCGATGATGATGAAATGGACCAATTATGACTACCCGAAACTTGTGAGAATGACTTGAACTTGATTAAAATCAACCAAACACCACCCGAGCAATCAAAACAGCCCAAACCAACCCAAGCATTGTTGAACCAAGCCAAACCATCAATCTGCCACCAAGAACATTGAGCGCTCAATCTCGAGGCTTTGAGCGCTCAGCTCTGGGAAACACCTTGAGCGCTCAAGCCTACGGCTTTGAGCGCTTAACTCTGATCCTAGTCAGGAATCTACAGAGTATCTCATCATGAGATTTCATGCAGAGGGGAGCGTCTAACCGATTGTGTACGTCTTGTACACGTATAATACACCCTACATTGCCCTAATCTACACCTAAAACTACCCCTAACCCATTTCAAAATACAAAACCCACTTCCTCTCTCTCCTCTCTTCCCTCCCACTCACTCTATAAAAACCACTCATCACCCCTGGTTTTCAAGGTTACCTACTCTGATACTCCAGCTCTCAATTCCTCCAGAAAACATCCTCTCTCTCTCTCTCTACAAAAACCACTCATTCACCATCCAAACCACTCACAAAAACCACTCTTCAAACTCTAAATTCGATCTTTGATTACCGATAAACCACATACATTGTCTCACTCATCCATAATACCAACCGAAACGTCCAAAATCAACCACTACCAAGCCAAGAATCAAGTTCAAGTTACAATCATTTCCAAAAGGTAGTCAAACATGTGAAAATCTCACTGTTTTAGTCCTTCTGAGGAAGACCAGTAGGTCCAAACAAGTTTTCTATACTTGCATTTGGGCTTACAGGGTCTAAAATAACAAAACAAAACACTTTAAAAATCTGCAGTTACAACAGGGGTTGAGCGCTCAAGCCTCAGGCCTTGAGCGGTCAATCCCAGTTCTGAACACTTTCTGTTTTGCTGACTTTTGTGCTTTCTCTTAGTTTTGATCATTATTTAATGGTTAACTATGTTCATGTAACTCTCAAAACAGCTTATTTCTACCTCAAAGTCACATGCATGAGTATAGGTTAACTATTTTATGATGATCAAGCATAAAAATCTTTGCAAATCTCATAGTAAAGAGTAAAACAGTGACTGTTCAACTTCAAATATCCTTTATCTGTATATTTATGGTCCTGAGGATCACCCCAAAATCTATTTTGAAGGACAAAAATCAGAAAGCCATATTATGGCTTGAGCGCTCAAAGTCATATCTTTGAGCGCTCAAGCTGTTCTTGGTTCATTTGTATGTTGACAGTTGTTTCGATGATGGATCATGGATTAACTTCTTTCTGGTGTGTGTGTGTTGTTATATTTGTGCTTGTAGTCTGGATCTCCCTCTCATGTACTCTTTTCAGTGTTTTCCTTTATTAATTTGAGGTGGTTTTCTTCTTTTATCATTCTTTGAAAGATCAAAACTTTATGTTTTAGTCTATTTCTTCATCAAAAGGGTTTATTAGTGATTGATCTTACAAAGAATGAGAGGAGAACCTATAAAAAAAGGGTTAAACTCATAGGAGTCAGAAACTGGTTTGAGTGCTCAATCCATGAGCTTTGAGCGCTCAAACTGGTTTGGAAGGTTGAGCGCTCAAGCCATCACCTTTGAGCGCTCAACCCCCATTCTGGGGTCCAGATTGCAAGTTAGTTCATTAAGCCTCATGTTCATAACTTTTTGTGTTGTAGTATAGTTTTTGTTATTATCACCTTCTGTAAATATTTGTTGTAATTTTTCTTTATTATTATCATCCTTTCCCATGTAAATTATCATGCACAAGCATCCACCTTAGATCCGTATTTTATATTTTCTCACTATTTACGTGATTCACATCCCTGATTCCCTATTTTCGTGAATAAATCGAATTTCAAATATTTCCAAAATCCCACAAAACGTTGAGTAGAGACCGGTTCACGGACCGGGCGAGAGGGGTGCCGTAAAACCCTTCCCCTCTCGTAACCAAACCCCCGAACACGAGAAATCTTTGGTTCTGCCATGATCAGTGAAATCTTTTTTCAAATGGGCAAACGAGTCATATTTTTATCGGTTTCTCGGGTTCGGACCTCAAATCCGGGTGGCGACTCTAACAATCACAATCTTTTCGAACGCAAAACAGAACCATTTCCGTGGGCCGTCCACAGGGAGCATCCGGACGTTGATCAAAAGAAGTTCAGTCTTCGCCTATTTTATCTTTCTCGGTAATTTTTCTTTGGGAAAATTATCCAAATGGTCCCTGTAGTTTCACCCGAGTCTCGATTTAGTCCCTCTAGTTTCAATTGCACTCCAACGAACCCTGTAGTTTCAATTTTGGTCGAATTGAGTCCCCGACGTTAACTTCCGTTAGCAAACTTAACGGAAATCCCAATTTGGGGGTTTTTTGAGGGTCAAACTCGTCTTTTCACCCGCCCTTCTTCTTCCCCAATTTATAACCCTAATCCTAACCCTAACCCTAACCCTAACCCTAACCCTAACTCTTCTTTTTTACACCCACAGATCTACTAATATTTCGTTACACAATTAACATATGGGATCCGGAATTGGTAATCAACCACACTGACCGCAAAAAATTACACAAAATAAGAAACCCAATCGAGAAAAACCAAATCTGAAAGCAAGCGTCAAACGATTCGACTCATTTCCCTCGATTATTGAAGTTCATCTTCTCATAGTACCAAATTGACAATAGCGACAACGAAAGGTGCATCTCATCCTTCCCCCACCGCTTTTTCCCACCCTCCGTCGCCGCCGATTTTGCCGGAACTACCGGTGCTGGCAACGGAAGACAAGGCCATGTCGATGACGACGCGGAAGCAGCAGCAGAGGAAGATGGTTTGGATAATGGCCAGAGGTACAGCGAGTGGAGGTGACGAAACCCGCCTAGGGCGAGAACAACTGATCGGAGTTGGTGGGTCCCGCCTGAGTGCTTAGTACAGATCGGAGGATACAACGGAAGAGTTTTCGTTGGGTTCTTAATTTGGATCTTGTAAGTCTGGTTTGGGCTTCTTGTTGGTCTTGGTGTCATCACCGATTGAGGCCGGATCGGAGGATGATTCTTCCACCGGTCGCTTCATCGCCGGTGGATTGAAAAGGGTTTTAGTGAGAGATGATTTTGTTTCGATCTGAGAGGAAATGATGGAAGGGTTGGGTTGGAAGAGGGATAGATATCCAATGGGGATTGGATTTGCAAAGGAAAGGAAAAAAAATTGGATTTGATTTAGGGTTAGGGTTAGGGTTAGGGTTAGGGTTACATATTGGGGAAGAAGAAGGGTGGGTGAAAAGACGAGTTCGACCCTCAAAAAACCCCCAAATTGGGATTTTCGTTAAGTTTGCTAACGGAAGTTAACGTCGGGGACTCAATTTGACCAAAATTGAAACTACAGGGTTCGTTGGAGTGCAATTGAAACTAGAGGGACTAAATCGAGACTCGGGTGAAACTACAGGGACCATTTGGATAATTTTCCCTTTTTCTTTCTATAAATCTAGCCTCATGCATCGTTAATTTTATTAATTTATTCCTTGTTCCCTTTCCCGTATTTGTTTAAATCACTTTAAATTCTCTTTTAAAATCCCATAATTATGAGTAGAGACTAATCATTTTGATTAGGCGGGATGGGTGCATTTTTCAAATAAAACCTTCCCATCCCGTAACTTAGGTCCCGAACCAAGATCACTCTGGTTATGACGGACCGGTTGTCTCGAATTTTGTACGTTGAATTCAGTTGCTTGGTTAACCTTAAAATCAAGTGGCGACTCTAACGAACGCGATGTTCTAGTACTTTCAAGGTTTCTCGCGGAGGTCCCGGGTGCCCACAGTGGCGACTCCGCTGGGGAGAAACGAGAGCTAGACTCGGAAAAAATTATGGGATTTTAAATTTAGTTTTTAAAGTGATTTTCTTGCATTGCACGTGCATCGATGTATGGATGAACCATGTTCGGCATTATTCGATATCCTGGGCGGGCAATCGTACTTGGGCTATGTCGAAGAAGCCAACAAGCCTTTGGCCGTGATAAGTCATATGTACTGCTTGACCGTTGCCTTGCACGATACTTGGCAATAGGAGGTGCGACTTGACTTTGAGCCGAGGGTACCCTTTGAGACTACCAACCGTTTGCATATAGTGCTCCCTAGAACTATCCAAAATTAAGGCAAGAACCTTGTTAGGATTATGTGTCACTACATACCCCATAAACTATACAGGTTGTTGTCTGAGAATTGGAGTTGATTATGCCGAAATCATGAGAAAAGAGGAGGAGATTACCGTTTCTTAATGAGGACGAGGATTTTCTTTTCAAAAAAAAAAATCGGATTTTCAGAAATTGTCAACAAAAAAAAAAAAAGGCATTTTTTTTCGTTTATTTTTTTTTAATTTTTTTTTAGTTTCCTTTGAGTCCTTTTATAATTCCCCAATATAGCAAATGAATTTTTAGAAAACTAATGCAATCCTAATTTTAAGTTGCACAAAAAAAAAATTCTTAAAAAAAAAGACAGTCACTTTTCATTTCACCATCTCTCCTTTTTTTTTACTTTTTCCTTTTTACCCCCTTTCTTTTTCTTTTTATATAATAAGAATAACCCTGTGAAAAAAATTTAGGATTTCTTAAGATTTCTGAAAATTTTTAGAGTATATTGGGGATTTATCTAGTACTCAATGGTCTTTTTCCTGTTAACCGTTAATTTTTTTTTCCCTTCATCCAATTAGAGGAGGAATTCATTTTTCAATAAAAAAAAAGGTCATTGAAGGCGTTTCTAGTCAAAAAAAAAAATGGTCGTAGTCTCTTTCTTTTTAACACTTGGTACATTTTCTTGTCAGTTTACTACTCACTTTTTCGCTGGAAAAAAGGAATACACTCATTTGGGACCGAATCCTTGGTCCAATACCTGATCTAGTTGACACCCCTGTTCCAGATTTTATTCCAGTCGCCGTTCCAGTTTATGAACCAGTAATGGCTGGGCGAAATGAAATGGAGGAATTGAGGGTAAACATGATTGCAATGCAAAAGTCTATAGAAGATATGAGAAACGTGATCAAGACCTTGATAATGCTCATGCCAGAAAATCCGACGCCACGGAGAGCACCATTCAACAATGAGAGAATGAACTAGCTTTATGAAGAAGATTGGTATGAAGAAGAACCGTAGCCGGTTCGGCAAAACATAGAAGTTCCCGCTGCCGCACCACGGCCCCCGCTGAATGTTGAGCAACCAGCCACTGATAAGTATAAAACTCTTCAAGATCAAATTGAAGAGTTAAAACAAACTGTCATCCGTTCGAAAAAATCGGGTACCCAGATGGTGGATATGGATAGGCTGTGTCTTTTCCCTACTATCAAGCTACCAGAGAAGTTCAAAATGCCCGATGTTGGGAAGTTTGACGGCACTGGAGATCCGAAAACACACTTAATGAACTATGCCGAAACTTTGATGCCAATGGGGATCAGGCCGCAGCATTTGGCACAGTTATTCCATCGAACGTTGACTGACACGGCGCTTCAATGGTTCTTGAATTTGGATCCTTCAAAGAAGAACACTTGGGAAGACATTGGGCATGCTTTCATCAACCAGTGTGCCTATAATGTCCAACTTAAAGTGACCACAAGAGAATTGGAGGCTACAAAGATGGGCGCCAAAGAAACCTTCACCGACTTTATAGCCCGATGGAGAGCCAAGGCAACAAAAACGGTTGACCGGCCTAACGAGAAGGAACAAATCAGAATGGTCATCAAGAACGTGATTCTAGAATTTTCCAAGTACTTGGTGACACAATCCTTCTCAAGCTTTGAAAGTCTATTCGAAGCTGGAATCTCAATCGAGGATGCTATGAACTCGGGGTTGTTGGATAAAGAAGACTTGAGTCAGAGAGGAAAACGGGTCTACAATGGCAACAGTAACTCTTTGTATGGAAATAGTGGAGGAAACTTTACTGGCAACAGTAGCAATTATCTTGGCAACAACAATCGTACACCTGAAGTCCACAACATCAACAACCAACCCCCTCTTCGTCATAGAAGAACTTTTAGCCAACTAGGAGTTCCTTCTCAACCATATATGCATGCTTATTCAAAAAGGGCTTCACAAAACCTCTTGATCCTATGCCAACATATGAACCCCTTCTATCTCCGTCATGAGATCCAAGATCTCATTGACAATAAAACCATTTCTGCACCCAATCACTAAACCCAATACTGTAGCCAACCCCATGCCTAACCACAACCAACAATTACCCAAACTCAACCACATAAGTACCTATGCTACACCTTGACCCTAGCCAGTATACTATCCTCATCGACCAACCAAAACCCATCATTCGTTTTTCCAATGTTGTTGTTGCCACAATCAAAACACTGGTGTATATGGTTGACTTTCAAGATGTATGGCATTGGAACTGGATTGGAAATCTGGAACAGGTTGACTTAGTCTTTTGTTTGACAAAGAGTTTGACCCCATGAGTATATGCCAAGATGATGCTCTGATGATGTTTGACGCAAAAGATTATGTGGACTACTCCGGCCTTGTAATGGATGTTGTTGGAGATTACAAAAATCAAACTTTTGTTGTAATTGCTAATAATGATGAGAATGAGTTCAAGTCTGAGTTAGTTTCCCCGTGTTTTTTTTTTTAGTCAATCAAACACATTGCAGTTGGCACGCCCAAGCATTCTTTTCCTTTTTGAGTTTGAGTCTGAGTTTGTAACCGACGTTTCCAATCAGTGAAATAAAAACCAGACTTTAATTATCTTGTTGTGCCCAAAACAAATTTTATTGATCCTAAAGAATCTTTTGAAATTGAAAAGATATTCCTCGAGAATTAAAACTTTTTCTTAAAAAAGAGGAAGAAATGCATGCTCGCTCATTTCAATAAATCTTGGTACCGAAAAGGATCCTCGCATGGTTCAGATTGGTTCCATATTGTCTTTTGAGAAATGCGAGCGACTGATCGAACTGTCAATAGATTTCAAAAGATGTCTTTGCAAGGTCCTGAAATCAACGTTATCGAGCACAAGCTAAGAAAGATTTGAATGGGACATTGAAGATCATGAAGAAAGTGGTCCACATAAGAGTGACAACATACTTGGGGCAATGCTATCATTGGAGGCAGACTGTGTAAAATTGGCATAAAGTATGGGCCCTCTACGTCAACAGAGAGATCAAGCTTAAGGGGTCAAACGGGTTGCACAATTTGTTGAATGAAACATCATCTGTCAGTGTGGAGTCCCCCACAAGATCATATCCAAGCGCAATGCACATTTAAAAAAGGAGGTGTTGGTGGAACTGCTAAAAGATTACAAAATTCAAATCCAAACTTCTTAACGTATCGAACGCAAACCAACTGCCTTTCACTCTGTGGGGATATTGGATGTCAATTTGCAAGTTTACTGGGGCAACCCTTTATGCCTTGGTGTACAAAATAGATTCTATTTTGCCTATCGAACAAGAAGTGTCGTTGCTAAAAGTATTAGTCAAGTGTGGACCAAAAGAGATGAAAGGGATAGGAGGGAGATTTGAAGAGTTGATGTTAGGGCATTCGACATGAAATTCAAGCCATGGAACTTGAAAAAAGAAATATTGAACACCCATCCACGATTCGAGAGAGAAATTCAAGCCAACATGGGTGGGGCCCTACATTATCAAAGACATTTTTATCAGAGGAGCAGTGCGTATAATGGACTTGGACAAGAGTGAATTCAGCGGCATGACCAACTAAAGAAGTACAACCCTTGAGAGAGCTCGCTAGGTCGAAAACCACAAGGGCGGGCGGCCTAGGCAAAAATTAGAGCATGAAAAACCCGCTAGGTTGAAAACCTTCACAGGTGACCTAGGAAAAATTTAGGGTTTAAAAAATTGAAAAGACTCGCTAGACCGAAAACCCGAAAGGGAGGTACTAGGCAAAAGAAAGAGCATAAAAGGAGAGTGTTAATACCCGAGTGAACCTTAACCTCGAACTACGTTATGGCCTGATTCCCTTGCTTGGGATACGTAGGCAACCTGTGGACGGTCGATTTCCACTGGTTGTTTTTTATTTTGAAAATAGAGTCGCCACCCGGGTTTTTAGAAAATGGTTTAGGACCCGAGAAACCGTTTTGAAAAATGATTGAGAAAATGATTTATAAAACAATTTGAAAACCAGAGATTCGTTTTGGATTCGGGAGCCAGGTTACGAACGAGGAAGGGTTTTAATGCACCCCGTTCGCCCGATTAAAATCGGTCTTTACTAATCATTTGTGGGATTTTTAGAAATTACTTTAATGCCAAACTTTATTCAAATAAACAATTTATCAAGCAAAGCAGATGATAATAATGAAAATAAGCAAGCAACATGCAAATTATAGCAAATAAACGATAATCAGGGGATTGAACTGTTTATACAAGAAATTGATTTGAAATTTCAGATTTTTACAAAAGAGTGTCGTACGGCACACTAAGTGTACCGTGCGGTACAGTAGGGAGTGCCGTGCGGCACTGTTGGCTGCACAACAGTTTGAAACTTTGGCTTTTCGATATGATTGAACAGAGGCACATACAAGGCATGAAACATGGTTAAAAATAGACTATTTGGAATAGGAAAACAGTGTGTTCAAGTATGGGATGTTCCTCCTCATTGAATTGCTCCGTATGAGGCGATGTTTTCACCGTACGACGCAACCGGGAGGTATAAAATCAAACTGATTTTGATGTAACATGGGCATACCAAGTATGGAGATGATATAGGAGATCATTCCATACTTGGTACCCCTCCCCTCAGGGTACCAAAGCTAAGAGTTTTGGCGAAACGGGATTATACCTCGGTTTGAAACTCTCGGATTGAAGCACTTCTGGAACTCCTTGAACGCAGCTTAGACCTCTTCTGGACTCAAATTCCCTTCTGGTACAGCAGCAAGGTTGGTTGTTTGATGGAGATAAGTGAATTTGAAAGAATGGGCTCACGGGTTGAGATTGGAAAACAGGGGATTGAACTTTGGATTGAGTTTTGCTTTGAAGAAAGTTATGGGAGTGATTTCTAGGGGTAATTAGAAGTAGTAAGTTGATTGAAGTGTGAGTAGAAATTTGCAGAGCTTAGAGATGGTGTTTCATGGTGATCACCTCTGTTTTTTTCTCTCCTTTCGATCTCGGTCATGGCTGGGTTTTATACCCGATGATCGGCGTGGGCTCCAAGTAAACGTGAGAGCTACTCCAAGTAATCATAGACTAGAATCCTAGCCTCTTCCTGTCGCACGAAATCCTGATGAAGGAGGGCTGCCAAAGTCAACAAAAGGGGCTGAAAGTCGATTTATGCATGACAGTGCCGTACGGCACAGTTCGGCACACAAACTGTACCGTACGGTACACCAACTGTGCCGTACGGCACACCTGACCGCCAAAATTCAAAAAGCTGCCGTGCGTGATTGTTGAAGCTTCGTGCGTGAGAGATGAGTGCCGTGCGGCACTATTGACTTTGTTGACTTGAAGAATTTCAATCCGAGAGGCTTTCCGAGCGTTTCTTTTCATCATCGGGGATAAAAATGTACACAAACGTCTCATTTTTGGGGTGTCTACAGTTGCCCCTCTTTTACGAGGCTTACAATCATTGTGTGATGGAAGTCGCGTCAAAGACAGAAGACACCCCTCGATGTGGACGTCCTCGTACGAAAATAGCTAAACATGATGCATGCGGTCGCGCTCGTGAGAGCTGCCTACGTACCCTGTTGTAGGGATCAGACCAGCGTAGTTCATTAGGGCTTAATGCAGAACAATAAATCATGCGAATACAAGAGTTGATAGAAAACATACCTTGATTGTTTTGCGAGAATTGTCACTCCGTTTTTCAACGAGGGAAAAATGAATGATGTGCTGTGAACGCAACCGGCGAGATAGAAACCAGTTGGTGTTGGGAAAACCGTTGTTAATGCCGTTGAGGACTTATAGAACCAGTCGGTGCTTGAGATAATTGTTGTTAATGCCGGAGAGGACTTACGAAGCCATTCTGTGATGAGATAACCGTTGTCAATGCCGTAGATGACTTACGAAACCATTGATTGAGAAAACTGTTGTTAATGCCGCTGAGGACTTATGAAGCCATTGGTGCTGAGAAAACCGTTGTTAATGCCGGAGAGGGCTTATAAAACCATTTGGTGTTTGAGAAAACCTTTGTTAATGCCGGAGAGGACTTACGAAACCATTGTTGGTGTTTTAATGAGGGAATAAACAAGTGACGTGCTATGAATGCAACTAGTGAGGTTCTGTGAATGCGGGGGATCAGTGAGGCCTTTATGAAGTGATTAGTGCGAGACCAAGGAGGTCCCCAAGATGGTTTAAGCGAGACCAGCGAGGTCCCCAGAAAGGTTTGAGCGAGACCAGCGAGGTCCCCAAAAAGGTTTGAGCGAGACCAGCGAGGTCCCCAGAAAGGTTTCTAGAGCGAGACCAGCGAGGTCCCCAAAAAGATTTTAGAGCGAGACCAGCGAGGTCCCCAAAAAGGTTTCTAGAGCGAGACCAGCGAGGTCCCAAAAAGGTTTTAGAGCGAGACGAGCGAGGTCCCCAAAAAGGTTTAAGCGAGACCAGCGAGGTCCCCAGAAAGGTTTAAGCGAGACCAGCGAGGTCTCCAAAAAGGTTTTAGAGCGAGACCAGCGAGGTCCCCAAAAAGGTTTAATCGAGACCAGCGAGGTCCCCAGAAAGGTTTTAGAGCGAGACCAGCGAGGTCCCCAGAAAGGTTCATGGGAGACCAGCGAGGTCCCCAAAAAGGTTTTAAAGCGAGACCAGCGAGGTCCCCAAAAAGGTTTAAGAGCGAGACTAGCGAGGTCCCCAAAAAGGTTTATGGGAGACCAGCGAGGTCTCGTGAAGAATTGAGTGGTTTGATTGACTTGAGTTGTTTGAAATCGAGTTTAGAGATTGGTTTGAAAAATTTGTTTCAGAAGGTAGATTGATTTGAGAAACTGACTTTAAAATTGATTTGATTGAAAAGTTGTCCGTGGAGGACAATTGATTGAAAAACTGTTCCAAAGAATGCTTGACTGAAAGACTGACCCAAAGGATGGTTGATTGAAAAACTGACCATTTCTAGTCTTGAAATCGAATTGATTGATTTTGAGGCGACCATTTCTGGTCTTGAAATTTATTGAAGTTGATTGAAAAATTGATTGAAGTTGATTGAAAAATTGAAAGACTATCGGTGAGGACAGTGTATTGAAAAACATTGTTTGAAAAATCGCAACGAGTGACGGTTGATTGAAAAATGTTGATTGAAAAATCGCAACGAGAGACGGTTGATTGAAAAACATTGATTGAAAAAACCACAACTGGGTACGGTGATTGAAAAACATTGATTGAAAAACCGCAACTGGGTACGGTGATTGAAAAACTTTGATTGAAAAACCGCAACTGGGTACGGTGATTGAAAAACCGCAACTGGGTACGGTGATTGAAAAACTTTGATTGAAAAACCGCAACCGGGTACGGTGATTGAAAAACTTTGATTGAAAAACCGCAACTGGGTACGGTGATTGAAAAACTTTGATTGAAAAACCGCAACTGGGTACGGTGATTGAAAAACTTTGATTGAAAAACCGCAACGAGAGACGGTTGATTGAAAAACATTGATTGAAAGCATATCTCGAGGGATGGTTGATTGAAAACATGTTCCGAAGGACGAGCGGTTGATTGAAAATATGTCTCGAAGGACGGTTAGCTGTAAACGTATCTCCAGTCACAATTGATTGAAGACATGTGCCGAAAGACGAATAGTTGATTGAAAACATTTCCTGAAGGTCAGTTGATTGAAAACATGTCCCAAGGGACGATTGATTGAAGAATTGTTCCATTTGATGAAGGAGTGAAAAACTGTCCCGAAGCACGATTGATAAAAAAAAAACATGTCCCAAAGGACGATTGATTGAAAACATGTCCCGAGGGACTATTGATTGCAAAACTGTCCCGAAGGACGATTGATTGAAAAACTTGTCCGAAGGGACGATTGATTGAAAAATTCTCCTTGTGTGAGACTCTGGTTTTGACATTTGATGACACAATGACAACATTCATTTTTTAGAAAGTAGGCGGCGCAAGATGTCTCTTTTTGCTTTACTATCTTTCCTTTTGGACAGGGTCTGGATTTGTAGTTACACTTGATCAGTGAGCTTGAGCTTTCAGGCTTTAGGTTGAGGTTTGACCTTTTTGGGCTTTCCTGCCCCAGTCTTGAATTCTGGTGTATGTGCTTCTCCCAGTAGATGGCATTGAGCTAAAGTGCCTCAGTCTTGGACAAATGTGCCTCAATAGATGACAAACTTTCAACTCTGAACCCATTGACTTGTCTTATCCAAACATAGGCTCCTCCATGCATTGAAACCGTCTTTCACGAGTTTGAGAATATCAAGACCACCAAGGGTTGACTGGACAAAAGACCTTGTATGAATTTGGACAAGGCCTCAGATGATACGAATGTCTTTACAAAGATGCCCCCTGGTTTGGGCGGAGATGACATACTCATGAATTTGATAGACGCGGGTTATTCTATTACTGGATCGACCTTGTGACAAAGGAATGGACTCTGATAAGACTATGTTGACCTGATGACGAACTCGAGAATTTGGGAAATGGTAGAATGTGCCCCACAACTGATGTTTGAAATTGTCATGAACTTGAGTCTTTTGGTTTTGAAATTGTTTCACTCCATCAAATGATGTTCATTTCAATCGATTGTTTTATCAAAACACAAGATTTCTTAGTGTGAACCTTTGCCGTCGGGATGCTGATTCATTGATTTTCCATTGAGGTGCCCCAGTTTGGACTTTTGCTTCTGGTGGATGTTGGTGTTGTGCAATGCTTTGACTTTTGATCTTCAAGGGAAATGATACTGTTCCCATTTGGATTTTCACTATCAAGTCGTGCTTTTCAATCTGAAAGGACTTTATTCAGGTTATAACGGGGCCAAGGCTTTGGGCTTGACAAAGAAAGGATAAAAGGCTCAAAACAAATTTCATTCTTCTTGGGTTTTAGAGCTAGCAGCTATCTTGAACTCTTTTTGTGTGCCCTTTCTTTTTTCTTTTTTTTTTCAATGTTTTCCTTTGTGCCCCATTTTGATTTTTGATGGACACTTTCTTTCTTTTCTTCCTTTTCAGCGCTTAACACTTGGTTATGCCTATGAAAATGGCATTTTTCATTCTAACGTGCCACTGGCAACCATGCATTTGGTACTTTTGAAAATTTGACATTTCTCTGACGACCATGTGCTCGGCACTTTTATCTTGACATCTTGATGATAACTTGGCACTTTCATTTCTCTTAATTCACCCCAGTGTGGGGGATAGCTGTCTAGCTGGGTTCTTTTTCAAAGAGGATAATTCAGGCTCAAGAAGGGCTATCAAGGGATATATTTATCTGGGGAATGGAAACAAAGAATGCCTTTCTTCGTTTTGAATTGCACAACTTGATAGAAAGAATCTGTATATGCTCTAACTTTTGCCTGGATTGTACTTTAAAGTTTTTGATCCAGCGAGCTTTGCCTTAACTTTTGCCTAGGCCGCCCTTTCGGGTTTTCGACCTAGCAGGCTTCATTTTTTTTTTGTGGTCAAAGCATTGCTTCTTGATGACGTTGGAGAATTGCGTCTGGAACTCCTTCGTGTGAGAGCTGAGTGTTCAAAAAAACCATCTCGTGTTTTGAAGTGATTATCATGAATTTCAAATGATGGTGGAAAACAATTCCATTTGGAGGGATTATTGCAAAACTCAAGTTTATTACGACAATTCTAATACAAAAGCATGACATCGATTTCAAAAGTTGCGACCGAACCACTGAGGGTTGCCTACGTATCCCTGTGCAAGGAATCAGGTCGTGCGTAGCTCGGGACTACAAAGCTGACTCTAGTTTTAGTTTTTGTTCTTTTCTTGACAATAACAAGATATTACGGACTCAAACTTGAAGACATACATCAAAATAGAAATAGCAATACAAACTGACTCAATAACAGAGAAGACTCTGACTCGAAACTTTAAAATTCCCAAGACTCGTGAAAGATTGGTCTATTGCATGGTCCTTGGCGGTTCATTCTTCTTTTGCTGGCCTTGACATCAATCAGTAATCTCCCATGGGTTCAATGTCGAACATGGCAGAGTTGATATGAGGATTAGGACTTGTCTGGGTGTTCGTTTTTGCTGGTGGGGAAATGATGGTTTTGCTATCGATGAGGTTTTGAATTCGGTGACGAAGGCGATGACACTCATCAGTAGTGTGACCGGGCATTTGATGGAATGCACAAAAGGCATTCGGGTTATGGTAAGATGGAAGCTTCTGAGGTAGAGGGGTTGGAATGAGTGGTTTGATATGGCCGGCTTTGAGGAGCTTCTCATAAATCAAGGACAGAGGCTCTGAGAATTGGGAAAGGGTTCTTTGTGGCTTCTGAGAGTGGTTGGTTTGAGTTTTGACTTCATTGATAGGCATGGCTTGGTTGAAATTTTGGTTTGTGGAGCTGGAAAAGGCTTGGATATGATCATTTTTGCTGAACAATGTGTGGGTGTTGTCAGGGTACACCTGTTTGGTATTGGGAACAAGTTCCTTTTCCTTAAAAATGCCGGATTGGATTGCCTCCTCAACAGCAAGGCCTGCCTCATAGAAGGTTTTGAAGTCTGCAGTAGCTTGAAATACCACTAGGTGTTTGGCAAAATCCGGCGACAGGTTGCGAGTAATGATTCTCATCTGTTCCTTTTCAGAAGGCCGGTCAATCATTTGAGATGCCTTTCCTCTCCACCTTTTGATGAAGTCGGCAAATGACTCGTTTGCCCCCATCTTGGTGGCATCCAATTCCCGAATGGTCATCTCAAGCTGGATGTTGTAATTATACTGGGCCATGAAAGCTGCCCCAATATCTTCCCAGCTTCCTTTCTTTGAAATGTCTAAATTCAGAAACCATCGCAGTGCCGGTCCTGCCAGAGTCTGCTAAAACATTTGACCCATGGCATTCTTCTCGATGTTATACAT
This sequence comes from Vaccinium myrtillus, assembly GCA_016920895.1. Classification (NCBI taxonomy): domain Eukaryota; kingdom Viridiplantae; phylum Streptophyta; class Magnoliopsida; order Ericales; family Ericaceae; genus Vaccinium; species Vaccinium myrtillus. The sequence continues at coordinate 27,402,822 of CM029270.1, forward strand.
GGACAGAGTGCCCACATACGTTTGCAGATGAGCTTTTGGATCCCCACTTCCATCAAACTTTTCCCAAGTTATGGGCTTGAATCTTTCCGGGAGTTTGGCGCCGGGAAATATACATAACTTGTCCATGTCAATACCTGTGGCGGCTATTTTCTCTTGTTTCTGGACTGACTCCTCGAGTTTGGCGACTTTCATCATTATTGCTTCCAAGTTCGGATTCTCTTGCGGAGGTGGATTCGGTGGCGGTTGCTCCCCTGGTGGCTTGTTCTGAAGAGTCAAACCTTGTATTAGGAGTAATAATTCAGCCATCTGACTATCACTGTGTTCCCGTTGTTCTTCCAAGGCTAGCTTGAGAGCCTCGATCTCACTTTTGTCTGACATATCTGCAGGATTCGCTGAATCTGACTGTACCGCTTCTGAGTTCGAATTAACCGCTGTTCAGGAGGTCGGGTTCAACTGGGTATGTTGTTCTGATAGTAAAGCAAAAGCAGACTTAGAAGTGCCACCATTTTATTTCAAAGAAAGGAGAATGTCGTTTTTGTGTCGTGTATGTCACACCCTAAGTCTCAAAAGGTTTTCAACAACCATGGGTAGGTCGACTACTCAGTAGGTTAAGTTCCTGTGTGTTGGAACCAGAGCCAATCAACTTTCGTGACCATCCAAGACAGAGCAATAAGGCTGTCAAAATCTGGATAGAAATGTGATAGAATCACAAGGAGCCGTTCGAGCACGGCTGACACTGGAGGTGTTTCAAACTCCAAAGATTTAAAGTCTCCTAGACTATGGAAAAATGGGTCTTAAAAAAAGGCTGTCCCGGTCCTCAGTGTATCTTTTGCAGTGTATCCTTTATTTAGGATAGCAGGATTCGAGAAAATTAAACAACTTGGTTCTTGATGATTCCTTTTCAAGGGTCTAACTTTGATTTTAGGGACGACTGCCCCAGCTTGGGTCAATTGTTCCTAATTTCTGTTAGGTCATTGTCAAGGGATTGTCAAGGGTCAAGTTGATTTGACTTTCCTAAGTCTTGTTATTCTAAGGACTGAATTGATCTGAACAACATGCATTGGAATGCACGACTCTTCATCGGGCAGGGCAACCTCTCAAGACCGCGGGAAAATGTGACAATATAGTGTCCAACTAACCATGATAATGCAAAATGATGACAATCTATGGAAAACAGGATATATCACGTAATCCTAACATGTGGGTCCCTGTCCTAGGTTGGAAGGTTCTAGGTTTACTATATGCAAATACCGGTTTTGGTTTAGGGGGTCCCCCAGACTAGAGCCAATATTTGCCTTCCAGTGCCAAGTGTACTGCATGGCAAAGGTCAAACGGCAGGTTGACTCATCACGGTCCAAGGTTGCTGAGCATCCGGGGATGTCCTAACACCAGTGAACTGGGTAGGGTAACCAAGACGCAGCAGCGGGGCTTATCCAACATCGATGCACGTGATGCAAAAGTTCAGCAATAAAATTGTTTTCAAAAATCCCGCAAATATTTTTCAAGCTTGGCTCTCCAAATTAATTTCTTCTTTGATATCTTTACACAAATAAACAACCAAAAAGCTCCAGTCAGGATGGCCGGGCGAGGCCCTGTTAGTCCGCCATTTCTTCCTTGCGATAGCGCTAGGCATTTTCGTTTTGACAAGCTTTCGGGAAGTTCATAAGTATAAGAACACCAAATTAGAGATTAATTTGAGAAGTCCCCAGCAGAGTCGCCATTTTGTGGACGGTCGATTTCCACTGGTTGTTTTTTATTTTGAAAATAGAGTCGCCACCCGGGTTTTTAGAAAATGGTTTAGGACCCGAGAAACCGTTTTGAAAAATGATTGAGAAAATGATTTATAAAACAATTTGAAAACCAGAGATTCGTTTTGGATTCGGGAGCCAGGTTACGAACGGGGAAGGGTTTTAATGCACCTCGTTCGCCTGATTAAAATCGGTCTTTACTAATCATTTGTGGGATTTTTAGAAATTACTTTAATGCCAAACTTTATTCAAATAAACAATTTATCAAGCAAAGCAGATGATAATAATGAAAATAAGCAAGCAACATGCAAATTATAGCAAATAAACGATAATCAGGGGTTTGAACTGTTTATACAAGAAATTGATTTGAAATTTGATTTTTACAAAAAGAGTGCCGCACGGCACACTAAGTGTACCGTGCCGTGGTGCAAAGTAGGAGTGCCGTGCATCAACTGTTATCGCACCACAGTTTGAAACTTTGGTTTTTCGATATGATTGAACAGAGGCACATACAAGGCATGAAACATGGTTAAAAATAGACTATTTGGAATAGGAAAACAGTGTGTTCAAGTATGGGATGTTCCTCCTCATTGAATTGCTCCGTACGAGGCGATGTTTTCACCGCACGACGCAAATGGCGGGAGGTATAAAATCAAACGATTTTGATGTAACATGGGCATACCAAGTATGGAGATGATATAGGAGATCATTCCATACTTGGTACCCCTCCCCTCAGGGTACCAAAGCTAAGAGTTTTGGCGAAACGGGATTATACCTCGGTTTGAAACTCTCGGATTGAAGCACTTCTGGAACTCCTTGAACGCAGCTTAGACCTCTTCTGGACTCAAATTCCCTTCTGAGTACAAAGAGCAAGGTTGGTTGTTTGATGGAGATAAGTGAATTTGAAAGAATGGGCTCACGGGTTGAGATTGGAAAACAGGGGGATTGAACTTTGGATTGAGTTTTGCTTTGAAGAAAGTTATGGGAGTGATTTCTGGGGGTAATTAGAAGTAGTAAGTTGATTGAAGTGTGAGTAGAAATTTGCAGAGCTTAGAGATGGTGTTTCATGGTGATCACCTCTGTTTTTTTTCTCTCCTTTCGATCTCGGTCATGGCTGGGTTTTATACCCGACGATCGGCGTGGGCTCCAAGTAAACGTGAGAGCTACTCCAAGTAATCATAGACTAGAATCCTAGCCTCTTCCTGTCGCACGAAATCCTGATGAAGGAGGGCTGCCAAAGTCAACAAAAGGGGCTGAAAGTCGGTTTATGCATGACAAAGGCCGATTGGCACGGCTTTGCGTTCGGCACGCAAACTGTACCGTACGGTACACCAACTGTACCGTACTGTCGTGCGTGATTGTTGAAGCTTCGTGCGTGAGAGATGAGTGCCGTGCGGCACTATTGACTTTGTTGACTTGAAGAATTTCAATCCGAGAGGCTTTCCGAGCGTTTCTTTTCATCATCGGGGATAAAAATGTACACAAACGTCTCATTTTTGGGGTGTCTACACAACCTTGATCTGAGGTTCGACCCATTCATTTGGTTGGTTCCATTGGGTTCGTTTTCATCAATTTCTTGAGATGTTTGATCAAGGGTCCATTGTACGATACTTGGAATTTTGTGGATTGGTGTATGCATGAATCAGTTGATCATATGGAAATTATTGAGAAATGTGCGAGAAAATGCTTTTCAGTGCCAAATTTTATTGATGCTTAAATTCAAGCATAACGAGATGAAACTTGCCTCTGAAGTAAACATTTTTCAAACAATTTCAAAAGAGATTAAGGGACAAGACATTTATTCGGGTTCAACGAAGTAATGAAAAGTCTAGTTTTTCATTCTCTTCATTGGGTGTGCTTTCTCTTTTTCTTCCTTGTTTCCTTGTCCAACCATTTCACATCTCTTTTTCTGGAACCAAGGTCAAATCTTCCCCAAATTGCCTTTATGTAGAACCAAGCTTGCATCCACAAGGCGTATCCTGTTAAAACCTGGCTGAATTTCCCCATTTCTTGCCTAAATCGACTTCTCGTGTCACAAGTAAATCAGAACTCACATCGAAGTCGTGCTCATCCAGCTCACAAATGTGATCAGAACTCAAATAGGATTCATTCTCATCATACTTATCAATTGTAATGAAGACAAGATTTTTGAAAGCTGAGCTGTGGTTTTCTTTGAAATCCAAACCTTGTTTGAAAAACCAATAAAGGAAATTACAAAGTTACAGCATCCACTATCTTGATCGGAGTTTCATATTACAAATATGCAAAAGGAGAGCTCAAGCCAAGCATCATCATTCCTATCATCTACCATTGTGCCGTGAACAAGCAAACAGAACTAAAAATAAATAAATGTCGTGGATGATTTTTTTTTTTTGACTAGAAACTCAGGGCCTATGTCTTTATTTCCATCATCACCCTCCACTTCTACCTCCTCCTCACTCTCCGGCTCATCGTCATCATCCTCACCGTTGTCATGGCTAGAAAGAGCTACAAGTAGTGAAACCTGGGGCATTCCTAACAGAGGTACCCCAGTCCAGCTAAAACACCCCTGCCACAAAAGAGAGGGTTTTTGCAAATGTTTCAAGTGTCCTAGGACTCTCTAGGACACGTTTGATTTATCAGAATCCTATTTCAGCCTATCTTGGTTTCGGATGCTCATATTGAATTCGTGCAGATTAAAATTTGGAGTTTTCCATGTTTTCAATAAACAAGGGCAAAGATTTATTTCTAATAAAAACGGATTATCCGTTCATTCTTGCATATATTGCATCATTTGTTACATTCTTGGAAAATCAAAAACAACAAAAATACAAAAAAATGCAAAAATTTTGAAGAAAAAAAAAACAGAGACAGGGGGGATTGCTTAGAGTTCGCCGGATCAAGAAGCTTCATTCCAGAAACAGGGGCAGCCGCCTAGAGTTTGTTAGACCAAGAAGCTTCACTCCTCTTTTTTGGCATCCCTGCCGACCACCGGTGATCAGGGCCGTAAATCGCCGTCGCCACACACCAAAGGGCGCAAAAGATGTAGAAGCCGTACGCGATGAACCTTGGGTCAGTGACCAAACCAAACCAAACCATGGAGGATCCAGAAATGTCAGAATGACACCGGAAGCGATTAGGGCGAGAGGGACAAATAGGAGCCAGAAATCGTACGCATCGTCTGTAAACATTTTCACTGGTTGGAATCTCAGTGAGCCGTACGTCCCTTTTTATTGAGAAACAGAGTCGTACAGAGGAAGGAAGACTTGATTTCTCGTCCGGACGTAATTTTAACGCTGCGGCACTTAAAACCCTAGGGTTTTATCGTTTGGGCCAGCTTTGGGCCTCTGAAAAATCCACTTGGGCTGAATCTTGTTCGAATTTGAAAAACGCACTCGGGCTAAGGCCCAATCTTGTTTGAATTTGAAGAATCGATTTGGAACGAGGTCCAATTTTGATTGAAAAATGATTTTGATCCACCAAAGGCCTGAGAAAGCCCGAGGTTTTGAATTGATACCTTTACCATGGACCAGGAAAATCCATGGTGAACTTTGTGATTTTACCAACGGCCCAGTAAAGCTAATGGTGTTGAATTGAATGTTTTCGCCATGGGCCAGGAAAACCCAAGGCATCATGGGCCAGGAAAACCCATTATTGAATTGAATGTTTTCGCCATGGGCCAGGAAAACCCAAGGCATTATGGGCCAGGAAAACCCATTATTGAATTTTGTTGTTGCCAAGGGCCAAGAAAACCCAAGGCTTGATTCTATGGGTCAGAAAAACCCAATGATTCGTTTGATGATTTTGAATGCCCCATGTGAACTACGTTTGGTCTGATTCCTATAACGGGGTACGTAGGCAGCTTGCAAGCCCAACCACTTGTTTTGATTGATTTTACTAAGTTTTGCGCTTAGAAAACACGGATAAACAACTGGGTTTGTCTCTTTATCTTTGACATTGACTCGTATCCCGCAATGAAAACTGAGTGCTGTCAAAGAGGGGCAACTATAGACACCTCAATTTGATTATCCGTGAATCCTAAGCAAGAGTCCGGGTGTATCTCCAATGATGAAAAATTATTGACGACGTCGTGAAATTTATTTTATTTAAATCAATGCTTCGATGAACTTGGATTCACCATCCGCCAAGAAAAAAACCAACAAACCCACCCAAATCAATCCATTTGGCCCATTATAAAGCCCAACAAATAAGTCCAAGCCAAAGCCCATTAAAAGGCCCAAAAGAAGCCCAAACACAAGCCCAAATAAAACTGTCGGTGTCAGCACAAAAAAGGTCGGCCGCCATGTTTGACTTTTTAAAAAGTAGCGGCCGCCATATTTTTTATAGCGGCCGCCATGTTTGAATATAGCGGCTGCCATTTTTTTTGCTCGGAAATTAGACAAATTTTGCAGATGAAGTATGGGTTTCCATGCTGAATTTACTTGCCTCCCATCCGATTTTGGTTGGGAAATTAGTGCAGAAGCTTCCATGGTGCCTATAAATAAGACCTTAAGCCTCTCATTTCAACACAACAAAAATCCTCAAGAAAACCTTGCTAGAAAAACCTTTGTTCTCATTGTTTTTCCTTTGTAAACCTCTTTTCCGAACCCAAAATTCCTTTCCAAAAATCAGCCACGAAAATCCCAAAATATTAGTCCTAAGCCTACTTTCTAAAATTACCCAAAGCCTTGCCTTTAATCCAAGTTTTTCGAAGCATTAGTTAAATAAAGTGCTTTTCGCGGCGAACAGAGTTATACTCACCGAATTCTTGATTTTGAGGGGAGCATCTGGACGTTGATCAAAAGAAGTTCAGTCTTCGCCTATTTTATCTTTTTCGGTAATTTTTCTTTCTATAAATCTAGCCTCATGCATCGTTAATTTTATTTATTTATTCCTTGTTCCCTTTCCCGTATTTGTTTAAATCACTTTAAATTCTCTTTTAAAATCCCATAATTATGAGTAGAGACTAATCATTTTGATTAGGCGGGATGGGTGCATTTTTCAAATAAAACCTTTCCATCCCGTAACTTAGCTCCCGAACCAAGATCACTCTAGTTATGACGGACCGGTTGTCTCGAATTTTGTACGTTGAATTCGGTTGCTTGGTTAACCTTAAAATCAAGTGGCGACTCTAACGAACGCGATGTTCTAGTACTTTCAAGGTTTCTCGCGGAGGTCCCGGGTGCCCACAGTTATTCCAACTGAAAAGGAGAGAAATGAGAAAGAATATTGCAAATGGCATAATTCCTTTAGGCATAACACTAACAATTGTGTTACTTTTCGTAAGGTGGTGCAGGACCTTATCCAGAAAGGTTTGTTGCAGTATGCCAAAACTAATTCTGAGGCTATGAGGATAGATGCAGAACCATTTCCCCGTGTAAATGTTAATATGGTTACTGGCAATGTTGGCAAAACCAAGAGGTTATCATCTTCTATTCAGAAGATGAAACAGAAAGATGAGAGTATGGAAATTGATGAAAGGCCTTATGTCCAAAGGCCAGAAAGTTTTATTTGCCTCAAATGTGATAAGAAGATCAAAGCTGGGGAGGCAATGATAGCCGACAAAGAACAAAAAAGTGGTTTCTCCAATGTTGGTTTAAGGTTCAACACAATGGATGGTAATGATCTTCAGATCTACTATGGACCAAAACTAATTTATGAAGGCATAGATCCAGGAATTTTTGTTCCTACTAAAGCAGAGCATTTCTATGGACCAGGGGATGGTCCATTTCTTTATCGAGGAGAACCAATTGTTCCAGCCGAGTCTGGAATGCCAAAGCCTTATCGAAACTTCAGTGGTGAAGGGCCTTATATAGGCCAATCTTCTAGAGGAAGTTTTCATGATCAAGATGGAGTAAGACCTAGGGGAAGAGGGTCTTATTCTCGTGGAGGACACACGCCAAGAATGGTTGTACCCCCAAATCCATAACATCATAATTGGGATACTGTCAGCACTCAAAATTTCCTTCTGATGGCTGGTATACACCAATAACCAACACTCAAAAGAGAAAGTTGCAAAGGAAATTTGCTGGTCAACTGTATGGAGCACCCTTAGAATTCTTGGATCCACAAGCTAGTAGTTCCAATACGTCACCGGCGTTTAGTACAACTACTACCAGTCCACCAACAACAACCACAGATTCGCTTGCTATTAGGCCCAAAGACTGGACACAACCAACATTATAGACCGGCAGAGACCTGAAGCTGTTAGAGTGGAGAAAAGGAGGATACCACATGCAGCATCCAAACTGCCTAGCCGTTAAGCTCAAAACTGGGCGACAACCAAGGTACCACATGAAGCTGAAAAACGAAGGTCGGGGGAGAGGAAGAGAGAGATGACCAAAGCTCCGCCACACTGCTGACGAGCCACCGCCCATGGAGATGAAGGACCACGACATCGCGAACCCAACAAGAGATCGGACTCCAAAAACTGCCGCTGACAAAACTGCCAAATCGGTCCTCACAAACGGCCAAGAGAGTCGGCCGCCAAGATTCCATGAAGCCACTGTAAGCCGCCACCTCCGTCTACCATCACGATCTTTGCCACACCTGCAAAAAAGGGGGGAAAATAATGATTAGAGGAGAGAGAGAGAGCAGAGAGAAGAGAAGAAGGAGAGAGAGAGAGAGAGAGAGAGAGAGAGAAAAACGGGGGAGGGAAACCCTAGTCGGTTGGTTGTTTTCTTAATTAGAGAGAAGGAGGAGTGCCCCCCTTTTTTAAAGAGAGAGTTTCTGTGTGTGCACACTTCATACTAGAACTCAAGTATTTTGTTTGAATTTGATAGTTCAGAAATCTCTCTTCCTATGTTTTACTGTTCTATCTAATTTTTATCCATGTTCTTGTCACATAATTCCAAAAAGAAACATGATCTTCTTGTTTATTTGTAATCAAACTTAAACTTTTGGGACTCCGGTTTTTCTTTCTTTTTTTTTTTTTTTTTTTTTTGTGCGCGCGCGGTACTTTTCTTTTGCAAAAGAGAAATATAGAAAATGGAATTGAGAAAAAAACATAAAGGTTTTCATAACTAAAACTAGAACATAAACGTATATGGATAATTAAACGTACTTGATAGGGTCCCTATAGCGCCTCATTCGCATTACAGGGCGTAGTGCCAATCTCAGCCATTTATCTTGGCAATCAATCGTTTAGATTCGTAGACGCTTTAATACCAATAAGAGTTAAAGCGTTTGCGAAACCTGACCATTAAAAAGACTTTTGGACAGTAGGAATTGGGGAACTACACGGTACAGTCCTTTAAGGGCGCTATAGAATCCCCCTTTCTTACCTGACACGTATATTGCGATCCTGGACATGTACCAAGGTTGGTCTAGTAACCATTACTCATACAACATCATTTGTTAGTATCCGGCCATGCTTCATACTCATTCATAGTTGACAACCTACAGAGCTACATCTTTTTCCTGGATATCCAAGAACCACTTATCTTGGACAGAAGAAAAAAGAAACATTTTCCTCTTGTTATCAAAGATAACAATGGAGACTTGAAACTTTCTCCCAAAGTACATAAAATAATCAAGAATTTCCGATTTAGTGCAGTAAACAATTGTGGAAGGATACACCAAGTTTTTTTTGGGTAAACAAAAAAGAGATTCAAAAGGGAGTCTTGCCGGGGAAAAGGCATAGGTTCTTTTTCTCTTTCTTGTTTTGCATTTTTTTTAAGGTCGGGCATCCCTTTACTCCATCGCCTTAGGAAGTCACTAATTCTCGTCCAACAAGGATCTCTGTCTCCACAGAGAAGGGATTCAGCAACCTACCACGAGTGCAAAAATGCCTTCTGCAACAAATGAGTGCGAAATTCCTTCTCCATCGAAGACTGATACGACACTGCGAAATCATCAGGGTGAGATTGTAGACTTTCAGTGAAGAAAGCTAAAGGGTGTTTTGTTTGCAGTTAGTCCCACATCTGGAAGGAAGGAGAAATAGGACTGCTAAGTGGGGGTTTAAAAAGGCAGACCACTACAACGCAAATCATACCTTTCTCAGCCTTTCGGCTAAGATCAAGTGTATCATCTGTTTTTATCAGTTTAATATTTGATAGTTGGGCTATCGGCGCACATGATATTAAATTATTTTTTCGAGAAAGAGAGTCTATCCAGAGGCTCTCAAGCTTTAGCATCAGAAATCTATAAGCACAGCAACTTGCTCTGTTCAACTTTTTCAGAACAGTGTAAATTTCGCATATTTCAGCAGTCAATAATTTTCATTTGATTTTCTTATGAAGAAATGGTGTTGCACTGTTGTGTGAAAAGAAAATCTCCATTGATTTCAATGGAAATTTGTGCAGTTGCGCGGAGGTCAGGGACTCGAGAATTTAAAACTTGGGCCAAAAAATTCCACGTTCTTTTGTGGTGTTGTTGTAGCACATAAGATAAGGCCCAGTGAATCCAATCTCGTCTTTGACACAAGTAAATCAGTATAAGCTTTTCAGACACTTGAATTATAGATTAAGTTATTTCCATCGCCGGTAGAAACAAAAATTTCTTTCAAATCGATTGCACTGCAAATCAGTATTGAAGAAGCGCACACAACTCTCGAAGTGTTGAATTTCTAAGAATCTACATGCACTTGACTACTTGAGATGAAAAAATACCAACCAAAGAATCCCAAGTGGGCAAGCCCACACCCAACAACCAAATTCCAAAAACACCTAAAAGCGCAAAAACAAATCAAAAGGAACCCTAAAACAACAAACTAAGCCGCCACAACACAATCCAGCCGTGCCATCCACTGTTCGCAGCAGACCACCAAAGACTCCACATCGACGTTAAGCAAAACCAGTTACACCCAATAGTCGTAACCATCGGGAGGCCACGCCACCGCACAACCGCAAGAGCTCCGCCATGCCGTTAGATGGGTTGAACCTTTTGGAGATGATTTTCGACTTCCTTTTAACTCCTCTTTGTATAAGATGGAGTTTTTCCAACTTCCACAATAGTTAGATGTCAAGTCAGGTGGGGGACAACGGATGGGAGGTGGTTCTTAGAACAAATTATGCAGCAGAACCACACTCACAAACCAGCAGCAGCAGTTTATAATATGCTTTAGACATCTTTAAGAGCAATACTTTTGGACAAACAAACAAATGTGAAAGGTCCCTCAAAAATATGAGGGATTTTATTTATCTATGGTACAAATTCTTACACAGATATACATAGAAGACAAAGCTGATGCGTGAAGTATACAAAAACGTATTAACCCGTATGGTTCACCAATTACATTACCCATATACAATCTTACGAAGACAAAATGTAGAAGCATCATCCGACTCCGGAGAGAAAGGACTCTGCAACCGAAGACGAGTTTGTAAACGCCTTATCCATGGAAGACGGATACGACAGTGCAAAATCTTCGAACCTTTCGCAGTGAGCAAACCATCTACATTACCCATATACTTTAGACAAAACTGATGTCTAAAGTAAAAAAAACGTATTAACCTGTATGGTTCACCAATTACATTATCCATATACAAAGTTACGAAGACAAAATGTAGAAGCATCATCTGCCTCCGGAGAGAAAGGACTCGGCAACCGAAGACGTGTTCGTAAACGCCTTATCCATGGAAGACGGATACGACAGTGCAAAATCATCGAACCCTTCGCGGTGAGCAAACGTTAGACCCGCGGCAGAAATCCCCATCTCCTTCAGCTCCGGAAGAGGAATATCTCCCTCCAAATACTGCACAACTTGCCTCATACTCGGCCTGAAGACCGGCTCGGAGTGGGAACACAACAGCCCCAACTTCAATACCAACTCCACTTCCTCCACCACATACTCACTCACCAATTTAGGATCAACCGCTCGCAAAATTTCACCTCTGTTCCAACATGAAAACACCCAATCCACCAAAACCAAGTCCTCATCCGCCACTCGTGGCTCAATAGGCCTCCTCCCACAGACCACCTCGAGCAAAAAGGCACCGAAAGCATACACATCGGTGCTCGTTGTGGCCTTCCCGGTTCTCGTATGCTCCGGTGCAAGGTACCCTAGTGTTCCAACCACGTGAGTGGTTTGTGGATCGGTTCCGTGATCATACAATCTAGCTAGCCCAAAATCGCCCAATCTCCCATTCAATTCGCCATCTAACAACACGTTACTCGCCTTGATATCTCTATGCACAACAACTTGCTCCCATTCTTCGTGTAAATAAAAAAGGCCCGATGCCACCCCTTTGATCACTCGAAATCGTTGTAGCCAATTTAGGGTACAATTCGGTTGGTCGTAGAGGAACTTGTCTAGACTTCCGTTAGGCATGTAATCATACACCAAAAGAAGCTCCCCTTTACGCCGGCAATAACCCAAGAGTTGTACCAAATTCCGGTGGCGCAAACGGCCAATACTAACGATTTCCGCCACGAATTCCTTCATTCCTTGTCGAGATTCATGAGACACCCTCTTGACTGCAATCTCAATCTTTGAAGTAGGTAGTACTCCCTTATAAACCCTTCCAAATCCTCCACTGCCCAAAAGCCCTTTTTCCTTAAACCCTTTGGTGGCAAAATACAAGTCCTTGTACTTGAACCTATGAGGACCATAACCACGTTCCCAATCTTCAACCACTTCAGCAAATTTCCTTTTCCTTCCAATAAAATAAACCACCCCTGAAATCACTCCTCCCAACAAAACTAAACAAATCAGAGGCAACCCAATTGTCAAAAACCTCGAAACTTTCTTGGGTCCGATTCGGGGTAGCTTAGGGAGTTGAGAAAAATCAAACCCATCCGCTAATCCGTTCATCTTAAAGCTCCAAGCCAACAGATAATGGGAAGTTGTGACCGACCCGGTAGCCGAAGAGAACCCGACATACATTGTCTGGTTCAAAATCGGCGAAAGATCCTTCGAAAGAGACAATAGCGGCTTGTTTGGCTTGGGCAAACGAACCGGACCCATGGTTACTTTCATTTCCTTCTTTCCACCATCGTACTCGACCCAAACTTGAATTGCCTTACTGCTAATCAGACTCAAATTTTGAAATTTCCCATTTGAATCATAATACCCAGCTGATTGAGACTCAGTAGAATTCAACCCATTAATATCAATCCCAACATGGTTATCATTTATATCGTTGAACTCGCTACTGGTAATTGTATCAAGCTCAACACCAACCACATGGTTGGTGCCATCGCCGTTATTGGATCCATTGAAGAGGCCCAAGTACTGGCTGGCGAGGGCACCGGGGAGGCCCCGGGTGGGGGCCAAGACGAAGACGATGCCGTGGCCGGAGAGGGTGGGGTACTCGGGGATTATTGAGAAGATGAAGGAGGTGGAGAAGGATGAAACAGTGGCGTTTGGTGAGGGTTTGAAGGTGAATGGGGTGTTGAAAAAGGCGTGGCCTTTTTTTTGGCGGGTGCCGTTGGTTAAGGCTAAGAGGCCTGTGGGTGTGAACTCGGCTATGCCGTCGAGGGTTAGGTTTTGTGGGTTCTTGAAGTTGTTGAAGATGAAGCTGAGGTTGTCATCGGCGGCGGATGTTGGGGGGAGAAGAAAAAGGAGTAGGAGAGACGAGAGAGATAGAAGAGGAGAGAGAAACATGGCTTCGATGATGAGAACTACGTGAGTTGAGAAGGGTTGTGGGGCTATATGATGCCATTTATTAGTATTATTATTATTATTTTTCTTTTTTTTTTATCAAGATGCCGTTTACTGGTCGGATGAAAATCTTTGGCTAAGGTTTTGGGTGGTGGGGTGTGAGATCCTCTACTTCAAAATTCTCTATTTTGCAAGGGATTTTGGATCGTTGGATCATAAAAAAAAAAAAATTATGTTTTAAAAATTTATGTGATCCAACGACCCAAAATTACTTGCAACAGAGGCACAGAGAAATTTAGAAACAGAGGATCTGGTCCCGGGTGGTGGGTGAAGTTGTACAGCAGGTTTTGAGGTGATTTGTTGCCTTGTTCTTTTTGAGTTTTGATCCCGGTTTTCTCAATTATTATTCATATTTTCAAATAGGGCTGTCCAGCGGATCATCCGATCCGCCAATCCGACCAATCCGAACCATCCGTTGATCCATCCGTGAATGTTCGGTTCGGTTCTGGATCGAGAATTTCTTATCTGGCGGTTCCGGATCCGATCCGATCCTATCCGCTCGATCCGCTCAATCCGCTCAATAATCCTTCTTTAATCTGTCAAATCCGCCCGATCCGACTCGATCCGATCCGATCCGTGAATGTTCGGTTCGGTTCCTGATCTTAAAAACCATAATCCGCTCGGAGCGGATCGGATCGGATCCGTATCCGATCCGTGGACACCCCTATTTTCAAATATCATTCTTATTTCTCTCTTTATCTTTCTCTAATCATTATCTATTTCTCCCTCCGATCATTACTCAAAACCCTAATCCAGAACCAAACAATGTCACTTCACCCTCACTTTCCACAAAAATTGACTGAAGTTTTCTTTGATAAGTGGATATTTGGGGTAACTTATGTGCACCTTGACTAATTTCTGGGTCTTAAAGGTAACAATCGTGCTTAACCCTCAGTGGTTCCAAGAGTATGCTAGCAAGGGGATTCAAACCTAAGACCTTGAATGTGAACAAACCCCTACGTCCTAAGGCAAGATTACTTGCCAATCCCTGAGGGTAAAATTGACTTTTCACTTGTTAAGTCAATAACAAAAACACAGCTTGTTCCATTGGCTTTTTAGACTTTATTGACTTATTACACATGATGAACTATCTTTTTAGGTATGAAACAAATTGGCTTTTGGCTTATTTGTGAAGCTAAGAAGACAACTTATGGAACAAGGCTACCCTCAGTCTGATTGGTGGAAAAAGTGTGGGTCCACGAAATTAATATACTTTTTAGTAACCTAGGTTTTATGTGGTGCACTATCATTTAGTGTGACATCCGAGCCGTTTATCTCGACAATTAACGGTTTGAGTTTAATCTCGACAATAAATAACTTAGATCTGTAGGGATCGAGATTAATTAAATCCAAACAATTGAGATGGATGATTCAAACGCCGCATTACAACTCTATAGTGATGGTTCGGAATTTGGAGTTGTGTGACAGTATATGCAGGGTATGACATGTGAACATATGGAAAGAATCCTGGCTATTGAGTCATTGTTTTGAGTTCAACCTAGCATGTGTGAACTTTGAAGTCAAGTTGACTCATTGCTCGTGAAAATGGGATTGAGAGCATCTCTAACAACCTCTTCATTTTTTTCACCAAATTGTCTACAAAAAGTGCCAAAAACTATTTTGGCAAGCCACCCAAAATGCCCTACACCTAACAGCCTCGTCAAAATGTCAGAGTTGCCTTCTTCCCTGTCGGGCGCGTGCGCTACACGCGCGCGCGTAGATCTTACTCGCCGGCACGCACCACCTTTGATCGGCGCGTGTGGCCGTCCCGGAGCTCCGATGACGACGTACCTTGCACCAATCTTCTCGTCTCGACATCAACTATACTATGGTTGTCTCAAAATGATTTTATCGCAATTATTCCGATGATCCATTTTTTCGGCGAGCGACGGAGAGAGAGCGGGCCGTTGGCGATTCTCGCCCGATCTCGCCATACCTCGCCTGCTGTGGCGAGGTACTGTAGCACGGATTTTGTTGGCGAGCTCGATAGAGAGACTGCTGGGTGCCGGAATCCGCCATTTGGGTCGCCATTTTGTTGCCACCGGAGCTTTGAAGAGGCTGTTGGAGATGGCGAGTTCTGTTCCAATGTGTCTAATGGTCCAGTCTCCCCCGGTTTTTATATTTTTTTAGTAATAGATAATCGGGATCGTTCATTTGTTATTCATATAAAAATCAGTTTGATCAAATTTCGTTTTGTGAAAAATCGAATTGAGTTTGGGAACAAAAAAAAATGGAAAGCCAAATAGTACTCCATTGCTTGAAACTTCTAACAACTTATTTTTTCCTACGTAAACTCAATTCATTCATATAAAAAGCAAAGTCTGATGAAATATTTTTGGCATTTAATGTTCTTTTCAACGAATTATACAAAACGAACGATTCCAATCAATTTGTGATTTTTGCGACAAACCCAAAACAACTGAAAATTATATGAAAACCACATATGCACCACAAATGCACACCACCCTGAGGTGTCAAATGAGGAGAGGCCCATCTTTTGGGTTAGCCCCTCATTGGGCTTCTGGTCATTTGTCACCTCAGGGGTGGTGTGCATTTGGGGTGCATAAATGGTGTACTCATATCATTTTCCGGCTCACAATAAAACATAGAAATATCCACTTGCACATGAAACAGATACATGAACTAGTATGAAAGATTCTACACACATTAAATGATGACTTTAAAAATTTTTACAAATAAAGGTTACTTTAAAAAAATGTACTAATAAATGTTTACGTATTAGCAATTATGGGAGAACAAATATGAGCATATTCATCTGATTCCCATAGGTTTGATGTCACCATAGTACAACTATTAGTACTATTAGTAAGTTATTTTTATAACTATGCCAGAAAAATAAAATTTTAGTACTCCTATATTTTTTCCAATATCAATGTGCACACGAGTAATTGAAACATTTGATAATAGAGAGATTTTTCAGTCCTTCAAAAGCAATGTTTTTCCCTCTCATACAAACACTGTGTTGTTCACATTCTTTAAAGTGGAACCCGCACATTTATGAGAGAGGAGTAGCGCATTGTTTGTAGAGTACAAATACTTACTAGTAATTTACGAGACCCACTGTCAGTATCGATCATTCACTTTCAGAGTATGTACAGATGGTGTGTACGGGGCCTACTAATTAAAGGGTCCCCATAGATGATCCAAACTATCCAATAATTTTAAAATATTTTTCCAAACAACTCTTTGAAAAATTAACTTAATTGAATATGTGTAAGTATTTAATCCAATGTTTTAATTTTCATTCAGAATTCAAAATACTAAGTTTTGAAAGAAACATTGTTAGATCACGCACATACATGTATCTAGTTAAGTTTTAATTTTTAACAACAAGTGAACTACTAGAGAAAATATTTTAAAAATTAATGAACGACTCAAATCATTTGGATAAGACCCTCTAGTGGGCTTCACACACCATCTTTACGTAAGTGGTCCGTATCCCAATGATTTTGGTTTTTCTTAATTATCTATAGCACTTAACAAATCTTTGTGTGGAAACTACGAGTGTAATCGTTTAAGTTCAGTCCGGTTTTTGGCATTTTCACCGACCTAACCAAACAATTCGGTTTTTCAATATATAAACTGAAATTTGGTTTGGTTCGGTTTGTTCTTATTCGGTTCGACATTGGGGCTGGATCACTAGAAATTGCTTCAATGAAACAGAAAACAAACCTGTTTAAATTTTTTTGAAAAATTAAATACTGAACCAAAACAATACTTAAAAAAAAAAAAACTTTTGTAAAAAGAAAAAAATGATTTTTTGGTTTTTTCATTGTCCTTATTCAATTTTTTTTTTTGCATTTGTTAGTTTTGCGTCAAGTTTTCGTGTGGTTTATGAATTCATCTCGTCGAGACGAATCCAAAGAATATAAACGAGACGAATCCAAAGAATATAAAATTATGGTCGAAACTAATTTTGTTTTTAATAAAGCCAAAATTAAACCAATAAACTGATTTATTTTGGTTTATTTTGGCTTTACTAAAAAAAATACTCCCTCCGTTCCTATTTGTTTGTCCACTACGAAAAGTCGTGCCACTTTTCAAATAAAAAAATAAAGTGTTTTCGTGTATCATTTTTCAAATTTTTTTACACCGAATTAAAGTACTCATTGTGTACTTTAATTCAGTGCAAAAAAATTTGAAAAATGATACACGAAAGCACTTAATTTTTTTATTTGAAAAAAGACAAGAGAGAGAGGATGGGACAAACAAATAGGAACGGAGGGAGAATTACTTTTGACCATAGTTTTATACTCTTTGGCATCGTCTCGATCTCATCGAAACGAATTCATAAACCACAAAAACTTGACGCAAAACTAACAAATGCAAAAAAAAATTGAATAAAGACAAAACAAAAAAACCAAAAAAACCACTTTCCTCTTTTTTGCCAAAGCACCCAAATCAATTTTTTGATTCTAATTTTTTTTCTTCGATTTTATCGATTTAACAAAATGCTATGGGTACACCAATTGTGCATCCCAAATGCGCACAGGAGAGACCCATTTTTTAAGTGAGCCCCACATTAGACCTATCCTCATTTACCACCTCAGGGTGTACCCACCTCATTTTCCTTATCGATTTGGCCTAGATTTCTAGAAGGACCAAAGTTTATGGACCACTGCCACTCGTCATTCTTCCCTTGGTGGACCCATACATAGCCAACCAAAGTCTAGCCATTGGTCAATAGGTTTGGACAATCCTAGTATAGTAAATTGCCGCCACGCGTGATACATGTGATTCGTCACTTTTTGACTCTTTTCCCTAATTATCCTTTGGGTTATTGACTTTTCAAATGAGTGACTTTTTGGGACTCTAATGTGTATGCACTATGCAGAGCCTTGAACAAAAATGCACAAAACTCAAGTGGTGGGACCAGGACTGCTTTTCAAAATCTTACGACGTGAGTTGCACTCGTAGATAGATTTGAAAAATCACCAAGGTTAAATTTTGTTAGATTCGCAATTTCCTCCCACACAATTGGTCAAGTTTGAAGTTTTTTTTTTTAATTTTATAAATCTCTTAATCTTGATATAAATGATGTTCTTTTAATCGGACTAGAGAGACGATTAATTGAGATGTGTGCAAGTTGACTTAGACACTCCTGATCGTTGAACTAATTACTCCTTCCATTCCATTCTGATAGTCCAGTTCTTCAGTCTCCAATGCAATTTTTAGATTAGTAATATCTTCCAATCTATAATGAATTTTATGTGCAATATCGATTTCATATGATAGATCTCAATTAGTTCTATCATAGAAAGTTTTTAAAATCTTTAAAAATATTATAGATTGAAATATAGTATTAACAATTTAAAAATTACATTGGAACTGAACTGGACTATCAAAATGAAACGGAGGGAGCATTATTATTATTTTTATATACAAGCAATGCCCTTTGCCTCACACAACTAATTTAAGCTGTGTTTCTTGTAACTTTTTGTCTCGCACTACCAATTTGATGTGTTTATTTTATTTTGACTTTTTGGGGTTTCGAGGTTTTTTATGTGATGAGAGACTTTTGAAACTTTTTGATTTTTTTGAGCATTGAAAAGGCCGAGAAAACCGAAAAAAAATATTAAGAGGAACGGGAGTCACGGGACCTTAGATTCAAACTTTGGCATGCTGTTATTTAATTTTCATTGATTTGTTCTCCTATATAGTAGTAACAAATGACAAAATTTTATTGAAAAAGAAAGTTTGACAGTTTGATTTTTAATTTCATATGGAGTACTTTGGTATACGGGAGTGTTGAATATCAAAATCTTATCGAAAAAAATCTGCAGTTTTCCTTTAAAATAAAAGAAAGCGCAGTATGTCATACATATGCACAGTTTGATTTTTTTTTTTTTTAACTCTTAATTAAAGCCACGGTACTATATATCGTCATGAAGGAAAACCTCGGAGGAAATCGTGTAATTCACCCATTATCAATTGTACGTAAATTAGCATTTTTAATTACTTCTGTTTCAAAAAGAATTCTACAAAAATATCCGAATATACCAAAGAAGAATAAAAACACAGCATACCGTATATATGTTGAATCGAAAAATTAAAAGAATTACCGGAATGACATAATATGATTATTTACAAAAAAATGGTGATCTCACAAACCCCTTCAAAAAAATTATACGATCCAAAGTTCTAGCAAAAGCTAGTCCACTTTTCCATTAACTATTCTGGTGCAAGTTATTTTTTTCCAATAAATCAACGAGGGTTTATTTAGGAACCTTCTAACATGTCCCATAAAATATAGGGAGAATCTTCAACGTAAAGAAAATTCAGATTTTTACAAAAGAGTCCAAAATACTATATATGGTCCCTTGTCATTGATTTTTCTAAATCCTATTAGCACCTCATATTCTGGACCTAACATTTATATCCCCACTGGCCGGTGCAACATGCAATGTGTTTGTTAGCACCAGTAGGCCACCACTAATCTAGCTGGTCAATGAATATTGGGGAAGGCAAGTTTGGCCGCTAGCTTTTCTACTTTTCCCATTCTCTTTTTTCAATTCTGAGTGTTTGGGGTATAACATCCGGAACTTAATCTCTCAAAACTCATTTTCCAATTTGATGAAAGGAGAGGAGAAGTTAAAGTAGGTTGGGAGGATTTTTTGATTTCTCATTTTTCACTTTTCTCATTTTGATTACCAAAAAGACCTACAAAATGTATTTTACATATATCTTCCAAATATTACTCCTATTGAAAAATGCATTTTGCACATTTTTTCCAAACACTTCTCGCAGATTCAAACATTCTGACAATATTCCAAAAACCCACAAAATAAAAAACGAAAAGCTAAAAAGTAGGCTTCCAAAAACCCCCCTAAGATGAAATGAAAAATTGGGCGAAGTAATTTAATTGTTCTTAAGCTCTAGGTATAATATGCATGGTTGACTAACATGGGTAGAGTTTTCCCACACTTTAAACTTCCATTCTATGAACCGGGGAACGCGGTCCGACAGTGATGTAGCTGCATTTATGTGGAATGAGATTATGAGTTCAACTCCTATTGAGAAAATCGATGTTGATACCCATGTTTATAAGTTGGGTAGAAATTGAGAGGGTATAAATTCCTTTATCATATGACTAAAACAAGTTTCTATTCTGTCGGTCTCCCCACATATTGCTAATTGATTTTTAGGATGAACACTCCGGAAAAAATCTCACCCTCTATGTTTTGTTTGTCTTTGGCTCTGTGGGATCATTAATCAAAATACAGAGATTAAAATTTTCTCCGACATCGAGATTAGTTAAGATGTGCATAAGTTAACTCAGACAGCCAATTGTTGGAAACATTGCCATGTGAGTAGACTTCTAGAGTTTCATTTTTACATTAAACTGGCAAGGAACTTGATTAAGGTCGGGACATGTCATAGTCTGCTCTATGGATTCATTTTGTCTTTTTGGAGCAAGTTGGTACAAAGATTGAATCGACCATTGTAGGCCGCCAATTATTCTGCCACTCGCAATTTTTTCCCCTTAGGCCAACGGTCGTTGAAGTCTGCCTTGCTATTGCCATTACAGGTCGGGTTATTGAGTCGTTCTTCACCACACGTGGGTGGGCTCTACAACAATATGAGCGTGTCATGATTGTAAATGTAGAGTTTTTTGTTTGTTGATCTTCTTTTTTTTTGGTGAATCAGAAATATATAGAAATAAATAGGAGTATCAAGCTGCATCAGAAGTGCATGAATTTGCTCACACATAAACAACCTAATTAATAGCAGGCATAAACCTTAATCAAGAATTTGTCTAATGTTAAGGCTGTCCCTTAACATAAATTCCCCAATGGACAGAGGTCACAAGATCTTCATTTTGTTCGACTCCAAGATGGGCAAGGTGATCTGCGCATTGATTTGCATTACAGTAAATGTGATCGAGTTAGAGGGTTTACTGTATGGTTGAGAAGATATTTGCCATCATTGATGATGTTACTGATGAGCACAAAATATTGACATTTAGCAATCCCTATATCTCATATTATTGGTCCTTTATTGTGCTTAATTAAACACTAACATTTGGAAGGAGTTTGCATGTGAATAATCTAGCCGAATCTACCTAATTAGAAAGTCCTTGAAATAGGAAAATTCTCCTTTCCTAATGAGTGTACTTCTTGACATTATAAATGGAGCAATAGAGTTCGGCTGAGGGATCTCACGCAATTTCAGACCGCGGCTGCGGCTTGCGGCGAAGTTCATGACTGGAGAAAAAATAGAGGAGCAGAAGAATTTTGTAAAGTTTTTATTATTATGGATTCTAGTCTTTTGATTTATGTATTTTTATCTATGCTAGGCTAAACTTTTATATTAGGGTTGAGGATGAAACCTCATAAATTTTATTGATTAGTGTTATGCATATGATTTTTCTTACTTGCGTTTATTGCTTATTGTTCTTGACTCACTAATCAATATGCATGAATATCGGATATGGGTTCAATCGGAATGGGTTTTTCTCATGATTTGATATCGTCATATTAATCCAATTGCTTGGTTTGTTAAAGTTAATATTCAAAACACATTATGACAATAATTTAAAAAGTCAAAAAGTAAAAAACGAAAAGCTAAAAAATAGGCTCCCAAAAACCTCCTAAGATGAAATGAAAGATTGGGTGAAACAATTTAATTGTTCTTAAGTTCTAGGTATAATATGCATGGTTGGCTGACATGAGTAGAGTTTTCCCCCAGTTTAAACTTCCATTCTATGAACCGGGGAACGTGGTCCGACGGTGATGTAGCTGCATTTATGTGGAATGAGATTATGAGTTCAACTCCTATTGAGAAGATCGATATTGATACCCATGTTTATAAGTTGGGTAGAAATTGGGGTACAAATTCTTTTATCATGACTAAAACAAGGTTTTATTCAGTAGGTCACCCCACATATTGCTAATTGATTTTTAGGATGAATACTCCCGAAAAAATCTCATCCTCTATGTTTTGTGTGTCTTTGGCTCTATGGGACGCGACTATTAGTCTGGTAATTAAAATACAGAGATTAAAATTTTGTCTGATTGTTAACTTAATTTGGGGTACCGAGATTAGTTAAGATGTGCGTAAACTGACTTAAACACTCTATTATCGAAAAACATGGCCATATGAGTAGACCTCTGGAGTTTCATTTTTACATTCGACCATAATTTTATACTTTTCGGATTTGTCTCGACGAGACGAATCCATAAATCACGAAAACTTGACGCAAAGCTAAGAAACGTAATTTTTTTTTAATAAAGACAAGACGAAAAAACTAAATTTTATTTTTCCCCAAAGCACCCCTACGCCCCGTTTGGCGACCGGAGATGATTTTGGGTGGATTTGTAATGAGGGTGGATTTGTAATGAGGGTGACCCCACCTCATAAGAAGGGTGGATTTGTTAGTGAGATGTTTGGATGGTATTTTGAGAAGGTGGATTTGGAAGGTGGATATGATGGGATAAGTTGTAAAAAGACTTAATTGCCCCCATTTTGTTATTTTAAGGGATAAATTGATTTGATTTAATAATAATTATAATAAATACATAATAATTCAAATAAATACATAATAAATATATAAGCCATATAGGCTTTATTTGCCACTAGTCATAAAACAAATTTATAAAATGCAATTGAGCTTTATTTGCCACTGTTCATTTAAAAAGAAAGTATATTTACATATTAAAAAGGCAATTCGTGAGTTTTGGAGGTAATTAGGAGGCACACACCTTATCATGTGAGACATTGCTACACAGGATAATTATACCCACTGAATTTCTCCATCTTCAATCTCCACTTTTCGGACAAAACCCACTTCTCCACCTTTTGTTACCCATTTTCGGACAGAACCCCCACAGATCGAACAAACCCACGACGAACCCAGCAGCTCCGGCGATTATTGGCAGCTCCGGCAACAATTGTTACAGGTACCTCTCTCTCTCTCTCTCTCTCTCTCTCTCTCTCACACACACACACAAACACACACAGCAAACCCAGAATACGCTTCAAAAACCCCCCAAATCACCCGGATTTGGAGGGGTAAAATAGGAAGAAAAATCTCAAATCCACCCTTGTTAGCCAACGACAGGGTCAGGGCTGTCGTTGGCAAATCCGGGTGAAGCCGGATTTACACTCCAAACAGTGAAAATAGTCCGGGTGGAGTTAGGGACGGAATTTGTGCGCCAAACGCCGGCTGGAGGTGGGCCCTGGATTACAAATCCGGGGCTAAGCCAAATCCGGGTGCAAATCCGGTCGCCAAACAGGGCGCTAAGGTCGGGACATGTCATACTCTGCCACATGGATTCATTAATTCATTTTGTCTTTTGGAAAGAGTTCGTACAAGGATTGAATCGACCATTGTGGGCCACCCATGATTCTGCCACTTGCAGTTTTTCCCCTAGGCCAACGGTCGTTGAAGTCTGCCTTGATGGTGGGGGTTCTTGAGTCTTTCTTCACCACACGTGGGTAGGCTCCACAACAATTGATTTAAGCGATAAATCAATAACACAAAGATCATGGCAATGTTCGTTTCCCAGTTTAGTTTAGTTTTAGTTTTGATGATATCATCATTTCCCTCATTTCTCTCTCTATCTCTCTCCACTCATTACACGTTTTGACATCATCAAAACTAAACTAAAACTACCAAACGAACAAGGCTCATGTAGTTCCGCTCATGCATGCACAAAACAAGAAGATGCTTCACATGCGAAAAGCGAGAAAGGATTCACAATAGAGAGGAGATAATATAAAGAGTCGGCTATACTCATAACTCTAATGAAACATCCAATAGCTATTTAGAGACAAATCTCTGATGGAACCCGGGAGACAAAACTGTAACGCCCCACATTTTGGGAAACGTTAATTATTATTACAACCGAATATCTTAAACAGAAATAATAATAATAATAATAATATAAAGTTTAATGTGAATAATCTGTCCTCCACAGATTACAAAAAGGCAAACCAGGTAAGCTCTACGGCTCCGCAAATTCCTCCGCCTGGTTGATCTCCATCTCCGCAGCTCCTTCGGCTCCGTGTTCTCCGTAGAGGTCCTCCTGTCCATCGTGATAATCTAGCATAATACGTCGGAATCGCGAAGCAACATTGTGGTATTATGCCAGGGTCGCACAAATGCAACACCGTGACCGTGGACGCTCAATAGATACCCTACCCCAACCTTAAACTAGCAATTCTAGAACAATATTGTAGGTGGCAAGTAAATAGTAAAATCATGCGGTTCAGATATCAAAGTTAAAACAATCAAAGTGCATCTTTACAAAATCAGTGTCTTGTATCATTTCCAAAATCAGAGTGCAGTGTCAGTTTCTCGTATCAATTTCTCATAACGGCATTCTTCTTCAAATTTCAACCATATCAACATCTCACATCTCTCAAAAGTTATTGGCCCGTTCAACCACCCCTTTCTAACGGTCACCAACCTTTCCGTTCGAAGTCCCGGCTACCCATAACACTGAACCCGCAGGTTTTAAAGTCTGTTCACCCCAACTCACACACGACGTAATCCCGGCTACCCATATCATTGGATTCAACATCCTATTTATGAAGTCCGTTCACTACGTGTTGAACTGAGTGAGCTTTGACCGCCAAATTCACCCAGCGAAATTTGAGGTGGGACTCCAAACAGCACTACCGTAAAGTTTCGTTGAGCTTTGGCCACCAGTTCACCCCGAGGAACTGAGGCGGGGCTTCAACAGCATTAACGTCTCAACTTTCATCACATCATCATTTTCATTCTCATCTCTATCTCTTCTTGTGAAAACAATCGATCATTTTCTCGAAAAACATGTCGTGTCGTATTGTCTCGGAAAACGTGCACATGCCATAATTTCATAAAAATCCTCCGTTTAAAATCGTTTCGCGATAAACTTTTCGTTTGAAAATCATTTCACGATAACCGTGTTACTCAAAGACAAAAATTCTTTCTTCCGAGAATTTAAAACAAAACATTAGGAGTTATGCTCGCTTTTGGATTTGTTGGCGTGGTTAAGACTCGTTTGTCGAGTCGCCACTTGGTTTGGGCTAAACCAAGAAAGAGCCCTACTAGAAACTCTAGTAGTTTGAATCCGTTGGCGTGTTTTAAGATCCGTTCTTCGAATCGCCACTTGGTTTGGGCTAAACCAAGAAAGAGCCTGACTAGACATGCTAGTCATGGATTCTATTTGTCAGCCTAAATAAATTTAAAATATTTATTTAGTAATTCCGGAAAATCTCGTTTCATTTGAAAAGCTCTTTTGTTTAGAAAATTAGTCAGGCATTATAACTGCGTAAATTTGAAAAGTCGATTTTCATTCGGGCATTATAACTGGATATTTTCAAAAGTCAGTCTCCAATTGTGCATAGAAACAACTAAGTGTGTTTTTCAAAGTCTAAACTTTCATTAAACCTCTAATCATCCAATATAATCTCGTTTAAATATAATTAAGCACC
Organism: Vaccinium myrtillus; assembly: GCA_016920895.1. Lineage (NCBI taxonomy): Eukaryota > Viridiplantae > Streptophyta > Magnoliopsida > Ericales > Ericaceae > Vaccinium > Vaccinium myrtillus. The sequence goes on from CM029270.1 coordinate 27,428,592, forward strand.
TTTAAGCATAATAATGACATATTAAAAATGAACTAGTAAGTACTAATCTAAGGTTAAGATAAAGTATCTACCTTAATTCCGATGACTAGTCAGAAGCCGCTAAGCTAATTGGATTCCGGCGGAGTAACGGCTGCTCGGACGCTTTCTGGCCACTTTTCTCTACCTTTCTAAGATCTAGGGGTGGTCGAGAGTGGTGGAGTGTGGTGGTGGAAGGTTGAGTTTTAGGAAGAACTTGAATAAGTCATGGTTTTTCTTCTTGAAAAACTAGTTTACTACAAAGGTGGTGACGAGAGTTTTTGGTGTGTGGAAAGAACAAGTGTGGATTTCTATTTATAGTGAGACAATGAGAGCACCACTGCCACCCCCCCCATATAGTCCAAACAACTTTATTTTTGTAGCCTTTTATGGCTAAAATGATAAGATATGGCTATGTTCCCACTTAGGTAAAGCTTGGAGTTCAAGTATGGGTTCCTAGATACATATGATAAGACATAATGTGTCTAGGTTCGTTATATTGGGGCGTAGTTGGGTAGTTTTGGGTACTAGTTATACACACGAAACTAGCAACGGGGTGTCATATATATATAACTATACACATATACATATATGCACTTTATAGTAAAAGTAACTCTATAGATAATAGGCTTATAAGGCTACCAATAATAGGATAGGATATGTCCCCCATTAATTGGAAGATAATTTCCACACCGTTGGGACGAGAAATGCTCCGTAAGGTTGGTTTTGTGCGCGAAAAATACAAACTAATGCACCGCGAATAATAATTAAAGAACTACTAATTTTAAGAAAATAAATAAGTATGATAGGAAATTCCTAGATAGTCTTAAGAGAATCCAAAAATATAATGCTTCGGAATTTAGAAGAAAAACGGCGCCGAAATGTGCGCGAATGCGCGTACGGGTACCCGCCCGTGAAATTACACGGCAAGGGAAGAAATTTCTCTCCCCTTTCCTCCTCCAAACCGCCCTCTCTCTCTCTCTCTCTCTCTCTCTCTCTAGCTCTCGTTAATTCACAAAACTCCAAGTTAGGGTTAGTAAAAGTAAAGTCAAAATTGATAGAAAAGTCAAAATTGAGCACATGCCTAATTAGGGTTTTTCCAAAAATAGAAATAGGCCTAATTTAGGTACTCCCTCCGTTCCAAATTGCTTGTCACTTATACTATTTTGTGATGTTCCACATTATTAGTCACATTTGAAAAGTCAAAACAAAATTTATTTAGTCTTCCAAAATAACTCATTTACCAACAACAATCATTTCACTCAAAAGTTGAAATATAAGGGCATTGTTGGAAATTAATGAACCTGTTTAATGTGAATGCATTTATTGAATGCAGTTATTGCATGTCTGCTTAAATAGTTGGAATTCCCAAAAGTAACCAGCAATTTGGAACGGAGGGAGTATTAAATAGGATGATGCTAGTCATAATGAGACAAAATAGGAGTTGGGGGAATTAGTAGGGCTTCCGGACGTGATGTGGTGTAATACCCGGCGTGCACGCGTTGATTTACGGCGCAGAAAATTATAAATAAAAGAAATAATCAAATTAAATCTAATTTATTCAAATTAATTAAACTAAATTATAATTTATATTATTTAGCGATATTAAAAATTAAATAATCGAATTAATAAATCGAATTTTTATTTACGAAATTTCGAGTTATTACAAAAAATCTAGATGACACCCAAAGAGAAAATTCAAAACCCTAATATCAAAGCCCCTAATACAAAAGACAAAAATCCTATGACCTTATAAGGTCCCTATTTATAAGAAAGTATGGAAAATAAGCCAAAACAGACTTAATACACATATTCCCGTGTCTGATCGTCCGGATGGACGTGACTCCCGTCCGGACAAGTATTCCAAAGACCAAATCCCCAAAATAGAAGAGTCGAGCCTATTGAATACTCAATGAACCGAGCTCAAACTTCTTCCTAACAAACAAGTGGATCTTGAGTATTTTTTTGGATTGACTCGAGAGTCGAGAGGGGTGAGATGTATACTTTGTTTGTCCATATATGTATCTTGACTGCAAGTTCAATATCAAACCGAAAATGCTAAGGGTACCCCAAAGATGCACCCCAAGTGCACAACCAGATGAGATGGAGCTGACTGGGAATAAAATCGTGGGGCCCACCTAAAAATTACCCATTTGAAATTTGGGAATTACCCTGCCCCGGGAAATCCCAAAATCAAGTAAACCCAGATTTTGAAACAATGATCTCCTCCCACCATCATGCTCCAGTACCACCATTTTCGCCGAAAATCGATTTCGACCCCCCACCCCCACGCCAGAACTAGATTTCGATCTGATGTTTGCTCCCTCTGTAACACCATTTCCACACCAACTCCACCCGCCATCTCCGGCCACCAGTAACACAACCCGATCTCCGGCCATCAGTGACGCCGCCCCCAAAACTCCGTAACTTCCGACCAAACTTTGAAATCAAGAACCAAAAAAAACAAAGGAAGCTATTATCATGTTCAAACCCTGTTAAATGTCAAACAAAAGGTAAGATTAAATCTCTAATGTGCATGTTCCAAAAAGCCCTAATTTTGAGGTTTGGGGGTTTTGAAAAATTAGGGCAAATTGATTTTTATTAAAATCAAAGACTTGTTAGGAAGAAACAAAAAAATAGGGATGATTATTTCTACATTTGTAGAGACGAACTCGATTGTGGAGAGAGAGAGAGAGGGGCGACTTCAATCGCAGTCGCCGGCTTTGGAGGTTGGGGTGGTTACGATAGTGATTGTTGGCAGAGGGAGCAAACACGAGAGAGACATGGTGGCTGCAGATGGGGCGGCGTCACTGGTGGCCGGAGATGGGGTGGTGTCCATGGTCGACAGGAGGAGGGAGACCTAAGGCTTCAATGGAGTTTTCGTGGGGGTTTTGTTTGGGATCCACCCATTCAAATTTCAGACGGAAAATATTTTAGGGTGGGCCCCACGTTTTAATCCCAGTCAGTTCCACCAGTCCACCTCATCTGGGTGTGCAATTGGGGTACATCTTTGGGGTACCCATAGCAAGATTCATATCAGACATACATCGCTATTTCTTTTCCTCGCATTTAGTATGACAAACTGATATGAAATCGATTGGGCAACCATCGATTGATTGAAATGTAATATTTTGGTATGTTTCGACCCATTGATTGTCAGGCTTCGGCTTTGGTTTTGTCGATTGGCTTCTTCCCAATCGTTGGAGAGAGTCTCATTTCCCTTTAATCTTTGTACCTTACAAAGATTAATAAAAGTATTTTTTTTTTCAAAAAATAAAATAAAGCTATGAACGAAAAAATAGAGTTTTTTTTTTTTTTTTCTTAATGAGTGTCATTCAAACAGAATAGAGAATTACGTTAGCTTCATTTCACATTTCTTTTCGTGTTGTTCAAATCAAATAGACTTGATCGATAAGAATTAACAGAGCAGAGTTAAAAGTAAATGGTAATGAAAATCAAAGTCAATATTAATCATTGGTTTAGGGCAAATTGATTTGGAGAATTGCAAGTGGTGGCTAGTTCATGCCGTAGAACTCTTGGATGCCCACACTATATCTCGGGATTGAGTCCCATTTCTCCCTCCCCATGTAATAAATTAAGAATGACAAATGACCAAAAAAAAAAAAAAAAGTAATCTGGAGAATTGGATTTAAAAAATATAAAAAAAATATTTCCAAGATTGAACTTCTTATCATGCAGATGTGAATATGAATCATATAAAAAAAAATACAAATTATAGTGGGCCTACCACTTCGCTAGTAGGAGTAAAAAATTTCTGGCACTCATGGAAACTTCCAACCGATAAGTCTTCGTCTTCGTCTTGTATAGCAATTGGTCCAAAGAGTACGGAGCACACTATATATTCATTGACTTCTTCACTTACATTAACACCACAAATTTCGTGACTGTAATATGTGGCAGGAGAAATTTTGGGTGCAAATAGGGTATCACATACGCAGTGTCTAAGCGTCCATCTCGGTTGTTCAAAAGTGTTTTAGATGACTAGATTTCTCCTTCCCTCTCTTATGGCTATAAGAGATTAATTATGTATGATGCTCCTGAAGGCTGGAGCAATGCTTTTAATGAACTTTCTTTCCACTATACATTTATATAAGATTTACACACTTTGAGATGGATTTCACACAAATGTGTGGTGTCGGCCTAAAAGTGGATTATGGTTTTTTGGTTTTTTGTTTCGTCTTTATTCAATTTGTTTTTGCATTTGTTAGTTTGGTGTCAAGATTTTGTGGTTTTTGGATTCCTCTCGACGAGACAAATCTAGCAAGTATAAAATTATGGTCAAAACTCAATTTTTTTTAATAAAGCCGAAATACTTGGATTATTTGCCAATACTGGTCTGTAACTATAGAACTGTTGGGTAATAAAGTGGGGATAATTATGAATGTGTGAGTATAATCCTAGTTGGTGTGGAAAATGAGGCAGGTATACATGATACTAAATTCAAAATCAAGTACAGGATGTAGACCCAAAATTAGGTTAAACTTCATGATGAATTCATACCAAACATTCAAAAGTTGCTGCTCCTCAGTTACTATCAATCTATTCAACTTGATTTGGTTTTAAATGCTAATACTAATTGCCGCTACACTAGTTGTTGATGTACCGTTGACATCACATTGCTGAGAAGTTTATCCATCGGACATGTTGTTATCAATCTAGAAAAATCAGATTACTGCTAATTAAAACGTGGAATAGCCATTCATATTGAAAACTATGCATGTGTCTCCACACTTAACAGTACTTTTAATACGCCGTTCAGATTTGTGTTATTCATTGTTTTTCGATTTTAGTGGAGATGCGTGTACGGCACTGGCAGAACACAAGAGGGAGAGGTGGCACGTGCCACTCCGGTTTTTTTTTTTTTTTTTTTAAAAGTTGTGGTTGTACTTATGTATATATGGCGGTATATATGTCGATTCTGTGCAAGAACAGGTTCCTAGTTCATTGGTAGTAAGGTGGTAGGCAGTTCCCATGGGAGGTGGTGGGTTATTTTTTCCTTTGATGTTACGGAGGTAATAATCGTTTCTCCTAAAAACTTTTATTTTTTGAATGGTGTTAATTTCCCCTAAAAAGTAATACTACTTTGTTTAAATATGGTAAAAATTACAATTTAGAGAATGGTCGGTCCGGATCGAAAAATTCATATCTTAATGTTGTTCATTTAAATACCATACGAGAGTTAGAGCAAGCCTTTATTTCTTTTTCATAAACAAAGCCCAAGACAAAATTTAATAATTAATATGACTTTAAACTTAATTTTCTTCTTCATATTTTTCTGCACAACATGTAACTAGATTCCCATTGAACGGTGCCACCTCCCCGTCCTAATTTTGCCACTGCGTGTACGTTGGCCGAGATTAGGGGTGGGAATTTATGATGCGAAACGGTACCACAACTTGAACATAGCACAAAGTTAGCGGGTTAAGTTTGACTATTTCTGACACGAAATAAATATATGACATAACCTGAGGACGCAATTGCTAAACAAGTCGGGTTCGTGTAACCCCATAACCCGAAAATGACACGCGACTAACCTGTTTATTTATTCGTGTCAACATGTTAGAGCAAGTGCAGCAGTCTTGCCAAAATGGCTCAAATGCCATTTTGGCTAACCAAAAGAGCAAATTAGGTCTCCAACAGCTTAAGCAAATGCTTGGCTATTTTACATTTTTCCTAAATTTGCTACAGTGCTCAGCCAAACAAGCCTAAGCACTGTCCACCTGCCAGAAATTGTTTAATATTTTTCTGACACTTTCTCTCTCCTCCTCCTCCTCTTCTCCTCCGACCTCTCTTCTCTCTCTCTCTCTCTCTCTCTCTCTCTCTCTCTCCATCTCCATACCGACGGCGACGAACGAGAGCGACGACGGCGACGAACACACAGATCTGAAGCCATTTTCTTCGACGATCGACAGTGATGGGACGATGAACGACGGCGACGAACGATCGACGATGAACGAGGAGTAGTCGAGGCAGCGATATATATATTTAAAAAAATGAAAAAATAATATTTTAATAAGAGATAAGGTAAAATGGGTAGTATTGTTGGAGTGTTGAGAGTGACAGGCTATTTATATGCACTGTGCATCAGGTTTTTTGGCAAATTTTTTACTCAGGCTGTTGCTCTTGCTCTTAACCCGAATCCAACTCAAAAATGACACGGTTAACCTAGAATGGGCATGTCAATTAATGTTGTGTCAACTCGAACCCAAAACGAAAATGAAACGGGTATTGTGTAATCATGTCAATTTGTGTCATATTTGAATTGACACGTGTTAACCCGAACCTGAATTGACCCAACACGAATACAATCGATCCGACCCTACACGATGCTCAGCCGTAGCCAAGATACCTTTTTTGTTTTTATCTATGGATGCCTAACTATCCACAAAAAGCTTGGGCCCTAGCCCCTACATATGTATATCTATCATCCCTGGCAAAAAGTGGTGAAGCACGAATTCTGAAAATGAAGCGAAATTCGGGATATTGAAGTGCAGATACAATGCAGACTGGACATATTCCGAAAATTTACAGACTCGGCAAGATAGCAAGATTATTGGCAGCTCCAAAATCACTCATACATTTGACGCAATTGGTTAGTCTATAGAACACACCAAATAATGATTAATCGATTTGACGCAAAAGTCATTTCAGGGCTTCTGTTTTCACTATGACCGTCACTACTCTTCCATTTTCCATTTATTTGACCAAGTATCAGGCTGGGTTTTCCATATTGTCTAAACGGACATGGGCTAAAGCAAAAAAAAAAAAACGAATTTCGAGACAAGTCATTGTCTTTACATATATTAATTAAAAGTTTAAATCGCGGAAACAACTTGTCTAAATTCAATAAGTTATAGACGTCTTGGAACGAGTCAAGGATTCAACGAAGTTTTCACATGAAATGCAATTAAAAAGATTAAGGGCAAAAAGGACGTTAAAGGGTCGGTTTTGGTTTTCGAATCGTTTGGATTTCTTTAGAGCACATAGGAGATGTGGAAGTATTCGAATGAAAATTTTGATATTGGGGGTGTAGAGATAAATTCATATGGGAGAAAATTGAAGCCGGTGTAAAGGTTGAAATCAAGGAAAGCGTGCAACTCGTTAAAGCTAGGTGGTTGGGCTTTGTTCAGGGTATTTGAATTGGGTTTTAAGCATGGGGTGTAATCAATTGGAGGGGCCTTGGTGCTTCTTTTGGTTGTTTTGTTTTGGTTTTTTGGGTCTCGAGAGGCAAATGATTGTCGTCGAGTGGGGTGCCAACCTCGTTGGGATGCCGCTCCTCGTTTTGATGTTTTTCTCTTGTTCCGTTTAATCTGGAGTATTTGATATTTGATTAATAAAATCTTTTTTGCCATTCAAAACAAAGTTATAGACGGCTTTTTTATTTACTCCCTCCGTTCCAATTTTATAGTCCCTCGTTCTATCCTAACCGGAGAAACTCACAATGTGAACGGGGGGGCTACAACACTAGCGCTAAATCTAGTGAAAGTGGTACGATGTAGGCGCGTGCTTGTTTGTTTTGTTGTGGATTAAACAATCATCTGAACTATAAACTTTGCGTATTCCATGTTTAGTCAACTAAAACGTTTTGTGCGTAGAAATTAAATATCTGCCAGATATCGTACCCCACAAAATATGGCATACAAAGAGGAATTTTTAATGTAACGGTTATTTGTAACGCCTATTTTATATAAGATGGAAGCTACACATACCAGGGACGGATCTATGAATTTTTCACAATGGGGGCACCAATTTCTACTAAACTTAACAAAAATTTAAAGCGTAGCACAACAATACAAAACTAGTTTTCACCTTATGCAATTTTTCACCTTATGCAATATTAGCATATTGTATATCAGCATATGTATCTGAAAAGCCCTAAACTCTCAATCAAAAAGCCCTACTCAAAATCCTAATCAAAAAGCACTAATTAAAAAGGCCAACCTATCATTCAAAATTTGAATTTCAAATAAATGATTTTAACTACTTGGAATTTGGAAGAATCTATAAAGGAACTTTGGTTGTATATAAACAAGAGACAATTACCACTAAGTCCACTTTTGAGAAAATAATTCCCACTGGGGCATTTTGTTTTTTTTGTTTTTTTTTTCTCTTTCAAAGTGTTTAAATTCAAAGTGTCTAAACCATAGTAAGAATTAAGTTTCAACCACCCAGCGAAAATTAAATTTCCAAAATGTCTACAAGTAATTTTCCGTGTAAACAATATAGAATGGGACAAAAGTCACAAACCCCAACTTAACATTCAATGTAGCAAATGTGGGAAACTGGAAACCGACATCCAAATATTTTATTTTTATATTAATATTTATGTATGTATTAATATATGTAGACCAACATATGTATGTCTGGATAAGAAAAACATATGTATTATCCATATCATATCAGAGAGAGAGATCGAGAGTTGAGAGAGAGAGACCTCCTCGCCTCGGTGAAGTGATGGGTTGGATTGGTGAGCCTTATCCTCTGTTATAATGTGAGAGGGAGTTATATATAATCGTTGTCAAATAGTTTTTATACCATATAGGCTTCCCTAAAAAAAAAAAAGTAATAATAAAATAAATAAATAAAATCCATAGAGGATGTGGACATCCACTCACTTTTTTAGTGCCATAAGAATTGTTGAAATTATACAATCTGTCCCTAATTAGTTCAAAGAAACAAACAGGGCCTTATTTATTTAGGATGAACTTCATAAAACAAACAGGGCCTTATAATGCCATGGACTCTTGAATCCACCAAAGAAGTGGATCGTTGGACTGACTGACTGACTATATTACTGTTAAAGCCCAATTGAATCACTTACGGGATGGCCCATTACTGTATCTCAGAAAAGCTCAATCCAATAATAGAAAACCATTACGAGGTGGTATTGGAAAATTGGATTTGACATCTTCAAAGAAAAAGCTTACCAAAATGCAGCTCATTTTCACAAATACGAATACGATTTCATTATTGTATGATCTCTTCAAAATGAAAGGTCATTAAAATGAAGCTCATTCATTACTATTTCATTTTGTTCGGGAGAACATTAAGCCCGAAACTAAGATTTCTATCTGCCCTAGCATGAATGTCGTGGTCATTGTACCTGGTGCGTATCGATTCTTGAAAGGGAAATGCATGATGTATCAGTAGTATCTTCGTACAATGCCTTCATTCATAATCATATGACTTTCGGCATTTTTTTTTATCCATTTTCAAATGGAAACCAACACCATTATATATGACTCGGTTTTTTTTAGAAAAATAAAGATCATGTTACGTCTATCAAAACCAGGTTGTGTGTTTTATTAATAGATATTTTACGTATTCAATTCAAGAAATCGCATCTTTTTAATTAGCCCGCGAAAAGGGATATACGTACAAAGTGTAAGCATTTGACTCGAAATAATAGAACAAAAATTTGAGTCATAATATCCTAGCAATTGTTATGGCCGAAGAACATCAAGAAACCGAGGTTACTCCTCAAGAACAAGTTTGTTTCTGAAACAATATTTGTCTTCCCACCTAGTAAGTTGCTAATTTCTTTCACTAAGATTTATTTCAAGGAAATAGATTCTCTCGTAACTGCCGCGAATAATTGCGGGACCTATCTTACAAGAAAATATTACTATGTGATTTCACCAGGACTTATGTAAGTTGCTATTTTCTTTTCAATGCGGCTCAACGCCGCAAGTTATTGACTAAAAACCAACACACACACAAACGCCCAAAGATAATCAAAACGAGAAAACAAGAACGTGAAGACACAAAAATATATGTGATTTTGTAAGAGAATGTTGAGCACATGATCCACGGCTTACACCAAGTTCCACGTGAAAGAAAAAGCCAAATTCGAAAATATATGAAATCAAAAGCCATGAAATCTACAAGGAAATTAACGTTCTTTCATTCTTCGCTTCGCAAGTTCTACCAACGTTTTTTTTTTTTTGTTATTCTTTTATTCGAGGTTCTACAACATCTGCCAAGTTATTTTTTGTTAGTCTTATATTCATGAGATAATCTCTAACGTTTACTTTTAGGACTTCTTAACGTGCTATTATCCCGTTACGCAATTACATTGGCTCCCTTAATACAGCCTTATTTGGTTTGTTTTGTGCCCACGCCATCTTTAAATACAACCATTTTTGGTTAGTTAAGTCATGTAATCATATGTGTGTTTGACTTGCACAATGTGGAAATTTTAGAGATGGCAATTTGAACCCATTTTTGTGGATCCGCTCAAACCCATCCAATTATAATCAGCCCAAACTCACCCACATCCAAATATGGTTTCTAATTGGGCCAACTTATTAAACCTCAGTGATGTTTGGGTTTGGATCGGTTGGTAATGAGTTGGTAATGGGTTCAACTTAAAGAAACCCATCCATTCTATTAGCGGCTTTTCATAGAAAAAAACTCTCTGTTTCTCTCTCTCTCTCTCTCTCTCTCTCTCTCTTTTTCACGAATGAAGATCATCTCCCTTGATAATCGAGTTTTCAATTAATAAAATAAGAAATGATATTTACTCTATTTCTTTATCTTTAAGAAAAAAAATAATCTACTTCTTTTGTACTTAGAGGCTGTTTGGCCTCCTCTTTTTTGCCTTTTCCATTTCTACTTTTTCCATTTTGAGTGTTTGGCACACTTGAGCCAAAACTCATTCTTCCAAAATGAGTTTTCAAAATTGAACAAAGGAGAGCAAAAGTGAGAAAGAGGTTCAAAGGTGTTTTTCAGATTTTCAGATTTTCAGTTTTTGCTTCTCACGTTTTGGTGGACTAGAAAAGACCCTTTTGCCCTCTACTTTTTTCATAACTTTTTCTGAACATTTTATTTATTGGGTGCAAACATTTCACGCTAGTTCAGAAAAATTGGGTGCAAACATTTTACGTCCAACATTTCACGTCCAGATTGGGTGCAAACATTTCACTTTTTTTACGTAACTCACTTTTTTCTGAATTGGGTGCAAACATTTCACGCTAGTTCAGAAAAATTTACTTTTTTGCAATTAGTTCTTCTTTTTTTTTATGGTTATTCTCAAAAAAATAAGAACATACTTGGAGACTTTCAATTGCCAATGACTAGCCTGTTGACATGGTTTCAAGGGTAAATTGGTAAAAACCAATCCATAACTCATTTTCATCATTTTTCTCCCAAACACTACTACTTTTGCAAAATGCATTCTGCACATTTCTCCCAAACACTCTTCCCATATTCAAAACTCATTCTCATTCTGGCCATAATCCAAAAAACCAAAAAGCCAAAAAGCTAAAAATGAAAAGTTGAAAAGTTGGCTCCCAAACACCCCCTTAGCAGCTTTGGTATTTTAATCTACAAAGGCGGTTAGAAAACAAAAGAAGATGGAAAATGATAAGTACCGGCTAGAAATATTTCCCAAAAAGTAACCAGAAAACTGTAATGAATAGTTGAGATTCCCTCCCAAGTGAATCGAGCCATTCATTACAATTTTTGGGTGCTTTCTGGGTACGTAACACTAACGAAAGAAGACAGAAAGAAAGAACCAAAAAGCCTTGTATTTATTTACAAAAATGATAGGTACACACCCATCTCAACTATTCCCCACATCCTCTCTCACATTTGTGGTGAAGCTCACCCGGTGGGTCCCAATGGGCCCACCACACATGTGAGAGAATGTGTGGTGGGGAGTGATTTTTTTTTTGATCTGGAGTGTGGTGGGGAGTGGTTGTTATCACTATTCTTGTATTTAGGGGTCTGGTGGAAAATAAAACAACAGACCGCCTCCCAGATTTCATTTTACTTAACCTTATCTGACCCAAATACCCCTCTAATTTTTCGAAACACCTGAGGAATACAAAGAAGTGAGGTCCTCACAGGGGTAGTTTCGTCAAGTGCTATTTACTTGTCTGAAGATCGAAAAGAAAAAATACTGATAAACAGGCGAGGAACAGTGAGGAGTCGGTTCGTTTTTTGGGGGCGAACCTAGGGCTTGAAACAAACACAGGCACTGGCTCTTCTTCTTCTCTCTCTTGTATTCACCCTGCAATACTGTATGCTCTCTCTCTCTCTCTCTCTCTCTCTCTCTCTATATATATATATATATATATATATATGTGTGTGTGTGTGTGTGTGTGTGTGTGTGGATATGTATTTTTTTTTTATGTATATGTCATGCACGTGTGTTATTGCTTTCCCTCGTGTTTATCTTTCGCTGAATTGGATGGTCGACCCTCCACAAGTCAATTGATCACAAGCAATTTGTCGACAATCCCCATAAAATCCTCACTGTGTTTGTTGTTTTAGCAGATTAGAACTTTGAATTTCCTTCTTTTTTTTGGCTGTTTTGGTTGAGTGCGGTAACTGTCCTCTCTGGAATTCGGCAAAACTAGATACTATTTGTTTGATTGCTTGTGTTTATGTGCTCTGTTTTTTTTTTTTTTTTTTTTGGTGGTGCCCGATTTCTACTTTTGTGAGTGGGTTTTGTTTGGAAGGAAGACCTCATTGTAATATTTACGTCCAGTTGGTCGGTTATGTAATGGATATGGTACTCTTTTTTTTTTTTTTTTTTTTTTAAGTGGTACTCTCAGAGAGAGAGAGAGAGAGAGAGAGATGGTGCCATATTCTCACTTATCCTTCACTACGTTCACTTTGTGCAGGTTCAACTAGACTGATAAATGGCAAATGCTGTGTCTTTTTTATCTCTAAATCCAAATAGACCGATGATGCCCCTCAAGTCCCAGTTCCTCCCAAGTGTGCCTCTCTGGACATCCAACACTGTTAATAGAAATTATAGACACAAGAGGAACTTCAGAAGTCTACGTATTTTTGCATTTCATTCGACCCCCAAAATAGTTCGTGATCGCTCACTAGACAGGCATGTTGTGAAGCACAACAAGATTCGATTTCTACAAAAACTGAAGACCCTACTTCTTTCAAAGCCAAAACATTACATGCCACTCCACGTTCTCTCCAAGTGCCGCTCCTATCTATCCCTGGAAAACCAACGTTCCCTCTTGTCTATGATCCGTCGATACCCTACCATCTTTGAGCTCTTCACAATCCCAACAGCTCCTACTCCATTTAATGCGACAAAACCATACTCTCAGCTCTGTGTCCGTCTTACCCCAGCTGCAGCAGCTCTTGTGACTCGAGAATCCCATCTCAAATCAACCATGTCCGAAAGCTTGAGTGGGAAGCTCCAGAAACTTCTCATGCTCTCCTCCCACCGCCGGCTCGTCTTGTCAAAGCTTGTTCACCTTGCCCCAGACCTTGGCCTTCCTCCTAGTTTCCGATCCAAACTTTGCAACCACCACCCAGACAAGTTCAAGACTGTTGACACCTCCTATGGCCGTGCACTGGAGCTTGTTTCATGGGATCCACATCTAGCTGAAGCTTTACCTGCTCCTGAAGCTAAATCCGGGCTGATTGTAGATAGACCGCTGAAATTCAAGCATTTGAGACTCCGTAAGGGGCTGAATTTGAAAAGACCTCACCGTGGGTATCTGATCAAGTTTAACGAACTGCCCAGTGTGTGCCCATATAATACTCCCATGGGGGAATTAGCAAAAGAGTCCATCGAGGCAGATAAGAGGGCTTGTGCTGTGGTGAGGGAGGTCTTAGGAATGACGGTTGAGAAGAGGACTTTGGTTGATCACCTGACGCATTTTAGGAAGGAATTTGGGCTGCCCAATAAGTTGCGGGGGATGCTAGTGAGGCACCCAGAATTGTTCTATGTGAGTTTGAAAGGACAGAGGGACTCTGTCTTTTTGGTTGAGGGATATGATGATAAGGGTGCACTCACACAGAAGGATGAAATTTCAGTTATTAAGGATCAACTAATGGAGTTGGTTAGAGGAGGGAAGCGGTTGAGGCGAGAGTGGAGAAATGGTATCTATAGGGATGATGATGTTGGGAATGAAGTTGATAACGAAACTGATGGTGTTTATGACATTGTGGATGATGATTACGCTGATGGTTTAGATGACTTGTTTGAATCTGATTGCGATGATGATAACGACGGTGACAGTGATGACGACGACGACGATGAGAGTGGCTACTTGTTGGGACTAGAGAAGAAGCAAGAGTATTGGAGTGTCGAAGCTGATGGTGAAAGAGATTTGGAACCATGGTAGTAACTTCCACTCCTATGTGCTTGAACCTTCGCAAAGGGATAATCTTCTGCATGTGTCGTAAATACGAGGGAAATGCAGTTGTAAAATGCTTATATTCGCGTTAGCGTTTAATGTATAGTGTATTCATGGTTCAGATCCTCAGATAGATGCATCCAACTTTTAGTTTCGGAGTCTAGTGATTCTTCTGAAGTTCAGGGCGCTTATGCAAATGTCTTTGAATTTGCAGCAAAAACAGTTACGGTGTGCCTTGCTACCAGAATTTTGAACGTGTATTTTTATTTCTATTCCTTGGAATGTTTTTCCAAAAAACATCCTGCAGTTTTAACTCCAAAAATTGATGTTTCTAAAAAAGTGTACTCCAGCAAAATTTTACTTAAAGTTTTTTTGATTAAGTAATTTCTTTTTGAAACGTGATTCACTCGTTCTTTGATAACTGTCAGGTATGAGGTATGGCAAGTGACAATTCTGTAGCACTAACAACTGTCGCATGAGAATGAGACAACCAAACTATCCAGCAATGAGTGGCAAAAATTCAGAAGTAGTAAAAAAAAAATGGAGTTTCAAAACATACTTACCAGTTTACTCCCCAAGACAATGAGGCAAGACACCTCACTTTTAGTTGAGGTTTAAGTTAATAGATAAAAAACTCATAAAATAAAAAGTTTAATGGATAAGTTAAAATATACATTAGCTAAAAATTGTTTCGATATTTATCAAGTAAGATATTAAAAAAAAAATTAAATGCATTTATTTGTTGGGAGAGGATGGCTGCCACGTTGGGTTAATTGAAAAATCTACGCAGCAGATATGGAAACCTGGTTTCAAACCTTCAAGACCAAAAAGGTATATGTTTTTTCTTGGTTCTGTTTCTACAATTTTTCCCCCTTCATTGTGCTTCTTTTTCCCCTTTTGTTTACTGTGATGATAGGTTGCATATATTGAAGTTGAAGTTTAAGATTTCAAATCTTTGAGGCTTGGAAGAAAATTTCTTGCTTTCGTGGTTAATTTTTCTCAATCAACATGCTTAGTGAATTGAATTATGTCAAACAAGAATGTGAACTGCTTGTTAATTTCTTGTAACCTATTTATGCTTAAAATCTCTCGGTATTCCTGCGCTATGCGTGTGTCTTATAATGAGCTCCCTTTCCATCTGTATCAGTTGAGTTTGGGGGTAATTTCGACTGTCGTCATGCCTCTGTTTTGGGGGTTTCATTTGCAGTCAATTTTTTATGTTTCCGCAATTGGTGAAATTAGAACCATAGTTAAATATTCATCGTCTTACGAAATTTTATAGATCTTCGTCTTTCCTCTCTCCAATCTCCTTGATTTTGTGCTTCATTAGTCTGGGATGGAGTTGTAGTTTCTTTGTTTTGAGAGAAAATATTCTCTTGGAGAACAAAATAGTCACTTGTAGGTTTCTATTTGTGGCTACCTAGGTCAGTATCTGTGTGATTAATTTGTGATTATATATTCGTTTGCAGGTTTTTCCAATGGCAAACTCTAAGGTAGTCTACGAATTTGCTAGCGGTGATTTGAGCAAAGAAACAACACACTTTTTTTGCACCGTGACTTATTTTGGGAAACTCAACCTTATATTCCTATTTGTTTGGTATACGCATATAGCCCACGACGGTCTTTCTCTTCTGAATTCATTCATATTCTACTTCAAATGGCGATGAAGAACAAATTCAATTGAATGACGACACTTTGATAAATCAAAATCTCATATCTATGCAAATACAGAACTTTCTAACAAATATTGGATTTGTTTTGTCATGTTTTCTGTTTCAGGTGTAATTTCTGTGATTTAGTGATTCTAAAGACAATAGGACGAGATCTTGCAGCACAGTTGGCCGCTGTTGATTGTATTGGGTTCAGTATTAAGGTGATTTTTGTCCCCATATCCTTTGGGTTTGGAGCCATTTGGGGGTGTGAAGTGGAGCATAAGATTATGAAGAATTGGTAGTTTTGTTTTGTGTTGAATGTTGCCCTGTTGGCTTTCTGTTTGTTTGACTCAATCACCGCAATAGTACCCCCCAGCATTAATTTTAAAGCAAGTTTTAATTTTATTGCCTTCTAATTTTAAGAGTGAAAATCTGTGGTACCAGGAACAATAATCAGGTCTTAAGAGTTAAGAGTAAGAGAATTTATCTGAAATTCGTGAGCTAGATTGGGATCTCTGGGAAAGATTTGAGTAAACATATTTAGGATTGTACATCGGCGATGACTAATTATGGGGTCAAGCTTGGTTATGGGATTAGATAAATCCCTTGGACAATTAGGTACAAGAAATGATTGAAGGACACTAGGTACAAGAAATGATTGACGGACACTAGATACAAGAAATGATTTTCAGATAAATCCCCTTGAACTCACTTCATTTCCTTTACTTTTGTCAACGGTTCTCAGTAATTGCTCACCTGTGTGACCAGGAATCTGGCGAAGATGAATGATTGGCAAAGGACTATCTGCATCAAGTGGACTCTTGTGTAGAAGTTGCTATCCTAAGGGCCAAGGCAGAAAGAGCAGTTGGCCACGGGGTTTATTATGTTTGGTGCTCTACTTTTTTTTCTTCTATAGTAGAAGACGAAAGAAAAAAATATGTGAAGCTTCCCTGCTGCAACATCTCCACTTTTTCCATCTTGCAGTTCAGCAAACTTGATGCGAGAATGATGCGAAATCTTAGTGAAATACAGCAATTGGAAATTAAGCTTGAAAAAATATTAGCCCATGATTATTGATCGGTACTATTACCTCTTGTGACTGGACAAGGTACTATTACCTCTGGTGAACTACATTACTTAATTATTTCATGCTACAGCCTTTACGGGACTGGACTTCGTGTTTCTGTGTAACCTCTCTTGTTTCCAGGCACACTTGGAGGATGTGGCTGAAAAAGATGCAACTGAGAAATCTGATGCTGTAAGAGAAGCATTTTTGGCAAAACTTGCAGGAACATGCACACGAGAAGACGAAGGAGGAGAAACTAACACCAGAAAGTAGCCTTTTTATTTTTATTTTTATATGATTTGGGATTTGGTAACATAGTCCAACCACTGAGCTAATGTGAGCTACTAAAGCAAGTACCAGGTGATGTTTCTAGGAACCAAAGTTGATGTTTTTAGAAATTAGGAATCAAAGTTGCTACTTTTTATTTTTAAATCAACTAATGTCTACCTAGGCGAGTAAAAACTAACACTAGAAAGTAGCTTTTCTTTATGATTTGGGATTTGGCAAGTATGGAGTTTTCTTGGTTTCTTTTGCATTGGTTGGGGTGCACTCTTCAGACTTGCTTGTTCTAAATTCTCTTAAGAGTTTCGATTGCTGTAATCGTTGATATCTGTCGGTGTTAATTTATTTTTATTGTGTTTGTATTTTATTTGCAGGAGCGTTTACGGCAACTGGGCTAAATGAGTTTCAGTAACTCTACAAATCGTTAGAAACAGGGAAGCAAAGGTGAAGGATATGATTAGCTTTGGGAAAAATTCAAGGGTGAGACCTTTCGTCTTTATCCATTTCAGTACCTGAAGTTTAGTATCATGAGCAAATTCCATTCTAATTGAGCCAGCAAGGATGCAAAAAGGGGAAAAGACATGTGTGTGAAATGAATTTTGAAGAGATTTTGGTAGCATGATAATATAGATGATCAGCAAAATAAGTTGTACGGATCAACAGACCAGCCATACTTGAAGAGGTGTTTTCATTTAGCCAAAATGTGAACTTACAAAATATATCCAGAATGTCAAAGCACATAGTTGCTTGGATACCAAACATAGATGATTAAGGCCTTGAAACTGATCATCTTGTTGATTTAGCGTTGGTGGGTTCAACGTAAATGATCAACTAGCATGAATCTTTAAGATACTTTAGTTCCTAATATGTTAAGTTCCATAGAAGTAGGTCTTAATAGTATAGAGTCCATAGTTGTCAAATCGTGAATCGAATCGAGAATCGAAATGGTCCGGTTGCGAATCGTGAATCGAATCGAATCGTGAATCGCTCCGATTCGGTCATTTTTTTAAAAAATGCATCAAAAGTGTAGATTTCAAGTTGGAGTCAATAGAATAAATGTTTAAGAAGATAAATAGATGATCAAGTGGTCTAAATAGGCAAGACGCTTTTATAGCAAGGGATGTGGTCGTGGTCTTCCCAGTAGGTGCAAAACCGTAACCTTTTCCAGTACAATCTTTTGGAAAGTGCTATGGAAGCTTCTGAAAAGAGAGTCGACCCTTTATATGCCAGAAAAATTAAAGAAAACCCCGCAATTTATCAATTATTTCATTTTGGCCCACATGCAAAACATGGGTTTAAAATTGAACTGAATCGTATGATTCTTACGATTCGATTCATGATTCACCGATTCAGTGTATGATTCTATTACACCTGCGATTCATAGTATCGGTTCGTATCGAAAACACCCTGAATCGAACCGAATCGTATCGTACGATTCGAATCGCGAATCGCACGATTCGATAACTATGGTATAGACATCAAGTACTCTGTACTCCCTCCGTTCCATTTTAATTATCCGGTCTGGTCTCCAATGCAATTTTTATATTGTTAATAGTATTTAATCTTTAATGAATTTTATGGGAAATATGGATCTTATATGATAGATCTCATTGAGACCAAACCGGACTATTAAAATCGAATGGATGGCGTATGAAACTTGTGGGAGATAGCATGGTTATCAAAACGATTGGGTATTTGCTGTTGATTCAATCACTCTTTTTGGCGAATGCCACATTAAGTGCTTCTGGAGCATCTTCTTCTTCTTCTTCTTCTTTTTCCGTAGCTCGGGTTGAGTCTACATTTTCAAGGCAGAGCAGTTTTGATGAAGACTCGGCTTTGAAGAGTTCTTGCTGAGCCCTTTTGGTGTGTGACCTCACTTCTTGTGATGTTGCTGACTTCAACTTAGCAGCCGTTATGTCTTGAAAATTTGCAGATTTTAGGTGTATAACTCAAGGATAAAACTGTATATGCTTGTTTGTACAAATATCTCTAATCAATAAGCCTAAAGAATAAGAGGCTTGTGAAATTTGGTGTGAGTGCCCACTTTTTATCCGATTTTTCCAATTGTGCCACCTGATTGGGGAGAGTCAAGGCCAGAGGTTTTGGGTTCTTTGGTCATTCCGTGGGGTTTCTGGTCCTTCTTAGTTTTTGCCCTTCGATTTTGCTCTATTTACGGCTCATGCCATCAACAAATTTACGCTTTGTGCCATTGCCCTTGAGCCGCACGCTTCTCTTCTCTCGTCTTTTCCTTATGTCTTCCTTCGCCTTCCATCATTTTCTGCAGCCAGGAGGTGGCATGTTAAAGTTCCAACGTCGGTCTCTCTCTCAATCTGACCCAGAAACAACGAAGGTCATGAAGCAGCGTTGAAACACCTCATATACTGAGCATCGAACCCTTGCTTCTCTCTCTCTCTCTCTCTCTCTCTCTCTCTCTCTCTCTCTACAAGCAACAATTTAAAAGTCGACACAACTCACAGTGTGAAGATCCAACCTGTTTGTAGGTAATCTACAAACCCTAAGCTTGGCTATATATGTTCGGTTTTCCAGTTGGTGCTGAATGTTTGTGCTTTGCGTGGTCGAGAGGCTGGACGTTGTTCGGTGCTTTCCGGTGGTGGCTTGTATTTGTTATTGTAATTTGTTCCAAATCTCTAATCAGATTGTTTGATTTAGGCAATAGTGCTTGCTTCTCACACACACCCCAAATGTGGAATGTTAGACTGGATTGGGAATTAGAGCATCCGAAGCAAACCAGCTTGGGGATAAGTTCTATTTTTGGTATTAAATATTGATTTGAAGTAATACTTGTTAGTTGTTTCATATAACTTTGTCTTAACCTCTTGCAGTTCAATGGGAAAAAGATGTACAGAGAGGCTGAAGCCGCTGAACTCTATCAAGTGCAAGTTTAGTGGTTCAAGTACGTTCTATCGATATGTGATCAACTCTTACGTGCAAGTGGTAAGTTGTTGGCTTAGTTATTTCCGGGTGGAAAATTTTTTAGGAGAACATTGTGGTTTACTCCTACCATATCAATGATCGCTTAAGCATTACCTTTTAAAAAAACTTGAGTAAGACACTGGATTATCGGATATATCTATGAGGAGTAATGTCGCTTGCATTTGAGATCTTAGCCTCAAGTAGTTGCCAATATACATTCTTGATATATATGTCAATGCCTGCACTTGTGTTTGATTTATCATTTATTCTATGGTGACAGAGGTAAAATGTATGAAAATTAATTGGAATATTTTGCTCACCTCCTTTTTACTTTGGGTCATTTTTTGTTAGAAATCATTGCCCGCATTTCCTGTATGGTAGTCTTGGTAGATACTTAAATTCCAATCACCTACAGCTCTGTACATCCCTTCTTTTCTGTATTTTGGAATTGTTTGTTCCATTTGGTTCTGTTTTTCCCAGGAAGGGTTACTAGGAGGCCTTTTGAGTCGCACCAATCGAAAGCATTCTCCGTTCTTCCCAATCATTGCATGTTTGGGCTGCTGCTTCTAATTTGAGCTTGGTAGCGAAGTTTGGAGTTGGCAAAGCTGCTAACATTTGAAAGACATGCTGACATGGTAAGATAGAGGAGCCATTACATCCCCTTTCCCCTTTTCTCTTTTAGCTTGCCACTTTATTTATGCTGAGAATATAGATATCATGGCGGGAATCTTTTTTGCAATATTTGTTCTCTACGTTGCAATTCTGCATGATTAGATGCTTTGTGCCATTTTCATAGTTCTCTGCACCACTTTGAAAAAAAGTCATTTCCTGTATTGAATTACGTAAATGCATTTGCTTCGGCTGACTGTTATACTTAAAGTCATGCTCATTTGGAGGAAGAACGATGCTACTTTTATCGCTTTGATTCCATAGAATTTGGTGACACTTATGTGACATGAACACCGTTATCTTTTGTTCATGAACATTTATATTGATGTTACGGTCTTCCTAATTTTTCTGATGAACCGACTTTTCATTCTTATGACTTGGATGTCAAACAATCCCAGTATTTTTTTTTACTAAGTTTTGATTTGGTTTTATTTTTTCAGGACTAGCAATTTGGGACACAATTAAAGCCGCCGTGGAATTATTTAGATTACATACAAAGCTGCTGATAAAGGATGGGTATTAGTCTTACTCCCTCCGTCCCTTTTTAAATGTGTTGCTTCGTAAATCCAACTTATAAAAAAACGTCATCATTACACCTTTCACATCAACTTTTTCCTCCACTTTACACTATTTACATCAACTTTTACCTCTACTTTCCAAAATTATCCTCCACTTTTATCCATCAACTCTTTACCCACTAACTTTTCAAAAGGGCAAAATGATAATTGTACAAACTTTTACCCATTAACTTTTCAAACCGCACACTTATTTAGAGACAATTCAAAATGAAAAGTTAAACACTTAAAAAAGGACGGAGGGAGTATTGTTTTGGCCTAGGTATCGGAAAAATTATGTTAGCTATAAATTATTCTCGTGTTAGTCAGATTTTGTTTACTCCCTTATCCATTTTTTTTTTTTTAAACACTTTTTCAAGTGCACTTTGCAAAATATCTACAGCTACCTTTAATGCTCTCTACGCAATGTTTAGGTTTAGGGGCTTAGCCCAATTGTTTGCGCTGGGCATCTTTGTGTTTTAATGTTGTATTTGGGCTCTTAGGCCATCAGGTGTATTTTTCATTTTTATCTGGGCTTTCAAGCATTTGGGTGTACGGGTTTTGCCCTTGGATGTTCCATCTTTTGGTTGGATCTTTTTTCTCTTTCTCGATGTATCCTTCGTCGAGTTTCTTCAATAAATATTTGTTGCCGATCAAAAAAAAAAAAAAATTTTGCTCTCTACGCAATGAAATACTTGCTGAAAAAAATCCATGCACAGAGTTCAGCCTTTTAAAATTTTCGTACGTGGTTTTGTTTATTGTGCATTTAGCATTGAAAAAACATTTTCCAATGTGTTTGTTGTTGCTTTTAACAACTGTCCCTATGGGGGCTTCTGATTAGGTGGGATGGCTTTCCGAGGATTGTCTTCTCAGTCTCGGCACATTCTCCATTTATTATCTTTTGCACAATCTCAACTTCTTATGCATGTTGTCTCCATAATGTAATGGCCGAAAAATAGCATTTAATACTCATATTTTGAATGAAATTACAAGAAATTAACTTCAACAAACGTGCAAGGCCACAGTCAATCACCTTCAGGTGACACAGGAAGTAGAGTAGTTTGGTAGCTTGGAAGGCTCATAACCTTGAGGTTGTGAGTTTAAATACCTCCTACCCTTATTCTCAAAATTACGTTCCGTTAACAAGTGATTAATGTCTGCTTTCAATAGAAACCAACGGGTTACACCGGCGTGCGAAGCACGATGGTGCCTCACCTAGTCTTCTATTATCTTCCTCCCCAGAAATTTATCGTAGTATGTCTCTTGCTACAAAATAAAATACAGTAAAGTTCTCTCGGCTCTACCACATCAACTTCGGTAATACTATGATTTTGTGAATCCATAACAGTGGTGGCCTGAAATTCGATCAGTATCTGTAATTTTTTTTGGTTGAAGTACTGTAGTTTAAAGTACTCAGCTGCTAATGTCCAAGTTTAATAAGTTCATGTTTATACGCAGATTGCGACTCTGAGGCTCCATTGTCCTTAAGTGAACAACTCACACCAAAGCACTTTCGCATGTATGCTCACAAGCTCATCATTTTCTTCGTGTATACATGTCGAATGCGTGCAGTTGGCCTATTCAAGTTATTAGGATAAAGATTCAAAATACATAGGGTGGCATCCTAAGGATAATAATGTTATAGGATGTCTAATTAAATTTCTCTAAAAAGTTATGAACATTTGTAATAGTTGATTTTCCATCAAACTAATAAGCACATTCATTAGCACTAAAATTACTAACTACAACTTGTGAGTAATTAATATGTAGTAAATAAAAACAACTCCTTTTACTCATTATAAGTGCACGGCTTAATCCGTTCCAGTGGCCTTCATTCCTATTTTAACTTGTTTGATTTCTAAGGTACTCCCTCCGTCCCTTTTTAAGTGTTGACATTTCCATTTTGGGTTGTCCCTTAATAAGTGTGTGTTTTGAAAAGTTAATGGGTAAAAGTTTGTAGAATTATCATTTTGCCTTTTTGAAAAGTTAGTGGGTAAAAAGTTAATGGGTAAGGGTGAAGGATAATTTTGGAAAGTGGAGGTAAAAGTTGATGTGGAAAGTGAAAAAGTTGATGTGAAAGGTGTAATGATGATGTTTTTTTAATAAGTTGGATTTACGAAGCAACACATTTAAAAATGGACGGAGGGAGTATTGTTTATCAACTTGGGAACTAATATTTTTCTACTATGATTACCATCAATTAAGGTGTCAATGGTTAAAACAAGTCAAGGATTTAACAGTAAATTTAATATGGTTGAGGAACAAAACAGTCGTTCGGCCGGGTGAGATGTACCGGTCGATTACTTCACGTTTTCTTTTCATCAATCTCTACTGCGAAAGCTTAAATACTCCGTTCTACGCCGTTTATTCCGATACCACATACCAGTAGTACATTGGAATTATAAATCGCTCGTAGACAGTTCTGTAGATAAAAAAAAAATGCACTCTTTTCCTTTCGGTTTCTCATGGGCATTCTGATCATTCGTATGTCGATAACTCATATAACAATATTCGACATTCCATTAGTAAACTAAATATACGTAAAAATAATTATATTTAGGGAGGTGGGTTTAACTATCTCTCCTCCGAAGACAAAGTGGTGGACTACGGGTTTTGGTGGGGAGTTGTGTGTTTGAACGGACGGTCGGCACAACGCGAACGGTGGCTGTTTTTAGGCTTTTTCGGAGTGGAACACAATTGTTTTTCGGACTGGTTTTTGTGTGACATCCGTTCCTAACGTGCATGTGCATTCCATGTAATAGTGCATTTCACGTACATTTCCATTTCATATGCAATTTGGTGTGTGGATGTGTCATGTTATTTCCGGATATATATATATATAGAGGAACTCTCCTGTCCGGGACCCTTGGGTCCGGATCTCATAGTTCCGGATCAAATTTTGACGATCCGAGCCGTCCAATGTAAATGTAATACTGTAAATGTACATTTTTTGCGAAAAAATGCTTGGATCAAGCCCTTCCGGGTATTTTTTTTTGAAGATTTCCCGCGTGGACCTTGGAAAACACCTTTTGAACACATTGGACGGCTCGGATTTTCCAAAAACATTTTCTAAATGCTTCAAAACGCTTCAATCCGGGATTTCCGGGATCCTTGACAGGATAATTCGTGTATATATATATATATATATAAAGATGTAATAATAACAGTATATGTATAATTTGAGTGTAGTATAGTCTGCATTAAATACCTTACAAGCTTGTGTTTCAATTATGTGTGTAGCTTGTGGCCTAAAAAAAAAAAGAAGAAGAAGAAGAGAGAATTAGAAGTCAAGAGGAGAAGGGACGTGGAAGATAGGGGAGAAATGACCCCTTTGTTTTAGTTGGCCCATTAATTATTTGTGGAAAAATCTAGCATAAGGGACACCTCATGCCTTAAGGGTAAGTCTTTCCTTTCTCTGCTTGTGTTCACCGAAGAAAGAGTGAGAGAGTGAGAGACAGAGAGTAGGAAGAAGGGAGAAGCTCGGGGATAATCTGAAAAAGGTAAGATTCTATGGTTTTTCATCAAAACTTTGCATAATTTTTCTTTTATTAAGTCTTATCCTTGATGAATTTTCGAATATAGTTCCTGAACTCGAAATGATATGAGATTTTTCCTTTGGGTACCTATACGTATATTTGAGCTTGTGTAAAACTTTTGTGATTTTATTCAAAGTACAGAATTTATTAAAAATGTTTTACTGATCTGCTGTTAGTTGAAACCAGTAGCCGACAGTACTGCCACACTTCACGGAAACGGACATATTCTAGCCTAGAAAACTCGAAATTTCATTATTCCTAATTTGTTAGAAACTAGACACGTAGAGTTTTCAGAATCTATAAGCCAAATACCCTAATTATTTCTAAGATATAGCAGTTTTAGTTTGAAGTTGGAGAAAAATCTGTTTTTGTGAATTTATAGCTAGTTCTTAGTCTGTTTGGTGTCTGTTTAAAGATAGCTACTAAGCTCAAAAAATTCTGAATTTTTGATATGATGTTTATGTATGTGTGTATAATCTGTGGTAAAAATTTCGTTGAAAACGAAAGCGTAGATTAATTCTGTAAATTCAGAGACCACAAGGGATGTATGTTGTTTTATGCGTGTTCATGCATTGCACTTGCATTTAAGCATGGGGTGAACACGAGACTTATGGATGTCTTATAATCTATATTTTAGGTGAGGATAACGTGAGGAGGATCATGGTTATGTCTCTAGCTCGTAGAAGATAGAGTCTATAGCGAAGTTGGTCTTTTTGTCAGTTGAGAATGTACAACTTCTATAATAAATTTAAATGTTGTGTTTTTCAAATTGTGCAATTGTCGTGTAATTATTACTATTTTGTAAACTCTTCTTATGAATTTGAGAATATTTTGGCAATATTTTTGTTTAGATGGCTCAAATGATTTTAGGTGGGTGGAAAGAGAATTTTTATGCCTCTTGTGCCAATGTTCTAGTTTGCAAGCTTGGTTGTTGCTTGCATTCGTGGGCTCTGTAATTCGTGGGCTGTGCAAGCTTTTTGTAAGTTGGCAAACATGGTGGGCATTTGCCGGTAAGCTTTGCTTACCTTGTGGGCTGCACCTACCATTGTTGATAAAGAATGGCCCTCGTCACCGCCACTATATGTGAGCCTGTGAACGAGGTAACGGTACCATCTTAACTCTCGGTCGTGAGGTAGAAGACTCATTGGAACACTTGGTAAAACTTATGTGTTATCATTATGGAGAGTGGGTAAAATATGATTATTGAAATCTTTTTGGAAATGTCATTGAGAAGAGTTTGTGAAATTAGAAAGTTGGTTCAAAATTTATGCGGTGGGTGTTTTCTTTGCCGTATTACCAAAATGGGAGTTGGTGTGATATTTAAAACTTCGATCCATCTAAGGTGTTAAGCATTTCTTTTATTATGTTGCTAATGCACATTATCTTATAACCTTTTGGTTGCAGATACCTGGATGAGCTAAACGTTGGTCTAACTATAGTGCCAGTCTGGTGTTCATAGTGGTTGTTTTTGTAACTTTTGTCAGACTGTGGGTGCTATGTAAATATTAATTTGTTAGGGTCGTGTGATTGTGTAGTAGTCAAGTACTTTGGACTTGTACTAATGTGGGGAGTCATGAACACCTAGTTTGCGTATGACTATGGAGTTGATGTAATAATATCTTTTGTGTATTTTTGTTGCAGGTTGTAATTATTTATATTTTAGTTTATCTCATATGGATGCGAGTATTCTGATATGTGGATTGGTGGTGTCAGGTGTTCTGCCACTCTGTGCAGGCTAGATCCTGCCAGTGTGGGGTGTGACATTTTGGGGTTGGTTATGGAGTTGAAATGCGGTAGGTTTCAGTATGGTTTCATGAGTGGATTCGGTTTTTTAACCGCTGAAACATGAGCTGTTTTTATAGTAGGTTTTGAGGCAGTTTAAGGGTTGATTTGGGACTATTTTTGGGAGCTAAATGGTGGTGGACAGCAGGGAAGAAAATAAACCATGCATGGTAGTGGTAAGATATACTTGTTGAAGTTTTCTAATCCAAACTCTCTCTCTCTTTTTTCTTCCGAAAATGAAAAAAAAAAATAGAAGTGAAGCTTTGTCTTTTAAAAGGGCACTTGGGTTGGAAGAACTTTTAGGCTGGGAAAGGTCCACGTATCAGTAGACAAAATAAAAGGAAGGGAGGGTTTTGGGGACGTAGCTAGGGTGGTTGGGTAGTTCTAGGATATGATGGCTATTAAGTATCCACTAGTGTCGGGCTACGTGCTTCGCACGTAATTGCGTACTCATTGATTATTTCGACATAAGGGTGAGGCTAAAAACTTTGGAAAGTATGCTTGAAATTTTGCAAGAGTATGATGGAAGAAGTTAGAGAAGTCTGATTATGAAATAATTATTGGTAAGAGAAGTCATAAAAGGACCAAGGTTCCTTGTTTTGTACGTACACAAGTCACAAAAGGATCAAAGCCCCAACCATAAATTTGTTTCCTCTACAAAGTCAGAGCATACAACACATGAACCTTTCAAGCTCTTCTTACATGTCAAACAAATTGATAATATGAAATCATTCGCAAGAACTATGGAATTCTAGCATTGTTGACGACAAAAAGTAATCATCTAGCATGAACCAGGGTCAATACATATGAGGTTATGAATTTTCTCATCTGCTTCATTTTTACCATACCCGATTTTCATGTCCATGGGGCTATCAGCTAGAGTGTGATTAGCTGAAGAGGTAAATGTGAGATGATTAGATGCAAGTAACACCACATCGGAGCTTACTACACCATAATGCTATTGATTCTACCAATTGAAATTTCATGTCAATCTTAGCTGACGATCACGTGCGTCCAATATTATGCGCTTTAATGAAAAAAGAAGAGGCTTCCTTAGGCTCAAGTTTCTAATCAAGTTGATAAAACACAAATGATCACACCTAATTTTTGCTTAAAAAAATTACCTCAGCTCTTTGATTTACCACCAACCTCCATGATTTAAGGGCTTTATGGACAACAAAGGTGGCAGTAATTCTGCACCAGCCGAATGAATAATTCAATTTAAAACTCGAAGAAAGAAGCTAGATCTCTCACTGCTAAAATACACAACATAATGGCAATCAAGATCTAAACTACCAAATCTCCTAAAACATTCACAAAACCATTAGCTCAAATACTCAACCATGCTCACACACAAAGGGATGGAGAAGGAACGATAGCTGTGGAGTACATAAAATTGTGATATTTATTGCTCAAGCAGAATTGGCAAAACATGAGCCAGTCAAGAAATCTCAAGATTAGTCCTTGAAAGTTGAAACATACGCCATTTTGGAATTTCAAAGAAGAAATATGTCTGAGATGCTATAACATCCAAGTGAAAGGGATTAATATATCAAGAGGGATATAGTTGCCACATATTCTCACGAATCATAAGATAATCCATCAAAAAAAAAAGAAGCCAAAAAGCTGAAAAACATATAGAAATGAAGACACATAAAGTAGAAATTCCGAAAAATGTATCCTCTAAGCAAGCTTACAAATACCATGCCAAAACAATGTTCATGACAGGTTGGTGGGGGTAGCAAGTGGTATTAAAACCACCAAATTATTAGATCAGTACTCATTTTCAAAAATTTCAAATAAGGAAGGTTTGGAATTGGAAGAGGTACAATGACAGTTAAAGAGAGAAAAACTTGGAACATAATCTATTCGGAACACTTGTTCTAACCTTGTTCATGCTAAATGAGGGAGTAACATGCACCCATCATTTCTCATTCAGACATCCCCAACATGAATGTGAAGGCAACAAAAAAATGGAAGCCTAATGTAGTTACTAATAAAAAACTTCAATAGAAAACATAACCAAAGGTATCCAAATTCTATTTCTTTGCTAATA
This sequence comes from Vaccinium myrtillus, assembly GCA_016920895.1. Classification (NCBI taxonomy): domain Eukaryota; kingdom Viridiplantae; phylum Streptophyta; class Magnoliopsida; order Ericales; family Ericaceae; genus Vaccinium; species Vaccinium myrtillus. The sequence continues at coordinate 27,457,276 of CM029270.1, forward strand.
TGGAAACCCCAAAACAGATGATCTGCTGGATGGAACCAAATAAATTAAAATATAAGATGATGGCATATTTGCTACAAGTGATTAGCCTAGCCCTAAAACATATATACAAATAAAACCAAACAAAAGTTCATTCCGCCGATAAAAAAAAAAACAAAAGTTCATTCCATTAGTGTATTTATATTTTCTTAGCATTTTGCTACAGCTATGAACCTGTCTTGAACATTTTCATAGAAATCAAAATAATATATAAAACCATACTGGATCATACCAATTGGATGTTTTTATCTTTTTCTCATTCCTGATGTTTGTGGCTGTCAAGTGTCGAGAGGAGCAGATGCTTCGAGTTTCGTTACCTTGACCATATGTGGAACTTAAAACCTTAACTGTGACAAAATATACTAAGTCATTTGAAAAAATTCTCAGGTTTAATGCTATTCTCATTCCATATAAGCTATAAAGAATGCTTTGCCTGAGGTTACTGCTATAACTAACAACTGACGCAACAAAACAATCATTTTAGGTAGACCAAAATTATGTCGTCATGTTCTCTGCAATAGTAGTGGGAAAAGGGGGGAAAAAGCTTCACCCAACCGATGGTGGAACAAATAAGATACATGTACTGAGTCCGAAAATAATGTCAAGAAATCCTCTTACGGAAATATGATGCGGAAAAAAATTAGAAGCTTTAGATGTAAAGCTTTACTATGTTGCATAACCCAAGAACAAAGTTTCTGTGTCGTATATCCCAAATCTGTTGATAAAAAATAGCTGAAACATGAGGACATCAACAAAACAAAAGAGAGACTTGATAGAAGCTACAACGATGATTCACAACTCCTAAAATCAAAATGCTATGTTCAAAATCACCGAATCCCAAGAGTCACATCTCGAAAAACAAACACCAAAAATTGAATAAATCACACGGAGACCAAATTTGGAAAATCCTTGTAGTCCACAAGATCTATACAAACTGGAAAATAACAGCCAAGGAAATAAAATCCTAGAAAATCTTGCCCTTCGTTGTAACCCATATATTGAAGATTCTGATTTTCGCTTGAGATTTTAATTTTTTTTTTCAAGCTTCAGAGGGAGTAAAATCTAAATATATAATGCATCCACCAAAAAAGGGGAAAAACACGTCTTCCAAGCTTGATAGACTTGAAAATCTTAGCATCCAACTTAACTACATGCAGTATATCGATATAGTAACTGTGGGGGAAGCAAAAACAGAAACAACAACATATCATTTACCTCTTTGGTCTTGAAGGTTTAAAGTGCAGGTTTCCATATCGACTACGTGGATTCCAAATTATCCCATCAGCCTTGATGATTCTGCGCGAGAATCAGTGTTCGATCAAAACATCAAAATCCAAATAAACGATGTAAGAAAAGAACAAAAACCAAGAGAAAAAAAAATACAGATTAGCAGCACACTCGCCAAAAGGCTAGAGAGAGAGGTCATCAGAGATGAAGGAAACAAGCAGAGAGAAAGAGGGATTCAGAGAACTGTGGTAGGTATACTTCCGAAACAAATCAAACTAATAATACTACGACCGTCAAAATATGTTCCAAAACCCAAACCATAACCTATACATTGCACAACATCTATATCTTCAGTTCAACTAACCAAAGAAATGAATTTCTAAGCATAACAAAGCCGCTAAAATATTGCCATTCATTTCAGAAGAAGGAAAATACAAGTTCCCGATATCCCTGCTCTAATGGAGGATGACTTGCTTAAAATCGTTGGTGTTTATACAGGTCTGCTCCATTAGAATCATAGATTGTGGTCGTAAGGAAACCATAAAAAAGTTCTAATTCTTTTACTTCCTATAAAAGATATGCTGCCAAAGCAAAAAAAAATATCATAGCAGACATGTTGTATATATTTTCCAGAGAGCAACAAGCCTCAAAAGATACAAAAGATTGTGGTACTGGTGGCTATCCACAATACCTAGCTGATTGCAACAAGAGAAAACAATTTTGGTAACTGGATTCCTCCATCGAGTTTTGTTTCCATGATAATCTCTTCCATAGTACCTACAAAAAAAAAAAAAACCTTTTTACTCAATTTATTACTGTAATGAGACAGCCAATCAAAGAGATACTTCCATTTTTCACAATATAACAATAGGTCTCGATAGTTTTAGATGTGTATCACACATCTATTTCATTAAACTTCAAGCTAGGGAAAGGTAGAAGGTTTATTTCCTGTTTTACCATATATGATAGTGTGTATGTAGCCTTCACCCTTTAGGATAAACTACCTTGTTCCATCTTCATATGATGACCTGCTTCATTTAAAGACCATTCAATCAAAGTCTCCAAAACTGCTTGTCCACATGTCCAATACTGAAAACTTTGAGAATTAATTGAATAGCTTACTCAACACTAATAAAAAGACACGAATACATTAACATATAGATACGGACATGAAAGAGATGATGTACATATCCAATGTCTTGAGCTTTCAGCAAGTTGAATAGTCCATCCAAAGTAATCTGGATCAAGACTGCATTTCACCTAAATGTTACTGAAAATACAGCTATGACTAAATCATTCACATCTTCATACAAAGAAACTCTCACACAAGCATATAAAAGACAACCAGTACAAAATCACCAATCCCTATGCAGACCTTTGGGCCTCAAAGCCAACAGTTTGGAGCGAAATGTTGAATCAAGACAAAAGGTCCAATTTCCTCACACGAATCAAAATATAAATCCCAAAAAGTAAATCTCAAAACAAGAAGAATTACCTTCCACAGGCACGTTAAGCTCGTGTCAAATTTGGAGCAGTCGCAACTGTCAATTGATGCCTCTATTGGAATAATTATGTAATCACAAGCATATAAGCACAAAGATCAATACCACAACACAATTAATGGATATTAAACCCTAGTTTTGTATTTGGGACAAAATGAAGGAACAATCAACATAGACCTGATGAAGCCTTCTTTGAACAATCACTCTTGGCTTGTTCTCTTCCTTCCAAACCAACCTTCCGAACCCTAACAAGTTGACACAAAGTTTTAGGCAGTAAAGAAGAACAATGTGAGCAAAGCTACGGTTTTCAAACCTATTCACACCTAAAAGTATAAAATAGAGCTCAAACAGGAGATAAACTCTAAATCTCCAAACATAAATCGAAATTTGGAACTAAATTGACAAGTTTCAAATCAGCAAGAACGACTGATTCTCCCTCCGGTTCTAACACAGAGAAGTCCTTCTACCTTTTTTTCAGTCGATTCTATGGGTATTCCAGAAACTCTCAGTTCTTCAATTCGTTAATTTCATTATATACATGTATGAATATGAACTAAAAACTCAATCACAAATTTCAGAGATAGAGAGCGCAAATAAAAAAGGAAAACCCACCTAAACAAGGCACACCACTCTTCTCCAATTTCAACAACAATGCCTTCCTTTTATACCGCCTGGCGCCGCAGCAACAGTGGATCGAACAAAGTAGAGGACGACATAGCCGCAGCAACGGTGACATAATAAGGGAGGAAGGGAAAAGTACAAAATTTACAGCAGAGAACAGTAAAATCTGCAATTTTCCGTACGCGAAGTGTGGTACTTCCTTGGGGTTTCCTTCATCTCCAAGCTTTTTTAATTAAAAAATGAACCAGAATGACCAGAACTCCACCGAAAAAATTACTATATGAGCAGGAAATTACAACATTACCCTAAAGTGGCAATCTCTATGAAAGCTACCCTAAAATGACAATGAAATTACAAAAATACCTAAAGGTGGCAAGCGACCACTCTTCTCTCCCTTTATATACAAGTGTGTTGATATATAATTATATATGTAAATATGGGTTTACCGTTGGGAGGGCTAGGTAATTAGGTGTACCGTGCTCATACACTCGGACCTCTCGACGCGTAGGAAATTTCAAGAGAAGTCACAAAAAAATGCATAACTACATGAAATGAAATTTTTTAAATAAAAATGTTATTCAAAAATTTGGACCATTACAGATCGGGGCATGACTATATACTCATGAGGTTACAGTCAGCTCCTCGTGAGCCTAGTGGTATGGTTAGTCCTTGGGAAAATCATCATTGTGAGGCGATTGATGAATTCGACTAAGGAGATAACTTTGCCCATTCATCTGGGCTCCTAGTCAGGGCAAGCAAGGGGGAGTTGAATCACGATTAGCCATAGACTTGGTGGTTATGTGGGAGGATGTTATCGAGGTTGAGAACTTAGATGAAAATGTAAACTAAATGCTAATTGATGAAATCAATTGCATGTTATTCAATTATGTACTTCCTTTTGAATATATATGATTTGTGGTTAATTTCAATGTAAAAGTTGGAAAGTAAGAGTTAGCTCTTGAGTGATAGCTCGCTCATGTTACTATTATTGGCCCTGACATATCACGCCAGACATTGTAGGTGCAGGAGAAGAACCCTACTACTGAACAAAAGAATTTGCAGTCAAGCAGGCGTAGGAGGAGAACTAAGATCAAGATCTTAATCTAAATCTTTAGAAGCCTACAATCTCCCTATTTTTGTGTTGGAACATGTAATCTAATTTCCCAACAAAAGTATTATGTTTATTTGTAATCAAACTAAAAGATCGTTTATGTAATTTCTGTTGCTTTATAAAGGAAATCCTTTTTTATCTAAATTAATATTTTATTAAATGATTCAAATAATGCTTCCGAAAATCAGGCGTTACATGAGGAGACTCCTATGTAAAATAAGAGGAATCTAGCTTTTTACTTAAAATCCTTGGCAAAGTGTAGGCATGACAATCTAGGCCGAACTGATAGGTATTCGAATCATAGTCGATATTTTTCCCCGAACCGTGATTGATTCCACGGCTATAGTGGTGGCTGATAATTGATCAGGTTCAGTTTGGTTATGGTTTTGTCTGTTATCCGAACTGCACTGAACCAAAACCTTGAAATTACATAATTACCCCTTTATATAACACAATTTTAGGGTTCCAGCAGGACTAGCTTCCACATATCTTAAACATTTTGACTATGAAGAGAGAGACAACTAGCGAAGGGCGCCTTCACTCACTATATCAGTTCAGTCTTCCTCTTCGCCGATCGACTTTGCCGTCAATCTTCGTCTCCTACGATCCAATCTGCCATTGATCTCCCTCTAAGAATAAAGGATGTAAGTCTGTGTGTGTGTGTGTGTGTGTGTGTGTGTGTGTGTGTGTGTGTGTGTGTGTGTGTGTGTTTCAAGGTTTTAGCTGAATCTTCTCTTTCGTTGATTGACTTAAAGTAGGGTTTGCTATGATGTCATTTTAGTAGATGAGATTCATGAGAACCCTTTGATTTTCTTTGTTTATTTTGTTTTGCAACTCCATTTGATTTCAAATTTTGGAACTTAGAATACTCCATTTTTTCAATTTACTTTGATCCATTTTTTTAATTTTTTTTTGTTTCTAAGTGATGCGTATAGGTTAAAAGCAAAAGAGTCACCTTGTCTAGATCTGTTTTTAAACTGGAGTCAACTTGTCAAGACCGTGCTTGCTAATTTAGGTTAACATAATTGTATGACTTGCATAGATGTCAATCAAGTCTAGTAAGGAGCTTTCTACTCCTTAAACAACTTTCTTTTTTAATTATGTTGGAGTAAATGATTTTGAGTAGATATGGGTGGAGTGGGTAAAATTCAATTACATAGGAGTAAGCTCTAGCACGTGCGAACCACATGCTCAGCCTGAACACCAAGTGAGGGTGGCTCAGTTCGGGGGGACGACGTCAAGGTGCCCCAACATATTGCCAAACAAGGTGGGCCATGTGCACGGTCAAGATGACACAAGTGGGTACACGGGAGTAGCGTCAAATAAGTGGATGGCCGGTAGATTATTCTAGAAGTGTGAACACCCCGCGGAGTTCACAAAATTGATGTTTGGAAAACGGTTTTGATTGGTTGAATGGAGTCGCCACCCGGGTTTGAGGACTGTACCCGAGAAACCAGTTGAAAAATAACTCTTTTACCCTTAGGATAGAAAATATTTCACTGGCCTTTTAAAACGAGATTTCTCGGGTCCGGGAGCTAGGTTACGAGAGGGGAAGGAATTTAAAACACCCCTCTTGCCCGGCACGGCCACCGGTCTCTACTCAATGCTCAAGGGATCTTGGAAAATGCCGTTTGAATGGACTTTAATCACAAATTTATACAAGAGCACATCAATAAAATCAACGAAATGAGTGTGGATGTTTGTGCTTGTGTCATATGTGTTTAATAACCCTGCATGAGACACTGAACTGCATTAAACTTTCTCAAATCACACCTGAAGACCTCAACATACACCCACGGGCCCAATACAAATCACACCTGGATCACTAACTAGACACCTGGATCAAACTGGTCTAGGCGCCTGGACCAATGATGGGCGCCTGGAAAAGGTTAATCCAAGCGCCTGGAAGCACTATGGGTGCCTGGAACACATCAATACAGGCGCCTGGAGCATTGATCTGACAGAAAATTCTCCAATCTAGGCCTCAAAGCAAACAACAAATGTAATAGTTATAACCTGTTCTCACATGCTCAGATTGATGTTTGATGACTCCATGGACTGAATGGATCTCAGAATCAACTTTATGACATGATATGAACTTAGAAATCTATGATATCTAGATGTATGATGGATTAAATGAAGAACATCTAATTGGTCTTAAATGTGCACCATGCTCATTTATGCATTTGATGAGCTGCCTACAAAAGACAATATGCACTTCTTAATTACAATGCAAGAAAACCTTCTCTTTTGAACCTTGATTCACTTCAAAATATCATAAACCATGTTTTTTCTTTTTAAGTAGTTAACTAAATCATGCAAGGTCAGTAAGAAATGCAAATGACCAGTAATGCTTCAAATAACCAAGAGAAAAAGGTAAATGTGTAAAAATCATGGCAACACAAATGGGATCCAGGCGCTTGCATTATGCAGGTCCAGGCGCCTGGATCAGGTGCAGGTGTATGTATAAAATTTTCTCTTTTGTGACACTTTCAACCTTCCCAAACCCCAAACTAATATTGGTGATCAGTAAAGTTTAGGTGGTACTCCCCTCAGGGCCCTTGAACACTGTTTTGGTAGAAAATCTATCTTTGGAAGCTTGATTGTTGAACTTTTGGAGCAAGTTTGGGTATTATTTGGTGGTTGATTGAGCTAGGATTCTGTTTCTAGAGCATTGAGGGACTGATTATAGGTATTGAAGTTGGGGTTTGTTTAAGAGGGATGAAAAAATGTTGATTTGAAGTGGAAAAGAGTAGGTTTGTGAATGGAAATGAGTGAAACTGAGAGGGATCAGTTTGGGGATGGAGATTCTGGTGTCATTTCAGCAGCATAACAGTAGAAGAGTGGGTGGGATTGAGCCTCTTCCAAATGGAATGGGATGAGGTGTTTAAATAGGCACCAAGGGTGCAAAAAGGTCACTAGGAACCCTTAGGAGGTCAGCCAAGGGGGTCCACCAGGATACCCTATCTTCCATCCATTATTTGCTGCAAAAAATCTCTGCCAAGATCTCCAAGACGCTCCTCCCCACCCATTTCACCTTGGGATGCAAGTATCTGGAGTGAGTCCAGGCGCCCATAGTGATCAAATCCAGGAGCCTGGATTCAATGTGGGCGCCTGAAATCATTCAATCCAGGCGCTTGGACTTGGAGATAGTACAAGATTCCAAACTTCGTGGGGCCGCTCCGGGTGTTACCGAACTTCATTTTGCGCACGGTTTGAAGCGTTTAAAAGCTTGTCAAGTCTACTTTCTAACACAAGTGGTTTGAACCCAAGATGATTTGTACATCAAAATCTATGACCATTTTACCCTCAGAAGGTCGGGAAAATAAGTTGTTTTGGTAAAACGTGCATATCTCCCTCATTTCAAAATGGATTGGGACATTATATATATAAAAAAGAGGGTTTTGAATGTACTAGAAGGTCATGAAAGACCGGGTTTATTTTGAGGAGGTTTTGGAGGGGTTTCCAAGTTCACAATCAAGCCTCGCGTGCTCTTATCGGGCATTTTGATCTTGGGGATGCTTGATAAGTTTCTCAGGTCAAAATCGGGGTGTCTACAAGAAGGTTCTAGATTGCAGATCCTATGTAATAGGAAAGAATCCCATGAATAAAGGGATTTCCATTAAGATTCCATATTGGAAGAGGATTCCAATATGGGCAAGGATTCCTAACGTGAATAGAATCCTTGTAGAATAAAGATTGTCTCGCTATATGAAACACGTCTCATAGAGGAAATGAATCCTAATGGGAATAAGATCCTAGGGCAATGAGGACCCTTCGTAAACAAGTAACCTACACTTATAAATAAGACCTGATACCCATGAAGAAACGTACGCTGTAATTCGTATTTACATGCTTTGTGTGCTTTGGCTTAGTTCAGTAACGCATTACTAACTTAAGTATCAGAGGACCTTTGCCGACGAGAGGCAAATGTGCTCTAACAGTTAATTGTCTTTGTAGTGCTAGGGTTCCGGCGAAGAGTGCATATTGTTGATCTTATAGAGGCGTGAAAATAACATATCCGGATTTTCCCCTATACAATGGGTTTCAACCTATGAAGCACAGGTGCGATACGGTACGGGTGTGAGTAAGTGATACGGGGAAACCCAAAAAAACTAAGGTAATACAGCGAGGGTGGGACAAATATATATATATTTTTGTTATAAAAGCTCTGTATGGAGCTTCGTATGGATGACCATATAGATCTTGGGGTGTGTGCCAGTATTAAATGTATTGGTTGAGTTTTGGCTATATAACATTGTATCGTCCAGCCAAGAAGAACACAATATACGAGCAAAGAGAGAAAGAAAAGACAGAAAGAAAAACACCACTCTGAATAATATTTGAGTAGTCCAGAAGACTAACTTTTCTACATATTTGTGTCCAGCACTTTGTTTACTTTTCAGCTCTTGTTATCTGCTTGGTTTCATAACACGTTATCAGCACGAGACTCTAGCCTACTGAGATAGAGACAATGTCGAACTATACGAAATTGGAATTTGCTGCCCTTGACATTTCGGGAAGAAATTATCTGTCATGGATCCTTGATATAGAGATTCATCTCGATGCAATGGAAATCGGAAAAACGATCACAAATGGTAATAGTGCGTCCCTGAAGGATCGCGCAAGGGCCATGATCTTCATCCGACATCACCTCCACGAGGACCTGAAGTCCGAGTATCTCACTGTCAAAGACCCACTAGTTTTGTGGAACAATCTGAAAGAAAGATATGGGCACCAAAAGACAGTCATGTTGCCTAGAGCTCGTTATCATTGGATGCACCTAAGATTTGAAGATTACAAATTGGTTAGCGAGTATAATTCTGCCCTATTCAGAATTGTTTCACTTATGAGACTGTGTGGGGAGAAAATTACTGAAATGGATATGTTGGAAAAAACATATTCCACGATTCACCCCAGAGACATGAATCTATCACAAACATATAGGCAGAGGGGCTATGAGAAATACTCGGATCTGATATCCTGTCTTTTGGTAGCTGAACAAAACAATGAATTATTAATGAAAAATCACGAGTCTCGCCCAACCGGGTCTATGCCGTTTCCAGAAGCAAACGGAGTCTCATTCCACAGTCAGAGAGGTGGCCGCGGCCGTGGCCGAGGTCATGAGCGCGGACGCGGACGGGGGCGTGGTGGCCATAACTACCAAGTCCGTGGAGGACACATCAAAAAGCCCAGCAAGAAAACTTATTTTCCCCGGAAGTGGAATAAGTGGGATAGGTCGGATGTATCCCAAGGAAAGGGAAAGGATTTACAAGCTAAACCTTTTAAGAATACAGAAGATTCATGTTACAGATGTGGAGTCAAAGGTCATTGGTCGCGTACCTGTCGTACGCCAAAACATTTGGTTGATCTTTACTAGGCATCCATCAAGGGGAAAGGAAAAGAAGTTGAAACCAATTTCCTTGATCATGTTAATCAAACTGACCCTTTTGAACCTTTTGATTTTTCATCTTTTGATATGTCTGATTTACCTGCTGGACCTAGTGGGACAAAAGATGATTTCTTTGATGATGGAGATGACTACCCTGATTGGTCCATGCATTTGGACTAAATAAGTATCATTGCTTATGTTTGAAATAATAGTCTAAGGACTAATCTATCTTTCAATAATATTGTAAGAGATATGTCATGTTGTATTTGATTTTGGAATAAAAGTTTCAAGATGTGTTTCAGTTACTTATTTATGAAATTTTTAAATTTATATTTTTGCATTTAGGAGCATGGATACTAATGGGACATTATCAAATGCAAAGATAAATGGTGAAGATATCTGTCTGGTAGACAGTGGTACGACACATACTATTCTTCGAGATAACAGATATTTCAAGCATTTGACAAAGATAAAAGCTTATGTCAATACAATATCAGGTTCTGCGGACCTAATTGAAGGCTCTGGAAGAGCAAATATTGTTCTAGCAAACGGAACAAATTTAAATATTGACAATGCTTTGTATTCTACCAGATCCAAAAGAAATCTGTTAAGTTTTATGGATATACGTCGTAATGGTTATCATATTGAAACCACAAACGAAGGCAGAAAAGAATATTTGTATATCACTTCTAATGTGTCTAGCTGGAAGCTAGTATTAGAAAAAATTTCTGCATTATCTTCTGGGTTATATTATACGACGATTAGAACAATTGAATCATATACTGTGATGCACCAGAAGTGCTCCAACCCAAAACTTTTTATGCTATGGCATGATCGCGTTGGGCATCCAGGTTCAATAATGATGCGTCGTATTGTTGAAAATTCACAAGGGCATCCGTTAAAGAGCCAGAAGATTCTATTACCCAAGGATTATCCATGTAATGCCTGTTCACAAGGGAAACTGATTATTAGACCATCCATCTCCAAAGTGATTGTTGAATCACCATCATTTTTACAAAGAATACAAGGAGATATTTGTGGGCCGATACACCCACCATGTGGACCATTTCGATATTTCATGATTCTAGTTGATGCCTCAACTAGATGGTCACATACCTGTTTATTGTCTACACGAAATGTTGCATTTGCTAGATTCCTTGCTCAGATCATTAGATTAAGAGCACAGTTCTCAGATCATCAAATCAAAACAATTCGTCTTGACAATGCTGGAGAGTTCTCATCTCAGACATTTAATGATTACTGCATGTCAATTGGTGTTGATGTTGAGCATCCTGTTGCACATACTCATACCCAGAATGGTTTGGCTGAATCTTTTATTAAAAGACTTCAGTTAATTGCTCGACCATTGCTTATGAAAACAAAATTGCCAGTTTCTGCTTGGGGACATGTTATTTTACATGCTGCATCTCTGATTCGTGTTAGACCAACTGCATATCATAAATATTCACCCACACAGCTTGCTCTTGGTCAACAACCGAATATCTCTCACTTAAGAGTTTTTGGTTGTGCTGTGTATGTGCCTATTGCACCACCCCAACGTACTAAAATGGGTCCACAACGTAGGCTTGGGATTTATGTTGGTTTTGATTCTCCATCTATAATTAGATTCCTCGAACCCCTAACAGGCGATGTGTTTAAGACACGTTTTGAGGATTGTCATTTTGATGAATCAGTTTTCCCACCATTAGGGGGAGATAGGTCGAAGCCAGAAGCTCGACGTGAAATTACTTGGAATGTTTCGGCATTATCTCATCTTGATCCTCGTACTAATCAATGTGAACTGGAAGTTCAAAGGATCATTCATTTGCAAAGTATTGCAAATCAGTTACCAGATGCATTTACAGATGCAAATAAAGTAACCAAGTCTCATATACCAGTTGCCAATATCCCAGCACGGATCGAAATTCCCACAGGACAATTACTAGTACAACAGCTGATGAATCTAAAGCACTCCAGAAGCGTGGGAGACCTATTGGTGCCAAAGATAAATTTCCCCGGAAGAGGAAAATCCAAGGCAAACAAACTGAAGCCCCAGAAATAGCTGATACTCTTGAGGGGATCAAGCTAATAAATGTAAAATCTCATGAAGAGACTAAACCCGCAAATGAAAGAATGAATTTATCAATATTTCCTCCTACTTCTGAATCTCCCGAAGAGAAATCTCCCGAAGATTTATTTCCTGAAATGGAACAGGTACCTGAGAATAATGAGATCTCAATACATTATATGAGTACGGGAGAAATGTTGGACGGAAATAAAACCGTTGTCAACAACGCGTTTTCATTTAAGGTTGCTCTTGACATTACTAGAAGTGATGATGAAAGTGAACCACAAACTGTCGAAGAATGTCGACGCGGAAATGATTGGCCAATGTGGAAAGGAGCAATTCAAGCAGAATTGAACTCTCTCGCAAAGAGAGAAGTATTTGGACCTATAGTTCAAACCCCTGGAGGAATACAGCCGGTGGGATACAAATGGGTGTTTGTGCGAAAGCGCAATGAGAAAAATGAAGTTGTGAGATATAAAGCACGACTTGTTGCACAAGGTTTCTCGCAGAGACCTGGAATTGATTATGAGGAGACATACTCTCCCGTAATGGATGCTATCACATTCAGATTTTTGATTAGCTTGGTAGTTACAGAATGTCTGGACATGCGTCTGATGGACGTTGTGACAGCATACTTGTATGGATCACTAGATGCTGACATATACATGAAGGTCCCCGAAGGATATACTATGCCTGAAGCATGCAGTTCAAAACCCCGAAGTGTTTATTCGCTTAAGCTACAAAAATCTTTATATGGGTTAAAACAATCTGGTCGTATGTGGTACAAACGCCTTAGCGACTACTTGTTAAAGGAAGGATATGAAAATGATCCTATTTGTCCATGTATTTTTACTAAGAGATCAAACTCTGGTTTTGCAATTATTGCGGTTTATGTCGATGATTTAAATCTCGTGGGAACTCCGGAAGAGCTCATAAAAACCGCCGAATATTTAAAGAAAGAGTTTGAGATGAAAGATCTTGGCAAAACAAAGTTTTGTCTCGGCCTGCAAATCGAGCATTTGCCAACTGGAGTTCTAGTACACCAGTCGACATATACGGAAAAGGTTCTTAAGCAATTCTACATGGATAAAGCACATCCATTGAGTACTCCTATGGTTGTTCGATCACTTAATGTGAACAAAGATCCATTTCGTCCCCAAGAAGAGGGAGAGGAAATTCTTGGTCCGGAAGTACCATATATGAGTGCCATCGGTGCACTTATGTACCTGGCAAATTGTACACGACCAGATATTGCATTTTCAGTCAATTTATTGTCTCGATATAGTTCAGCTCCTACTCAACGGCATTGGAAAGGAATTAAACACATATTTCGTTATCTCCGAGGAATGGTTGATTTGGGTTTGTTCTATTCAAATGGTTCGAAGTCACAATTAATCGGATACGCAGATGCTGGTTATTTATCTGATTCACACAAAGCTCGGTCACAAACAGGATATGTGTTCACTTGTGGTGGCACTGCTATTTCATGGTGTTCTGTGAAGCAGACGTTGACTGCCACTTCTTCTAATCATTCTGAAATTATTGCGATTCATGAAACAAGCCGTGAATGTGTTTGGTTGAGGTCTATGATACAGCACATTCGGGAAAGGTGTGGATTATCCTCGATCAAAGATAGCCCGACCATATTACATGAAGACAATGCCGCATGTATCACGCAGATTAAAGCTGGTTATATCAAAGGAGACAGAACTAAACATATTTCACCAAAATTCTTCTACACCCATGATCTCCAGGAAAGCGGTGATATTGATGTTCAGCAGATACGTTCTAGCGACAATCTGGCAGATTTATTCACCAAGGCATTACCAACCGCAACATTCAAGAAGCTGGTTAATGGTATTGGGATACGCCGACTCAAGAACATATCATGCAAAGTTGAGGGGGAGTAATTGATGCTAAAAGATAAACGATTGTACTCTTTTTCCTTTGTCTAAGGTTTTTCCCATTGGGTTTTCCTTAGTAAGGTTTTAATGAGGTAACCTATAGATAGTTTTTCACTATGTACTCTTTTTCCTTCACCTAAGGTTTTTCCCATTGGGTTTTCCTTGGTAAGGTTTTAATGAGGCATGTTCTTAGTATTTGGTCATCCAAGGGGGAGTGTTATAAAAGCTCTGTATGGAGCTTCGTATGGATGACCATATAGATCTTGGGGTGTGTGCCAGTATTAAATGTATTGGTTGAGTTTTGGCTATATAACATTGTATCGTCCAGCCAAGAAGAACACAATATACGAGCAAAGAGAGAAAGAAAAGACAGAAAGAAAAACACCACTCTGAATAATATTTGAGTAGTCCAGAAGACTAACTTTTCTACATATTTGTGTCCAGCGCTTTGTTTACTTTTCAGCTCTTGTTATCTGCTTAGTTTCATAACAATTTTTTATTATTATGAATTTTAGCATGCTTCATCATACAGGCATATTATTGTGCCAATAGAAGCAACATAGGGGCTCCAAAGTAATAAATCAGAAGATGGGATCTAAAGTGTAATTTGGCTAGATATAAAATAAAAAGAATCCTGATCTAGGTCTGGATCAGTCTCCACCTTCTCTCTCCTTCTCCGTATCTCTCTCTACCCACGAAGACGATTGCCGGCGAGTCGGCGACTGAACTCTCCTCCGGCGACACAGGTTTGGTTCTTTTCTCTCCGTCATTTACTCTCACCTCTCTTTTCTAGAGTTCTCTCTCTCTCTCCGCTCAAATTGGTACCAGTTTTGTTCCAGTCGCGTACGGTGTACCCATGTCGTAACCCATGTGTACCCATGTTAAAGTTTACTGGGTATTCAATTTTCTCTTTCATAATTTGTTTCTAATTTCGAATAATTTACAAAGAAAACTAATACGGATATAGTATGCAGATTGGAGATCTCTGTTGTATTCATATGCTGTTAAGTGGGTGTTTGCAGAGTGGTGAATGTGGACTATCTCTATTTTTTCCAATGGAGTTCTATTTTTGCATGATCCTATATATTGACTCCATGAGTGACTAAACCTTTAAACGAAAGTTGAAGATGAAACCCCATAAACTTTATCTATTGAAGTTGTGTTTACAGTATAGTGTTTCAGGCTCCTTAATATTGATGTACATGAAATTCGGATATGAATTCAAACAGAATAGGTTTTCCAATGATTTGGTATCATCTATACTGTGATTTGTTTTAATGGGTGTATTTCTGTCTAAATTTCCAATACACGATTCTTGATTTTCCATCTCTAATTCAGAGCCAGTCTGCTCGTGACAACGAAGACTATGGCATCAAAAGCCATGAGACCGATAAGGAACTACTGTTCTTTCATTCATCGTTCACAAGGTTCTACTCCATCTGCCAAGTTTATTTTTATTCTTTTATTTGGTTGGAAAGGTTACTTGTGGGTTTTCTATTCATATGCAAGTTTCGTTTCTTATATCCTCATGAGATGAACTCTACTGTTTACTTTTAGGACTTTTTAATGTGCTATTATCCGGATACGCAATTACATTGGCTCTCTTAAATTGTGGCCGTATTTGGTTTGTTTTGTGCCCACGCCATCTTTAAAGACCACCATTTAATTAAGCATATTATGAGATGTGTGTTTCACCACGTATGGTGTCTGCCGAGCCTTAAAGTCTCATATATTCCATCGAGTTTGAAGCGAATTTACTTTAGTCCTTCTGCTTCTAATTTGAAAAATATTAACCTTATAGTTCTTGATTGTTATCAATGTCGACCCTCTGTCACCTTCCGTCCATTTTGTAGATGGAAAACACACACATGCTATCCGCTTGAGTGCATTAGAGGGTATAGAGAACATTGTGCATCTATTGAACCAAGGGAGGTAAAACAGGGGCAAAAGGGGCCTTTAACCCGTCCTTGCAATGGACTCTACCAAGTTCAAGACAAGACACAATATTCAATCCCGAAAAATACAACACATTCACACACGCACACACATATATGTGCTGTATTTTATTCATACTTATATCCAGGAAAAGATTAAGAACGAGAACCCATTTACAGAACCAGAGTGAAACAAAATCACGCTACTAATCCATTCATATCTACAACAAACAAGCACGTGCACACAGTTGTTTTGTGACAGAGAGATCACACTCCCACTTGGACTCCAATTGAGACTTTTAACCGGTCCACTGTACCTCATCTCGAATTTCTTCTCCTCTGATTGTTACTCCTTTGGTGTCACGGCTTCTCCTGTGAATTTTGTGGTTGGGAATTGTTCGACTACTACTCCTGGGATGAGTTTTGGGTTACTTTACTCACTTGGTTTCTTTTAGCCTTTCATGGTAAGTTGTCTCTTCGTTGAATATGTTTTTTTTCCATTTTCCTTTTTAGTTTGATTTATATTGAGGGTATAGATTGAGTACCTGGGTAATAGAGTGAGTTCAGAGCTCGGGAAAGGAGAAGAAAGTTTTGTGCTGAGTAAGAGGGAGTGTGTGATGTTAATTTGTGACTGGCGGAGTGGCAGAGATGGTGTCAATAGGGAGGTGGTTGATTTTTAGAGACAGAAAGTAGTATTTTATGGGTTTAGATTGTTGGAGTACTTACAGGTGAATTTGAAGGAGTTGGAGAAAATGCTATGCATGGATAATGAGGTATTTGGGCTGATTTAGTGGTGAATCGGAGCCGATGATGCACAATAGGGGCGGGAAGGGTGGTGTTGAATGGTGATGGTTAGTGGTGTGATGAAAGGTAATGATGGAGATGGAGGAAGAGAGAAGTGGTGGTGATGGAGATGGAGGATGAGGGAAGTGGTGATGATGGATGAGGACAAGATGAAGGGGTGTGGTGAATGAGAGGGCTAGACAATTTGTGGTAGATGACGGGTGTAGAGGTTCGTCGTTAAAAATAGTGGTGGGAAATGGCTTCAGAGCAGAGGGGTGATGCCCATTTTTCTCCCCCGAAAACCCAAACCCCCCCCCCCCAAAAAAAAAAAATTATATACTATATACATACACGTACATGATCCTAACTGGCCGAAATGTCCCATTTAAATCTCTAATGTGGTCACCGTGATAGCAAATAATCCTAACAGACCGAAAATGTCCCATTTACATCTCTAATGTGCTCTCGTGGATAGAAAATGTGTGTTTTCCATCCACAAATAGGATGGAAGATAACAGAGGGTCGACAGGAACAATCAAGAACTATATGGTTAATATTGTTCAAATTAGAAGTTTAAGGACTATCTAAAGTAAAATTATTTTCAAACTCTTAAGGTATATGTAAGAAATTTATCCATTAAAGTGTCAGCAGAAATTCTAATAATCATGATTGGTACTCCAAACTAAAGGGGTTTTAGCAACCATTAATTATTTACATCTGCTACGTACTATCACTCATATTGTACTTGCATCGCTTTTGAAAGAAAACATCCAGTAACTACTCTATATGATTGAAGACAGATATTCTCAAAACCCAACTTTTATGCAGAAAAATTTAGAATAATGTCGTGGTTAAAATTTGAAATTATCAGTTGAAATATCTGTTAAGATCTTGAAACTTTTTTCTCCTTGTTCCAATTAGTCATTGTAACATTTCGATGATTAATGAAACTCTTTTGCCGCGCCAAAAAAAAGAAAAATCTGTTAAGGTCTTATATTAATGAAGTAGAGATGCCCGCACCACATCATTCTATGCGGAATGTTGGAATTCCGAGCAGAGAATTAATTCTTTATGCAAGATTAAATTCATATTTGAATTTTGAGATATCACGACCTTGCCTCACTATACTATGCTTCAATTCAGGATCGCCAGGGAAAATCGCATGGCCAGAGTTGTTGGGCCAGGGGGCTGGAGATGCAATGAAGAAAATCAAAGAAGAGAAGCCAGAAGCTGTGATTGAGGTGCTTACGCTGCCTTGCATGTACACTTTGGAGTTGAGACCAAATAGGGTTCGGTTAATCATTGATGGCCCTGGAATAGTTGTCCGCACTCCTGAAGTTGGCTGATTAGTAAGAGTTACCTTCTCTTCTTACTATTTCTTCTGTTCATGGTAAACTTGGAGTTGGATCCGGACTAACTTTGGATTGTTAGTGGTTTATTGGCTTTTTGGATTTGATGCATGGGAGAATGACTTGTTAGTTGTTTTTTTGGATTTGATGTATGTAAAGTGTGAAATACCAAAAAAGCCGAAAAGCTTCATAGTGGAACAGGGTCCAGGTTGTTCGGTGGCTGCTTGGTGACGCTGCTCTTCTCTTACATCTTTTCATTTCCTTCCCTTCTATCACGTTCTGGTCTAGCATAGAACAAAAAAAGACTCAAGGGTGCGTTGGTTAATTCATCCAAATCTCCAACGCGTTCACTTTGGATTCTCAAATTTGCAAAGTTATTCCAAATCTTTTGAGAATCTCTGGACTCCCTTTGATAGTTCACGAACGAATTGTCTAATTGGAGAGTAAATTTGTTAGCATATGCTGTTGCCTAATTACAGGGTGAATTTGTTATTATGTGCACTCAATTTGGCTGCTTTCGTAAGTGAACAATTTCGTCGTTCGAAAATGTTTTCTGCAAAACAAAAACGATATAATAGTGTTTCAAACCATTCGATGTTAATGGCTCTGTATTATTCGAAAGCATAGACATTGTGTCCGAAAATTGGTCCGAAAGTCGTGATGTAGGACAAGTTTTGGAAAGTTTTATGTTATTTTTTTCATAGAAGAATCATATTTTTGCTTGGAAAGTTTTGGTAAGATTAGACTATTACCTTTTTTTTTTCTTTTTTTTTTTTATGAAAGTTGACATCATTTTCCTATTATATTAGGATTCTTGGTCTTAAAAAAAAAAAATTAGGATTTTAGTTTTAGAAAACTTCTTTATTTGTGTTTTTTTTTTAATTATTACTTAGTGTCCAATTCGTGCTAGGAATGTATTGACTCTTTGAAATTTCAATATCTTGTGATGTTCTTAATTAACCACAATTATATATATTATTAGCCTTTTGGTCGCTTAGGTTAAAATATTTAATGTTGGAAAGAAAAGATAATTCTCTCATTTATTTCAGCCGTCAAAATAGAATGCGAGGTTTTCCTAATTAGTACTCCCTCCGTCCCTTTTTAAGTGTTTAACTTTCCATTTTGGGCTGTCCCTAAATAAGTGTGTGGTTTGAAAAGTTAATGGGTAAAAGTTTGTACAATTATCATTTTGCCATTTTGAAAAGTAAGTGGGTAAAGAGTTAATGGGTAAAAGTGAAGGACAATTTTGGAAAGTAGATGTAAAAGTTGATGTGAAGTGGAGGAAAAAGTTGATGTGAAAGGTGTAATGATAATGTTTTTTTAATAAGTTGGATTTACGAAGTAACACATTTAAAAAGGGACGGAGGGAGTAGCTATTTGATGAAATTGAAAATTTTCTACTTCCTCCGTCCCTTTTTAAGTGTGTTGATTTGTAAATCTAATTTATTAAAAAAACATAATCATTAGTATTACACTTTTCACATTAACTTTTACCACCACTTTACACTTATCACATTAACCTTTACAAGATTGGGTTGCAAAAAGGTCATTAAAAGGACTTAAAATTCGGTTGTTTTTTACAAGCTTGGGTTGCGAAAAGGTCCGTTGAATGTAAAAATTCACATGTTAAGAGCTATTCGTGCAAAAGTTGATTAACAAAATTTTCTATAATCTTGCATACAAAAGGTGATTAACAAAATCTTTTATAAAATACCATTACAAAAATTTAAACGTCTAGTTATCAAAAAAAAAAAAAAAACTTGTAATACTTCAAAATTTATTAGTTGAACATTAATCTTCTCAGGCAAATGTACGAATTAAGTTTTCGTAATCAGGCATTTTCACTGTATCTACTTTAATACTCCATTGTTGACCAAAGATAAATTCTACAATTTGAATAGCTTCATTTTTCCAGATGCAACTGTAATCCATATATGTAAGGACCCTAAATCTTTGGCCTATTTTCATGTGTAGCATGCTTAAATAAAAAATAATTAGACCTAACATATATGAGGGCCTTAAATATCTGGAGGCCCCTATTTTTAACAATTTTTGGCAGGCATGGGGAGCCTGTAGTACCCTAAGGCACTATAGGGTTGTAGTGCCCTGATCTGACAGTTCATCTCCACAATAAATGGTTCAAATTCGCGGATGTATTTTTCCCGCTAAGATTATACTCTTACCGCTAAGAGTTACTAACAAACATATGAAGCGTTAGTTGCGGACATGAACGATCCGGATCGGGGGACTACAATTCTTGGGGTACTACAAGGTCCCCAAATCCATTTTTGGGGGTCTGATACCGCTGCTTCATGTCTTATGCCATAAGCCGACTCTAAGACTATTTAGTGTTTCTCTAAGCGAACAAAATTCGTAGTTCAAAAAGGTTTTCTAAAAAACAAAAATTATAGGAACACAACTTTAAACACGCAACTACGGATATAGCCATGTCCCAAGCCCACAGACATCGATCAAATTGCCCTATAAATTTCTGTCTCGTTTCCAATACTCAGATTCTTGATTTTCCATCACCAATTCGCAGACAATCTGCTCTTGGAATTCGACCAGCCGGTTTCTTTCTCCCAGACCATGGCGGCAAGGATGTCCATCTCGCGATTCTCCTATCTCGTTTCATCTTCTTGGAAGCAACAGGCGAATTCGAAATCTATGATGTCAAAAGCCATGAAACCTACAAGGAACTACTGTTCTTTCATTCCAGAATTCGAAGGTTCTCCTACATCTGCCAAGTTATGTTATTGAGTTTGAAGCTAATTTTACTTTAGTACTTCTGCTTCTAATTTTAACAATGTTAACCTTATAGTTCTTGATTATTTTCAATGTCGACCCTCTGTTTCCTTCCGTCCAATTTTGTAGACGGAAAACACACAGGTGCTATCAACCTGAACACATTTGAGGGTATATAGAACATTGCACATCTATTGAAGCAAGGGAGGGAAAAAAGAGGCAATAAATAGTGGCCTTAAACCCCTGTCCTCACAGTGGACTCTACCAAGTTCAAAACAAAGTGAAACCCGAGCCGTTGATTGCGCGATCAACGGCTCTCGGATTGCCGCACTACAACCCTGTAGTACGGCAGGATCCCCAATGTGCTCTTGTGGATAACAAATGTGTATTTTCCATCTACAAGTTGGATGGAAGGTAATGGAGGGTCGACATTGAAACTAATCAAGAACTAAAAGGTTAACATTGTTCAAAGTAAAAGTATAACAACTAATTAAAGTGAAACTATCTTCAAACTACATCATTCTATGTGTTTATGTCTTATATTTTTTTTTATCGCAAAAAGAAATATTATAAATGAAACTCGATAAGGGTACATCGAGGAGAGGGAGAGGACATCCAGCCGAGATTGAATGAAAGAAACAAAAAAAACAAAGAACCACAAAAAAATAGCCAGCCTCCAAAACCAAAACAAACCTCCAAGTAGAGATGTCCACACTACATCATTCTATGTGTTGTGTGGGAATTATGTGCATGCGAACAACTAATTCTTTACGTAAGACTAAGTTCGTCATAGTTAAATTCCGAGATATATCACGACCTTGCTAAACTTCTACTATGTCTAAATTCAGAATCGTGGTTTGAACCACCCCATGGAATTAAGAAAAGCTCATGGCCAGAGGTCATTGGGCTGTCAGTTGACGAAGCAACAAGGATTATAAAGCAAGACATGCCATTTGAGCCCATCATCATTAGATCAATTTTATGATTTGAATTATGTTACTCCTACTCCAGTTCTTTTGAGAATCTAATTGGACTCACTTCCATAGTTCACAAATTGTCCAATTAGAGGGCAAATTTGTTATTATATGCAGTTGCCTAATTACAGGGTGAATTTGTCATTTAATAATAAAGTTTTCATTTTCTTATTATATTTAGCATTCTTGGTTTTTAAAAATTGGAATTTTAGTTTTAGGAAATTGCAATATTCTTGGTCTTTAAAAATTGGAATTTGAATTTTAATATAGCCTTCTAGTCTCTTACCTTAAAATATTAAACGTTGGAAAGGAATTTGGCCCAAATGGAAATGCAAGTGATTTTAGCCTTCTGAGTTCTAACAAGGATTTTAGAGGAGTCTTGACTCACATTTCTGAAATAATGTGCGTTTGGTACACATTCGGTGTAAGATGGTTGCTCGTTCAGTGATCAACTCCGTGGTGGAGTTTTGGTTATTAACTCCGTGAGGGGTTTCGGTGTTTAGCTCCTGATGGAGTTTGAGCGGATCTTCGTTGGCATCAATCATGGGTGCATTGGGTGTGAGGTGCAAGTTTGAAGATGAAGGCTCAATTTGGAGGCACGTGCAGCTGAGTTTCTTGAGTCGCGTTTGAGCCTTGCTCGTTGGTGTCATTGGCGATCCCCGTGTTGGGCTGCCCCACAAGGGGTGTTTGGAAAAGAGTCGTGTTGCTAGAGGATTGCTCTATGGTGTTGAGTTCAATGAAATTCAAGTCAAGGTGGAGAATTGTTGGAATTGTACCTTGAATTTTCTCTTTTGGAGATTTCCTATTGCGTTTAGGATTTCCTATTGCGTTTAGGATTTCTTATTGTGTTTCTTATAAATAACAGCCTTGTGGTCTCCTAGGGCTTTGGACTTCTTGTGTGAATTCCTTTGAGGGAGCCCCCATGGGGTTTTCCGTAGTGTGTTAGGATTTCTTGGTCGTTCCATTGATAGTATTTAGTTCATGGGATTGGACATTAGGGTTTTGTGTGTCTCTATTGTATTTGTGAGACGTTTGATGCTCTGTAGGTCGCTCCTCAGAGATTTGTCTCTAGATATCTGTTGGGTGTTTCAACTGAGAGTGCCCGAGTAGTATTGGGGAATGGATGTCCCCATAAACATGGACCTTTACATTGAAAAAAAAAATGTAAATCTTTACCATTTGATCCGTACCACCCATAATAACACTACAAGAAATTAGAGGATTTGTGACAAACAAATAGGTCACTAAAAACAAACAGTTTAGTCACAAACGGATACAACATTGTGAAGCTAGCCGCCACAACAAGCTAATTGTATTTGATATTTCGCGACCAAAACATCAACTGGCTGCTATATGCTCCATAATAGGCAACCAGAAGGATCTAGTCACAATAAGACTCTGATATTGTGACCCACGACTGGTCAGTAAAAGGACTTAAATTAGGTTGTCTTTTACAAGCTTTGGTCGCAAAAAGGACCATTGAAAATAAGAATTCACGTGATTTGATGACTAAAGAGCTACTCGTGCCATATGCAAGCTTGGGTAAAAAAAAAAAAGGTCAGCCGAATATCACCATCCACTAGCAATTTGTTGGTCGCAAAGGTTGGACGAATGAAGTGCATAATCCAAAATATTTGGACACTAAAATAAAATGGGGCTGATAAGTTGAATTCTTCCAGCATAAGAAAGGGTCCAGTACTAGAGCAATTCTTCAGGAGTTCATCCTCCAAAAGGGAACAATGTGAAGCAGTCAGCTTTCAAGAAATAAGAGGAACACTGTGTTCCCTAACAGGGAATCCGGGGATCCTGTAGTGCCTCAAAGCACTATAGAGTTGTAATCCCAATCACAGCCGTCCATTCGGCAATCAACGGCTCAGATTATCTTTACGTTATTTTTATGTAATGATAAGTATTTACATGTAGAACCCGCTTCCCTAATAGGGAGAATGAAACACTCCATATATAACTCAGCTATCGAAGTACGTTGTTATAAAAAAAACTTTATAATAAATATTACTATGAAAATTCTTCCTCAAAATAATGTACTATATATATGAAAAATCAATCAAATATCATTAGTCAGACAGTAAGTTATTATATATATAAAAAAAAATACATGGCCTATATAATTCTAAAACGTAGTGCAACACAAATTTATCAAGATCATGTAGATGTCAATGCTCGCTTAACAAGGTTTTTTGCGACATGTGAAATCGAAAAAAACCCTACAATATGAATTAGTCCAAGTTAGATGTTAAAACGAAGAATGAACTCCATTTTGGGGGACGCGGAGAGGCTACTCTGCAGAATCACAGCGGTCCTAAAAGTGTTTTTAACAGTTCGGATTGAAAACAAATTATTCGTGCGAATAGTTTGTTGCTGTCTATCCGAGCAACGGATGGTCCGGATTTTGCACAGCAGCCTCCCCGCATCCCCGTTTTGGGAGTTTAGGGGCACAGGAGCCCCAGTCTAGACAACACAAATCAGTTGGGGGCAGCAAACCATTTGGAATCAAATCAACAAACTGCTTAATGGAATTCAATTCCTTTCCTTCTGAACAAATTCCCTCTGTTTAATTTTATCTGAAAACAAGTACAAAATCAATCCAATCCATAGTACTATCAAAATTTATATACATGTGTAGGTATCAAACCTGGAAATTTATTACTTGTATAAATTCATAACACCCTCAAAAGAGGAACGACCACCCACAACCCTGTCACCACCACCATCACCATCGCCGGAATCACATCGATTCTCGTACCGATAAATAAAACTCAACCCCACTAACACCTCCGCCACCGCCGCCTCCACCTTCTCCTTATCCGAAAAATACAGAGTCTGCAATAACAAAACCCGGGGCTTTGACTCGAATTTCCTCTTCTCGACACTCCTCTCCGCCTGCCACCTCACCGTGTCGTTCGCCACCGGACCCAACCACCCCATTATCTCGCTCATGGCCTCCCTCCACCCCTTTGCCAGTAACTCCCCGTCTCCGTCTCTGCCCCCCACCTCTGCCCCAATACTCGCATTTTTCGCCAACTTTGTCCTCACCATAACTTTCAGATTTTCTGGCAACATGTCATACATGGTCTTCCGAGCACTTTCGCCTATCGTCACCGATGAATCCAAATACTTCTCTAACGACAAAATCAAGTTGGCGTAACGCATTGTTAGCCCGGACCCACCAACGGTTGCGGGCCCTGCTGCATTAAACACCCTATTGTTGTTGTTGTTATTGCTGTTGTTGTTAGTCCCCGTACCAACCGAAAACAGAATCGATCTCTGGCTATGAAATCTGATCAATTTCGGTTTGGTAAGGGTTGGGATGGGGCCCGATCGGGTCATTATGTTCTGATCTTTCATCGGTTCGATTAAACAGTACTCGGGTTGGATCCGAATCGTATCTCTCTTCTGCGACGGGCGAACGTTACAAAGGGACACGTGAGGGAGGCACGGTACATACGGCCCAAAAACAACGCAGATTCTGGCGTAAACAATGCAAACGATTCGAGCCATGAGACCAACGCTCTTGTCGAACGTCTGGTTCCACAGCGAACTCTCTCTCAAATGACGAACTTGTTTCCTCTGGTAACTTATCTTCTGGTTAAACATGTCGAAATTCATCGATTGCGCTTGCAACGCCAATCTGCTGTTGTTGTTGTTGTTCCTCCATTGATTCAATTTCCGTTCGGAAATCTCCATTTCGGATAGAGATTCCAAGGCAGAGTACAGGCCAGATGTGGCCGATAACAGCTTCTCCATCTTCTCTATCCTCTTTTGAGAATCTCTCGAACCGTATTCGAGTTTTCCCAAATCGATTATGCCCAATTTGAGGTCCGTGTAAACGAGGTCGAACCGTTTCAGGCCGAAATCGGAGCATTTGTGGCCTAACCTTGCGACGGTGGCGGCAGTTTTATCGAGGTCTTCGAGCGTCTCTGCGCAGGCGAGGGTCAAGAGGAATGCCTCGTCTTTCGAATTCAAGTACTTGACGCCTTGGGATTTCATGACCTCGTCACGTAGCTTTGATATCTCGGCCTCGTCGAGGGACTTGTAGAGGGAGAGTAATCGGGACATGGTCTTCGCCGTCTCGAACGCGAAGATCCCGACGTGGGTGGCGGAGGCCGCCGAGGTCGTGGTTTCCGGGCGGCGTCTGAGGTGGTCGCTGACGCGTAAGCCCATTTCCATCAGCCACCCCATTGTGTTGAAAACCATACGGATTTTACCAATTCCCTTCCTCTAATTTAATAATTGAATATCAGAACAAGCTTACGTTCAGCTCGATCAATTCGAAACCCTGAACGAAGATATTCGAATTCCCTCGCCCGGAATTCAAGAGAGAGATTTCCGGCAAAGTGATGATTTGGGTTTGTTTTCTTCTCTTTTCAAATGGGAATAAAGGAAAAAAAAAAATCTGATAACCAAATATCCGTGCTAGTTTCGGATTTTATCGTGCCGGTAAATTTGATCTGGCTTGTTTGGGGTAATCCAGGGGGATGCTTATATATGAGGAGGAGGGCGAATGGGAATGAAAAAGGGGAGAATTTTCGGAGGGGTTTCATGGGGACGCGTTTGGACTTTGGAATGCGGGCCACGTAGGAATATAGTTACGGATGCGGGGTTGGAAACGGTTGGTTGTTTTGTTTTTTTTTCATTCATTATTTCTAATGTATATTATATACAAAAATGATAGATACACTCCCTCCCCAACCACTCCCTACCACTCCCCCTCTCACATGTGGTAGGTCCCACCATGGGTCCCACATGTGATGGGTCCCACCACATGTGAGAGAGGGAGTGGTAGGGAGTGGTTGGGAGGGAGTGTATGTATGTATCATTGTTGTATTATATAGGAGAGGAATGAGACTCGATCCCGGGATGTAGGGTGTGACATCCAAGAACTCTACCGTATGAACTAGCCACCATTTGCACGGTTGGTTGTTTAGATGAGTGTCGTTTGGAGCAATTTTTCAGTGCCGAGTACCACATGGTACTTGCACGCGCGATCTGTACCATCTATTTCGGTTTTGGACAGTCCGAATTACGGAGAAAGGAAAGAGAGAGAGAGAGAGGAGAAGATAAATAATTTCGATCTGGACCGTACAATACATTTTTAAACAGCCCAGATGCAACACGTAGGTTAGGCAACGTTGTAGCCATTTGGTACCCAAAAATTTGTCCCTTTGGCCTTGATTGGCTATGGGATGAGAAGGGGTATAAAATTATACCCCTTGGTTTAATCCCGGTCCCACCTCCTTATGCATGGATACAGTGAGGGGATAAAAGTAGTCAACTGGTCAAGCTCTAGCATCTTTTACTTCACTTTGACCCGGATATTCGAACCTAAAACGAGTGAAAAACATTTTATTCGATAGATTATTTGTTCGGACTAGTTAATTCGGTATTTGATATATGGGGCCGGTTCCCCTCACACTTAAAAAAGCACATAAAAAAATACCTTACTCTTCTAGACCCCAATGTGATGTTCTGAACCGTTGATCTTGTTTAAATGAGTAAAATAAAAGGTCCAGCAAAATTTCAGCTCAATCGGATATCGGTAAGTGCTTCATTTAAACAATTTTAAAAATACTACTTCCTGTCACAGTTTTTGCATAACTGTTTGGATCAAGCACTTACCGATATCAAATTGAGCTGAATTTTTGCAGGCCCTCCTATTTTACTAATTTAAACAAGATCAACAGTTTGGAACATCACAGTGAGGTTCCAAACAAAATCGAGTATTTTTTTATGTGTTTTTTTAAGTGTGAGGGGAACCGGCTCCTTGATATATACATATAGTTATTCCTCCGCGGTAAAAGAATATTCTCAACAACGATTCCCACAAATGGTAGTTTCCTCCGTCGGAATTATCTCTGTCCATATCAACGATCAATATAAATATCATCTTATCACATTTAAACCAAACATAAGTTACCCAATAAAATTAATCAAAAAATTCATATACTCCATATGATCTCCCTCATTACCGATGTATTTCACATGCCTCCAATTATTTTAATTTTTCGTGTTTGATTTTAAAAAACAGTACAAACAATCAACACAAATCCCACCAATTGTCTTTTTTGGCTTATAGAATATCCCACCGCTCTACTCTTTTCACACTACCGTGTTTCATAGTCTCGTTCTAGTCACTGCGTTCATATTTGGTCACTGAAAATTCCACACGAATATGATTGTTTAGTCATAGACAAGAAGGCGACTTGACCAGGCCAGTCCAAAAAAAGCCTTAATACATGATCACAGAAATAGAAAGCAGGGTTCACTTTGAAAGTGACTTGTACGGTAACGACTTGCTCCAACTGACCCGCTAACTTTTAGTTGAAGAGTATCTCCTACGCTACTAGGCAATTTAGCTAGCCCAAATTAAGTACAAAACAAGGTACACTCTATTTTGCAGAGACACTTTGTCACTTATGAGTTCCAACATCACTCTCTACTTTTGTTCTTCACTATCTTGTTTAGGGCAAAAATGGAGAGAAATGAAGGAAGGTAAATGAGAAAAGTAGAGTAGTGAGGCAAATGCATTCGTACTAGTAGCAAGCCTAAAGGGACAAAGCTAGAGTGATCTTCCCACCTTATGATGCAAAGGTTCTCGTTGCCTTGTCCCAACAGCCTTTTTGTATAGCACTTTGCTCAATGCTCTGAGATTCAAGAGGTGGCTCATACAGATTCTAGAGGTGGCCCTCACCATGTAGACTTGAGGTTGTGCTCTGATACCACCTGTAATATCCCGCTCAGTTGACCTGCTAACTTTTAACCTAATCACGTGGCTCAAAAAATTAACTTCAAGTTATACAATAGCTGGTTGAGTTGTCTTATATATCAAACCAATTTCACTTCTCCCACTAATGTGGGACAAAGTGGGTGTTACATGTACCGACGAGTAATGTATCGATATTGCACAGATCGGTGTGGAGCGTATTTTGAGATTGATTTTTACTTGAGTACTCCGACATCCGTTCATTATTTTTAAAATAATTTTGCAAGGAAGTTTCACACCGATTTGTACACTATTGATGCATTGCTCGTCAGTATTCATAGCCCGATTCTTGTTTATTATACAGTGGTTTTTGAAATTCAACCACGGAGATTTTCATTTCAACTTCAACGTCTCTGAAGTACAAGAACTTGCAAGATCTGAAACCTTAAAAATATTGACCATATGACAGGAATGCAATGATCATCACTTACGCGTTTCTTGCGTCGTTATTTAGAATAATATGACCGTACGCATAATAAAATGATACGCTATGTATATATTGACGCGCAACATAACTTATCAATTCAATCTTTTTAGTGACACGGTTTGTGAACGATTGACATTGTCAAAAACATTTTATATGGGAAAAAATAGTTGCATTTGTGGATTGGGAAGTTTTCAATTATAACAAAATGGGATCTTGACACAGACTTTGCTTCTAATTTACTCCTAAATAAACAGTAACTTTCAGGTCAAACGCAAATTCAAACGAAGCTTCGACCGCTATTCTCTTAAGAAATTGTGAAGGTTGCCTTCCATTAATCTTGTCTCAGGACCGGTCCTGCTTGGACGATTTCAAGTCTCATGGTTATTTGCTATAGAAAAATGAAAATTAGTATCTGCTGTCTGCATATAATTTTTTTTGAACGGCGAAGAATTTTATTAATCTTTGAAAGAGAACAAAGATTAAAAGGGAAGAGGAGAAGGCACCACGACAAAGAGGAAAGGAACCTCAGCGCGATCAAAACCACCTCAGACCCTAAGAAAAAGGATAGCAAGGTGCCAACCAAAACAAAAAAGTAGGACAAACCCCGGTAAAAACAGAGAAGAAAAAAAGGAAAGGCTAACAAACTTAAAGAGATTCCAGTAAGCTATTAATCCTGTAGAGGAAATCGTCCATCGAGAATTCAGCACCTCCCTCTTTGGATTTGACCCAAAAAGCAACCCTGGATTTAATCAGATCAGTGGTTCTAACCCAATCCGGAGCTTCATTCTCAAACACCAATTTGTTTCTCACGTTCCAAATGGTCCATAGAACAGCCATAGGGATTGCTTCCCAAATCATCCTTTTCTTCTTTTTCATTTTCCAGCCTTTCCACCAATTGGCAATGACCATAAATGAATTTAGAACTCAATTATTGGAGAAATCAAATTTTCTGGCACCTTAGCTGTCAGGAACAGAATTAAATGGTCTATAATTTACAAAATCCAGGAAAAACCTACGAAGCAACATAAAAATTCAAGAAAACGTTGCACGCTTCTAAACATGATTTTTTTGATTTTTTACTTGGTGAGGGGGTATTTGGAACCCAATTACCCATTGAATTATGAATTGTACATTTTAGATTAGATATTAGTCCATTTCTCATTTCAGCGTACGCGGCCAAAGAAGCAAAATGCAATAAGGATCTTTCTATTGTTTGCCCTAATGGGCGGATGATAAGAGTGTTTTTAGACTACTAAAGTATTGCTTGAGCTATGTTCTTTAACCGGTGAGAAAGCAATATTTTTACTGGTCAAAGAACACACTTACCGATCAAAAAACATTTTTATTTTATTTTATTATTTAATTATTTTTTGAAAATGTCAAGTTCTCATTCAAAGCCCGAAGGCAGAAAGATTACATCACAAAAAAAAAACAGGAATGAACTAAACTACTAGCATCTGACATGAGCACGGCTACAAAGCTCTATCAAGCTGACCGACTCCAGACACACTCGCCGAGGCAGGCCTACACTACTGCAGGCACAGAGTCCTGTCAAGATCTAGTAGTAGAGAATCCAAATGGAAACCCAGCTCAATCCAAAGCATAGAGCACAGATGCAATCTAAAAACACTCCACGAAGGGAGGTAGAACAGCACCCAAGCGGGGCAAACAACCCCAAAATGGGGCAAAAACCTAAAAACAACAAAACAAAGCAGAAAATAAAAAAACTAAACCCTGGTCGGAAAAGATATCGCTGGATGCCGCCGCGCCGGATCTAGCTATTTATTCACCGGAGGGTCTTAATCAGCCCCTTCTTGCTCCAAAAACTAGGCTCGGTTGAAACCCGGTGGAGCGGATGGCTCAATAGAGAAAGGGTGAAGGCAGAGAGAGGAGGAGGTGGAGGGGGAGGTGAGTCGGAAGATGAGGTGGAGGGGGAGGTAGGTGGAGGTTGAGAGGTGGAGGGGTAGATGGAAAAGGTGGAGATCGGTGGACAGGCCCGGCCCTGTGGGCAGGCCAGGAAGGCCCAGGACTGGGGCCCACCAAAAATGGGCTAATTTTTGGGTCCCCAACTATATAGGTTAGTATAGGTATGGGTTTGATATAAAATGTACAATAAATTGATCTAATATTGTTAGAGGCCCACCAAAATCACTTAAGCCCATATTGTTAGAGCCTTAGAGGCCCTCTTTACCGATTGATTTTTTTTTTTTAATTACCAAAATTGAAATTGAAAACTGGGTCTTGTACTCTTGTATTTATTCGGTGAAATTGAAAGAAAAGAAAGCGACGAGCAGCTCTCGGTCAACTTCAAGCCCAAAAGGCCCCTAACTTTTCCAAAATCTCTCTCTCCCCGACTCTCTCATCCAGTTTGAAGCTTCGGGCTCCGACGTCCGGCGGCGGCGAGGCACCTAATTGTTTTTTTGTGGCTATGGGATTGTGTATTTGCGGTCCTATTTGTTTTTTGTTTTTTTAATTCTAGATCCAAGGAGTCAAGCCGTCAAGGACCACTTGTTTAATGCTATATTCTTAATTTATTATACGCATTACACACTAGTTTAATTGTTTAAAGCTTTAGAGTAATTTAAACTTTAAAGTGTTGTGTCTAAAATCTAAATGTGTTAAAATTTAGTGTCTAAATGTGTTTACTCTTATTTTTTGACCTCAATTAATCATCGTTATCATGCCTCGCCGAAGATACCTTTCTGGATGTGAAAAAAGAAAAAAGAAGCAAAGAGTCGAACAATTAATTGAATGTCAAAGAGGAGCTATGAATAGGTTTGTTACTAGCGACAAACAAATTGAACCTATAGTTGAAAGCATTGAAAATGAGGTGAGTGAAGAAGGAGGAAACGAGAATTTGGAGACCTCAGTTTCTTGTATGTGTACTCCCAATTCCGAACTTTGTTTGAAATTTACATGATTTGTTGATTTTTGTTCTAATAATAGTCTTGCTTACTCTTTTCATAGATTTTTTTTTTTATATGAAGGGCCTCAAATTGAGGATAGGGTTGGGGCCTCCAGAAACACAGGGCCGGGCCTGTCGGTGGAGGAGGGAGAGGGAATCAAAGAGAGGAGGAAGAAGGAGAGAAGAGGGCTGTTGAGGAGTACCAAAAGGGGGGTGGGGGAGTGGAGGAAAGGGGAGGCGCAGCCCCACCCCCCACCCAAGCAAACCCTAACTGAAGGAAAGTTTAAGGAGATTAATGCAGAGAAATATTCTAGAGAGAGAGAGACTTCAATCTTTTATTTTATTTTATTGTTGGTCCATTGAGTTGACGGTAGAATTTTTTATGCAATAATGCAAACACAAGATTGCGTTCAATCATAATTGATTTGTTCCGTTTGTCTCTTCCATTTTATATATTTGCTTTTCCAATCACACCCTTCGACAAGTAATGTATTGGACTTCAAATTTCTCACCTGGGCGTTCCCATTGACATCATAGGAAGCTAGCTATATTCACACTCTTGTCTTTTTTTAGAAAAACGTGGGTGCCGCCTCGTACCATGTGGTAGCACGTGATACCGAGAGCACATCTCGGTTGTTTAAGAATATTTTGAACGATGCAGATTTTAGAGAGAAAAAAAGGAGAGAGAAAGAGACAGGGAGAGAAATCTAGACGTCCAAAATCAAACGCCATACCTTATTTGCAGGCAAGTTTTTCTCTGTCATTTTAATCGGACAAACCTTTGAAATAAACCTCAGGTGGGACCAAGCTATCCCATTCGACTAACGTGCCTTTCCGTGTTGACTCTCTCTCTCTGAAAACGTCCACTGGTTTCTAGTAGAAGCCATGGGTTGGTGGAGGGGAACGCTGCTAAGGGTACCCCATGTTTTTGCACCGAAAATGCACCCCACGCCTTCGGGGACCCGCTTTTGGGTCCCACAAGAGTGATCCGAACCGTTCATTGTTCTTAAAACATTTTTACGAGGGGGCCCACCAAAAATCAGCTCAATCGGACGGTTAGAAATACTTGAACCAAAATCTCACCGTTTCAAATTAAAAGTAGCGGGTCCCCGAAGGCGTGGGGTGCATTTTCGGTGCAAAAACATGGGGTACCCCCAGGTTTTCCGGGTGGAGGTCAAGAAGATCATGACGTAGACCACTTGAATCCTAGGGGAGTACGAAAGTAGCCAGCTTTTGTTTTTTTTTTTCTTTTCACACACGCAACTTACGTAAGACATAGGAGTACTTTTTTTGAAAAGGAAAAGCCAAGAGACATTTGGCTTACCGGTAGAGTGCGTGTGAGAGGAGGTCATGTATTTACTCTCTCCGTCCCCAAATGTTGGTCCCTCGTCCTAATTTAACTGGATAAAAAATTAGCTATAATTTTAAATCGGTAATGAATTTTATATTTAATATGGATCTTGTTTGATAGATCTCACTTAGTTCTATAAGACAATGTTTTCGAAATCATGTAAAATAATGTAAATTACGAGATATAATCAATTGAAAAGTAGCACAAACTCCCAAAAGAGACAAATAAATGGAGACAGAGGGAGTAACTCATCTTTTAATATGCTTTTTTGTCAGCAAAAAAATTAATATTTTCTTGACAACAATAAAACATTACAAGAAAGAGTAGAGAAGGAAAAAACTAGCACGTTGGTGAGAAATCAACAAAATACTTGGGAGAAAAACAGACACCCAAATGGCCAAATCCTAACGAACAATGTTAGATACACTCCCTCTCAGCCACTCCCTACTACTCCCCCTCTCACATGTGGTGGGACCCACCACATGTAAGAGAGGGAGTGGTGAGGAGTGGTTGGGGAGGGAGAGTATCTATCATTTTTGAATCCTAACAACCCAAAACAAACTTTAAAAATGATATAGGTACACCGCGTAAACCAAATGCACAACAACGCATTTCAACAGTCCAAAAGCATTTTCGACGTTTCAGATTTTAAATAAACTATTCGCGCGAAGAGTTCTCTTCGCTCTTCGCGCGAATAGTTTATATAAAATTTGAATCATTAATTTATGATATGTACGATTAAGATGCGTTGATGTGCATTTAGGGTATGCGAGCATGGTGTACCTATATGGCTTAAACCCATTCTATCACCAATATCAATGGGCAGTGCTACCCGTACAGAGCATTTGGTACAGAAAACGTACCGATCGCGATTTTGGTTGGAACGGTGGGACTTTGGTTGGAGCACTTCCAACCGTCCGATTGAGCTGAAATTTGGTGGGGCCCTTCGGAAAAATGTTTTAAGAACAATGAACGGTTCGGATCACTCTTGTGGGACCCAAAAGTGGGTTCCCGAACGCGATCGGTAGGTTTTCTGTACCAAATGCTCTGTACCCGTATCTTTATCCAATATCAATATTCAACCCAAGAAGTACTTCCCAGTCCATACCCCAATATATAAGGCCTCCTTTGGCAAAAAAACCAAAAAGTGGTTTTTTAAAAAACCACTTTTGTCCTTATTCAATTTTTTTTTGCATTCGTTAGTTTTGCATCAAGATTTTGTGGTTTCTGGATTCCTCTCGACGAGACGATTCTAAAAAGTATAAAATTATGGTCAAAACTCAATTTTTTTTGAATAAAGCCAAAATAGGTGGATTATTGGCCAATAATCCACCTATTTTGGCTTTATTCAAAAAAAATTGAGTTTTGACCATAATTTTATACTTTTTAGAATCGTCTCGTCGAGAGGAATCCAGAAACCACAAAATCTTGATGCAAAACTAACGAATGCAAAAAAAAATTGAATAAGGACAAAAGTGGTTTTTTAAAAAACCACTTTTTGGTTTTTTTGCCAAAGGAGGTACTTAAAACCCACAATGGAAATTAATGCCAAACCAACTGCCCCTAATGGGAGCCCGGATTCTTTGTGCCAAAAAACTCTTGTGCTTCTGTGTCGAGGGGTTTTTAGGCCATTGGATCACCAAAAAGTATTAAAACATAAAAATAAAAATCATAATCCAACAACTCAAAACCCCTCGGCACAGGGGTTTTGGGCACAGAGAATCTAGGACGCTCTAATGGACGTTCAAACATACTAATTTATAGGCCTTCTTAGGGGGTGTTCCACTAACAAAAAACTATTTTTTCCAAACACCGAGACATGTCTCACAACACATTACATAAAAAACCATGAAAAATCAGTTTTTTTCAAAAAATTAGTGGAACACCCCCTTAATAGTGTGGTTTGTGACCGGCCATACTCTCTGACAAAAGTTACGATGTCATACTGTCATACTTGTACTTTATTTTAGTGTACCAAAAAAAAAGCCCTCCCCTAGAAAAATGCACTGTCCCAACAATCTATCATTAATATATAGGTCACCAAACCCCTGCAAATTTGGTCACAGTAATATTGACTGGATTTAGGGGCAAAATAGAAAAGTCAATATAAAGTTTTCACACCCCTTAAAAACCCACTTCCCCAAAAGGGGCCAAGAAATTGGGACGGAGGGAGTATATAGGAGAGGAATGAGACTCAATCTCGTAATGCAGTGTGAGATATGCACGAGCACTATCGCATGAACTAGCCACCACTTGCACGGTTGGTTGTTTAGATGAGTGTTGTTTGGAGCAATTTTTCAGTGTCGGGTACCACATGGTACTTGCACGCGCAATCTGGACCATCCATTTCGGTTTTGGACTGTCCGAATTAGAGAGAGAGAGAGGACAAGAAAAAAGATTTGATCTGGATCATCCAATACATTTTTAAACTGCCTGGATGCAACACGTAGGTTAGGCGACGTTGTAGCCATTTGGTACCCAAAAATTTGTCTCTTTGGATACAGTGAGGGGATAAAAGAAGTCAACTGGTCAAGCTCTAGCAACTTTTACTGCACTTTGACCTAAAACGAGTGAAAATCATTTTATTCGATAGATTATTTGTTCGGACTAGTTAATTCGGTATTTGATATCTACATATAGTTATTCCTCCGCGGTAAAAGAATATTCTCAACAACGATTCCCACAGATGGTAAAAATCGGATCCCAAATGTTCTTACGTAAAATTCTAATATCTAGCTAGACCGTGAAGAACATGTATCCCGTGACGAAAATTTTAGAATTGAACTATTCCGATGATGACGATCGACGATGAGTGGAATTAAGAAGAGAGAAATTAATCAGTGCATTTGCACACTAAGGAAATTCATATACATGATCTCACTCATTACCTATGTTATTTCACATGTCTCCAATTATTTTAATTTTTCGTGTTTGATTTTAAAAAACAGTACAAACAATCAACACAAATCCCACCAATTGTCTTTTTTGGCTTATAAAATATCCCACCGCTGTACTCTTTTCACACTACCATGTTTCATAGTCTCGTTCTAGTCACTGCGTTCATATTTGGTCACTGAAAATTCCACACGAATATGATTGTTTAGTCATAGACAAGAAGGCGACTTGACCAGGCCAGTCCAAAAAAAGCCTTAATACATGATCACAGAAATAGAAAGCAGGGTTCACTTTGAAAGTGACTTGTACGGTAACGACTCGCTCCAGCTGACTCACTAACTTTTAGTTGAAGAGTATCTCCAACACTCCTAGGCAATTTAGCTAGCCCAAATTAAGTACAAAACAAGGTACACTCTACTTTGCAGAGACACTTTTTCACTTATGAGTTCCAACAGCACTCTCTACTTTTGTTCTTCACTATCTTGTTTAGGGCAAAAATGGAGAGAAATGAAGGAAGGTAAATGAGAAAAGTAGAGTAGTGAGGCAAATGCATTCGTACTAGTAGCAAGCCAAAATGGACAAAGCTAGAGTGATCTTCCCACCTTATGATGCAAAGGTTCTCGTTGCCTTGTCGTAACAGCCTTTTTGTATAGCACTTTGCTCAATACTCTTGGATTCAAGAGGTGGCTCATACAGATTCTAGAGGTGGCCCTCACCATGTAGACTTGAGGTTGTGCTCTGATACCACGTGTAATATCCCACTCCGCTGACCTGCTAACTTTTAACCTAATCACGTGGCTCAAAAAATTAACTTCAAGTTATACAATAACTGGTCGAGTTGTCTTATATATCAAACCAATTTCACTTCTCCCACCAATGTGGGACAAAGTGGGTGTTACATGTACCGACGAGTAAGCGTATTTTGAGATTGATTTTTACTTAAGTACTCCGACATCCGTTCATTATTTTTAAAATAATTTTGCAAGGGAGTTTCACACCGATTTGTGCACTATTGATGCATTGCTCGTCAGTATTCATAGCCCGGTTCTTGTAAGGAGCACAAATTATAAATTTACGACCTGTTTGGCTGGGGGAAAGGCACCCCTTATAAGTTTTCACCCCTCATTTTGGAGGGGCCCACACCTTTCCCCTTATTTGGCAAACCAAATTCGTCCCTGATAATTCTTCCCCCTCTCTTCATTTTCACACTCGCGAGGTCTTCTTCTAGATAAGTTTTGGGCACCCCTGGGGCTACCCAAAAATTATCCGGCTGTGGAGGGGCACGATTTTGACGGATTTAGCCCTCCTTATCCCCTTTACCAACCCTCACACCGCCATCTCTTGTTGCTGTGGGTGAGATCGACCAGAGGAGGGTTTTCTGTGCGATTTTGGGGCGATTTGCTTGCGATTTGGTGTGAACATCAGGTATGGAAGTTTTCGACCAAGATTAATGATTTTTGTACTTATATCTTCGATCTACGTGGTCTGATTTGGAAGGTTTTGGATCTAGGATTTGTATACTGCATTTGTATCAATTTTTCTAGGGTTTTTACTGATTTTTCTTCGATTTTTGATCTTGGTGGTTTTGTTACTGAATTTTCTAGGGTTTGTTACTGATTTTTGTAGGGTTTGTTACAGATTAGGGTCTGTTAAACAGTGTTAGCAGATTTCAATTGGTGCAGGTCGGTTTGTGTATTGCATTTTGTCGAATTTGTAGGGCTTTGTTACTGAGTTTGTTGATCTTTTTAATGTTGTTTGATTTGTTAGGGTTTGTTAATGAAATATTATTTATTTATTTTGGTTTGTAAATTTACAAAAACCAACTGTTAACATAGTTTTATTTTGTGTATTTGTTTGTGGCCAAAAAATGCCTTCAAACCCTTAAAAAAACCAAAGGAAAACATAACCCTATTATATGTTTCTTGTTTTATTTTGTTTGAAAAAAAATGCTTCATGGGTCGAAGTAGGGGTTAGACGAACAAGATGAAAGCCGTTAAACCTACTAAGTTGTTATACTTTGACATGGACAAAACTGTAAAAAGAAAATTTCATTGTGTTTGTGTTATGGCGTACTCATAAAACCGTTTGTAGCCTTTTAGGATGGCAAGATTAAACAGAAAACAATTAAGGAGAAGAGAAGAGCAAGAGGCATTCATAGCATTATCCACCTTCATTCATGCTGCAATGGGTGTGTTTCGACTGTACTTATTCATCCGATCGTTGGCACAATATCCCCGTCCAGACTCTGCCCAGAATCTTGACTTCTACCAGTCCCAACTAAATGCAGTCAATAGGCTAGTAAACGGTAATGAGGTTGAATGCCACGAGCAGTTGAGGGTAAATCGGCGTACATTTTTTAGATTGTGTTGTTTAGTCCGAAGTGTTGGGTTAGGGGACTCGCGCTTTGTATGTCTTGAGGAGAGGGTAGCTATTTTCTTGTGGATCCTTGCGCACCATACAAAGCAAAGGCGTACCAAACATCAGTTTTGGAGATCGACTGAAACGATAAGCAGGCATTTCAATGCTGTACTCCAAGCTGTTTTGCGCCTTCATAGAATGCTCCTAGTAAGTCCCGATCCTGTACCTGCAGACTACCATGACAATAGATGGAGTTGGTTTCAGGTAAACTTGAATTAAAATTGTTTCTAGTGATACCATTTTGTTTCCTCAACTCCAGCCTCTGTATTTGCCTGCAATAACCTACTCTCAAATTGGCGTAGAATTGTCTTGGTGCTTTGGACGGGACCTATGTGCCAGTTAACCCCCCCACAGTTGACAGGCCACGATATAGGTCGAGGAAGGGAGAGCTTGCCACAAATGTTTTATGTGTTTGCACTCGAGACCTACAATTTGTGTTTGTCTTATCTGGTTGGGAAGGGTCCGCCACTGACTCTAGAATCCTCAGAGACGCTATCGCAAGACCTAATGGTTTGAAAG
Organism: Vaccinium myrtillus; assembly: GCA_016920895.1. Taxonomy (NCBI): domain Eukaryota; kingdom Viridiplantae; phylum Streptophyta; class Magnoliopsida; order Ericales; family Ericaceae; genus Vaccinium; species Vaccinium myrtillus. Next base: position 27,496,218 of record CM029270.1, read on the forward strand.
TCCCTCGTGGTATGTTCCAATTCCTAAGTTCATGTATCATTTGAATCCAACACATTTATGAACCCTCCCATTTTATTGTTTGAATGTCGTAACTCCCCTTCGTTACAGGACATTATTACCTTGTGGATGCCGGCTACACAAATGGGGAGGGATTTCTAGCACCGTACCGTGGCCAACGATATCACCTTAACATTTAGAGGCAAGGTCACATGCCGGCTAGCAAAGAGGAGTACTTCAACATGAAGCACTCCTCTGCTAGGAATGTCATTGAGAGAAGCTTTGGTGTCTTAAAAATGCGATTTGCAATATTGAGGTCTCCCTCGTATTACCCCATCCAGACTCAAACCCGTATTGTTACAGCATGTTGCCTTCTCCATAACCTCATTAAAAGAGAGATGCCCAATGATCCCGTTGAGTTGGAGTACACGCGATGGGAACAAGACAACCTCCAAAATATTGAGGTAGATGATGATCGCGTTACTACCATAGACACTTTCAATGAATGGACCGCTGAGAGGGATGCGTTGGCAACTACGATGTACAACCATTGGCTAGCAAATGGTGGGGGACAAGAGGTTTACCCACCATGATTGAGGGATTTTTGTTGAAGAATTTGTATTAAGAACTTGTTCTAAGTATTTGTACTAAGTGTTTCAAGAACTTGTAATGTATACATTTTAATTTGTTAAGGTGTTTGAATTTGAACTACTTGTTATGTAAAAGATTGTAATTGTAAGGATTCATTAGGTTTTCTATATTATTGTCCTTCTATTATATCCATTGGCCAACTTAAATGCATTTTCAGCTATGGATACCCAAGAAGGCACCCAACAAGGCAATGTGTCTAAGAAAAAGACAACAAGGACTCGTAGGACGTGGAGGAAAATGGAGGAGGATGCTCTCATTAAAGTGATGGTGGGTGAATTTTCCGACAAGTGGAGTGCTGAAAATGGCTTCAAACCCGGTTTCTTCACGTTGGTTGAGAAGGAGTTGGAGAAGTTGTTGCCGGAAAGCCACCTTAAGGCCTCCCCCCTCATCGACTCGAAGGTCAAGTATTGGAGGCAAACGTACTACAAAATCTATGACATTTTACAACTTAGTGGGTTTGGTTGGGATGATGTCAACAAACGCGTGAATGTGGAAGAAAGCGTGTGGAATGAGTATGACAAGGTAGCTCATAAAGCTTTAATTCAAATGTCTCATTAAGGTTTAATTCAAATGTTAAGGCATGTGTTACCATTCTAAACTTTAAATGTTTGTGTAGGCCCATCCTCAAAAGGCAAAAGAGATATATGGGAAGCGTTTCCCGTACTATGAAGAATGGACTATTGTCTTTGGAAAGGATAGGGCGACCGGGGCGGGGGCGGAAGATCCAACGCAAATGGAGAAAGAGATTCCCCCGACTCCATTAGAAGAAGAAAGTGGTGGAGTGGAGGATCTTACGGGAGAAGGCTTTGGAGGAGATTTCTACCAACCCTTGTTCGAGGATGACGAATTCTTGAATTCACCATACGCGAGCATGGCCTCCACACCTACGGGCTCCACCCCCCGCGTGCCCACACCTTTTAGCTCCACACCTACGGGCTCCACTCCCCGCACGTCCACACCTTTGGGCACCACACCCACACCCCCAGTCCCCGCACGTCGTATGACAATCCCAACGGCCACCACTCCTCCGGCCAATGCCGGAGCTAAAAAGGGGAAGAAGAGGACAAGAATGGGTGAGGACGAAGAAACGCGTGAGACCATGAACACTTTTAGCAAGGAGAGCTTGATACATATGGACAAAATTGCCAATTCAATGGGGTATGACAAAGAGCTTGCCGCTCGCCGTTCGACTATTCCGGGGGAGTTAGAAAAACTCAACCTCACGTTGACTCAAGAATTTAGGGTGGCTGCCATTATTGGCGAGAAAGATGAGAGGGTTTACCAATTCTTAAACACCCGTGATGAAAAGAAGCAAGCTTGGGTTGAGGCCGTCCTCAAGGGTGAAGTCTATGGTCCCGTTTAGCAAATTATTGGGAGAAATTTAGGCAAGTTTTTGAATGGCTAACAATTCGTCACATATGATTTGTAAATGCCTTGTTGATGGAAACGAACCTTTGTTTCCTTTTTGTATATGTACGCCCGTTACGTAAAATGGCATATGATGTGTAAATGCCTTGTTGATGGAAACGAACTTTTGTTTCCTTTTTGTAAATGTAATGTTAACAACATACATTTCGACTACTAAGTAATTGGAAATATTGCATGGCAGGTTACTCAAACACTTGATGGTTGTATCCTATTTTTGTTGTTTGAAATGGGCAATGATGAATCACATGTTATAATGTTAATACTTATGAAGGCTAGTTACCTTGGCGGGGCAATGAGAATTGCAGCCATAGCGTACCCTTGTGGTTCCTCAAGTGAATTCTGAGCCTATTTGTTACTGTTGCAGCTACTAGTGTGTGTGTGTGTGTGTGTGTTACTGCTGCAGTTGATGTGTGTGTGTTGGTGGCTGCAGTTGCTGTGTGTGTGTGTTACTACTGCAGTTCTGTTGCTGCATTTGTTGGGCACTTCTGTTGGTTTGTTTGAAATGGGCAGGTGTGTGTGGGTACTGCAATCTGTTTCTGGGTAGTGTTATGACTGAAATTCTGTTACCTATTATTGGTAGGCTATGTAAATGCCTTTGTGTTCATTTCTTTGAGAACTTATTTCATTTCAATTATGTTGCAGGGCAATGATGAAATAAATGTACCCAATGTGTAGCTATGAAGGTGTTACCTTGGCGGGGCAATCATATTTGCAGCCAGTGAGTACCCTTTATGTGCATCCTTTTATGTAAATCTATTATCTAATTTTTCTGAGCCTTGGGTGTATATGAGGCTTGTCAATCCTGTTGTTTAGCTATTGCAAGACATTTGGGTAATTCTGGACTGTTTTTTCTGGGCTGTGATGATATTTTTCTGAGCCTTGGTTTGTAACAGGTGTGTGCTACTGTTTCATTACCTGCATTATTTGTTTTTCTGGGCTATCTAGGGTTTTGTTTTGTGGCAAAGTGCAGCAAGGCTTAGTGTTTGCTACACTTGGCATGGCTTTGGCTGGTTTTTGCTGTGCACTGATGTCTTGGACTTTTTTGGTTTAATTGTGAACCTATTTGGGGGATCTGCATTCTGAACTCTGATATTTTTTGGTCCACTTGTTTTGGTGCATTCTGAACTCTGTGTTGGGGCATTTCTATTTCAAAAACTTTGTATGCCCAATGGATAAAATGGCAATGATGAGCAATCTGAGCCTTATCAGGTTATAACATGGCAGTGAAGATACTTTTCTGAGCCTCTTTGTCTACTTCTTAGCAGGTTAAAACATGGCTTTTTGTGATACTTTTCCAAGCTTTGGTGTGTGTTTGTGGGAGTGCATGTGTGTCTGTTACTTAAGACCCAATGTTTCTGATACTGCTGCTGTCTATTACTGCTGTTGTCTATTACTGCTGCTCTATGTTTCTATTACTGCTGGTCTCTGTGACTGCTTTAGTGAAATTCCGGGATGTGTTAGTGAAATTCTGTGTTGTGTGAGTGCAGTGCAGTGCCATGATTGCCACTACTTTCTGTTACTGTGTGAGTGAGCAGGTGTGTGTGAGTGTGCAGTGCAGGTGTGACTGTGCAAGTGTTGTTGTTATTCTTGTGTTCTTATGGGCTATGATGAAAATTTCTGAGCCTTTGCTACTGTTTATGAGGCATTTATGTGAGCCAGTGATGAAGTTATTCTTGTGTTCTTATGGGCTATGCTGAAATTTTGTGAGCCAGTGATGAAGTTATACTTGTGTTCTTATGGGCTATGATGAAATTTTCTGAGCCTTTGCTTGTTTATGAGGCATTTATGTGAGCCAGTGATGAAGTTATTCTTGTGTTCTTATTATGAGGCATTTATGTGAGCCAGTGATGAAGTTATTCTTGTGTTCTTATGGGCTATGATGAAATTTTCTGAGCCTTTGCTTGTTTATGAGGCATTTATGTGAGCCAGTGATGAAGTTATACTTGTGTTCTTATGGGCTATGATGAAATTTTCTGAGCCTTTGCTTGTTTATAAGGCACTTATGTGAGCCAGTGATGAAGTTATTCTTGTGTTCTTATGGGCTGTGATGTTAGTTCAAAAACCTGAGCCCATATGCCTTGAGCCAGTTATACTTGTATTTCAGGGGTATGATGACTTTTGAGCCATCCTAATAGCTGTTTGTTGGTTATTTCTGGCATTTGTGGTTTCTGTGATTGTGTGTAGTGCAACTGCAGGTTATGTGATTGGTGTATGTTTTTGGTTTTTTGAGCCAGTGAGTGTGCAGTGCAGGTGTGTGTGAGTGTGTGAGTGTGCAGGTGTGTGTGAGTGTGTAGTGCAGGTGTGTGTGAGTGTGTGAGTGTGTAGTGCAGGTGTGTGTGAGTGTGTGAGTGTGCAGGTGTGTGTGAGTGTGTAGTGCAGGTGTGTGTGAGTGTGTGAGTGTGTAGTGCAGGTGTGTGTGAGTGTGTGAGTGTGCAGGTTTGTGTGAGTGTGTAGTGCAGGTGTGTGTGAGTGTGTGAGTGTGTAGTGCAGGTGTGTGTGAGTGTGCAGGTGTGTGTGAGTGTGTAGTGCAGGTGTGTGTGAGTGTGTGAGTGTGTAGTGCAGGTGTGTGTGAGTGTGCAGGTGTGTGTGAGTGTGTAGTGCATGTGTGTGTGTGTGTTTATGTGACCAGGTGTGTGAGTGTGTGAGTGTGCAGGTGTGTGTGAGTGTGTAGTGCATGTGTGTGTGTGTGTGTGTGTGAGTGAGCAGGTGTGTGAATGTGTGAGTGTGCAGGTGTGTGTGCAGTGTGTGAGTTTGCAGTGCAGGTGTGTGCAGTTTGTGAGTGAGAGGAGAGGTGTGTGTCACTGTGTGAGTGTGAGTGTGCAGTGTTAGTGTGTGAGTGTTAGTGTGACTACAGTTCTGGGCTGTGTAGTGCAGGTACACTCACTCATGCACTGCACACTCACACACACCTGCACACTGCCATTGCCAGCTATGTTACCGTACCAATTGGTTGCTCAATTAATGGACAATTTGTGGGTTGATGTAACTTATAGTCACATGTTTTTGTGTCAATTTTCTGGGTTGTGCATGGGCTATGATGATTCATTGTGCTATTTGTTACTCTATTTCTGTAAACTGTGACTGAAATCTGTCTAGGGCTGTGATGTTAGTTGAAAAACCTGAGCCCATATGCCATGACAACCCTCATTCTTGTTGCTGCATCTGTTATGATTTTGGTTTACAAATCTGGGATGTGCTGTCTTGGTTTACAAATCTGGGAAGTGGTATCTTGGGCAGAAATCTGTAATGTGGCAGCTATGTTTGCTATAAAGTGTGACTGAAATCTATTAGGTCTAAACTGTAACTGAAATCTTGGGCAGAAATCTATTAGTTGTGCTGCTGTCTTAGTGAATTTGTGATTGTTCTGAGTAGGTCTGTGGCCTGGAAGCTTTGTATACATGTGTAGTGCAAGTGCAAGTGTAATTGTTTCTAGCTATCTCTTTGTGCATAACCTGCAACTGCAGGAGTATTGGGGTGTGATTTTAACAGGTTATGCAAGTGCAAAAAATTAAGTGGACGTGCAAGAGTTTTGGTGCTGCTGTGCTTTTTGTTTTTGCGTAGTGCTAGTGCTGCTGATGTGCTATTTGTTACTGCAGTGCAGTGGTAGTACTAAAATTTCCTTGTTAGTTGGTTAAGGTACTTGATTTCTGAGCGATGAGGATTTGTATACAACTGAAGACAATGTTAAAGGCGTGGCAACATTAGATGGCCGATAGGCAACTAATGTTGCAGCCTTGACCTACTGTCTTAGAAATTGGTGGAAAACACCCAAGTATCTGAGCCCACTTTATGGTAAACCATTTTTATGTGGATGCATATGCGATAATTGTTCATGTAACTATAGCTGACACTGTTATTTTTGTAGTACAAATGCCAGGGAAAAAGTCGTACTATGTTGTATGTGTCGGTCGCACACCAGGAATTTATGACAGTTGGGCAACTTGTAACCAACAAGTGAATGGGTTCTCGGGTGCCATTTACGAGAAGTACAATTCATTGGAGGAGGCCAACTCCACTCTCCGACAATTTATGCAAAACAATGTTGGGAGGATGCAAACTTTAGAAGCGGCAAATGTGGAAGATTACCCACCATTGCTAATTCCTTTGCAACCTGCCATTAATCGTGAGGGAACAAGTTTTCTCAATAAAACTTGGTGCGTCAATTTGACATGGTTTTTACTCGGTGCAGCAATGACAACGATAATAGCGTTTGTGGTGATTAAATATGTTACTTTTTAGTACCCATATGTACGGACTTGCTTTAATTTGAATGTAAAAGATTGTAATGACTGGTGGTAATTCCTAACTATGAAATTTGTGGGATTTTATATGTCTGGGATATTTGACTTGTACTAAACCTATAACTTTTGGTTTGTCTCATTGAATGATGAATGGTAAGTATCATGTTCAAAGTAGGCTTGTTTGGTGTATTCAAAGTGAAAGGGTAGGTACCCATGTGTTTGTTGACCGTTAAGTACTGAATTTTTCAACTAATATTTCAAGTAAACAAAAAGACCAATAAATAGGTCTCTCATACTCAATTCTTCATTCCAGCCTCTTTTACAAACACTGTCTATTTTGTTGTGCATCGTGTCAAGGCCACGCCGGAGTACGACCAACCCTCGCCGGACTTGGAGTTCCAATGAGGAGCAGACTTTAGTACAATGCCTTACAAGCCTTGTACAAATGGAAGTCTGGCAATCAGATTTTGGGTTTCGTCCCGGCTACTTACAAGTTTTGAAAAATCAAATGGCTGAGTCTTACCCCGAAAGTGGTATAACGGAAATTCACATAGAAGGTAAGATTAAGACATGGAAGTCTACTTATTATACCATAGTTCATCAAATCCTTATGCATGAAGGGTTTTCTTGGGATGCAAATGAAAATAAGGTTCTTGCGGCAAATGAAGTGTGGACTAATTATATCCAAGTAAGTTATAACATTTTTCATATTTAATATTGGCGAAATTATTTAATACTCATTCAATTTCCCCCCTCTTTATGTAGGTTCATCCACGGGCTATAAATATCAAGGACAAACAATTTCCATTGTTCGACGTATGGAGCTTTTGCTTTGAACGTCAATAGATTGAAATTGGTGAAAGTTTATTAAATAAACTCGTACTTATGCACTTTATTGTCTTTGTAATAAATCTCAAATAAATTAGTATATTTATTTGAGCCCACATGTATCGTTTTTATAAATTTCTTTTAATTGTATCTCAAATAAATTTGTATTAATTATTTGAGAGTTTAATATAATTTCTTTGTAATTTTTTTGTATGAGTGACCCATTTAATAAATGTTTTACTTTGCTCATTTATTATTCATTGTGTTGACGTAATAAAAAACAAAATAAGATAGCCCAACAAATGAAAAAATAAAATATTCTTCAATTTTTTTTATGACAACCAACCATTCAAATGTTTAATTAAAAAAAAACGTTTTTTAAAAAAATAATTTTTTTTTATTTTTTTCCGGTCAAATAACTTAATTAAACTTAAAATAAAAATCATCCAAGAATAAAAAAAATAATCTATTTCATGTAATTATATAATTAAATTTATCATTAATAAAATTTTGGTACACCACAAGGGCAAATAAGTCATTTGACTGCTTTTTCCATCATCCACCCCATCTTATTTTTAAGTTATCCAAACCAAGCCAAAAGTTATCCCCCTGTTTAATCCCTCATTCAAACCATCTACTTTTTTATCCCCCATCCATAAACATCACATCAATCTGGGCCCCCCTCTAAAAATAATACCCCCTCTTATCTTATCCCCCCTCTAAAACTTACCCCCCTGAAAATAATACTCCATCCAATCGGGGCCTTACAGTGGTTTTCGAAATTCAACCACTGTAACGCAAAATAGATCCGTCTATATGGTTGGAGGAGGAAATGTTTAATAACGCAAAATAAAATTACAACATCAACGTCTCTGAAGTACAAGAACTTGCAAGATCTGAAACCTTAAAAATATTGACCATGACAAGAATGCAATGATCATCACTTACGCGTTTCTTGCGTCGTTATTTAGAATAATATGACCGTACGCATAATAAAATGATACGCTATGTATATATTGACGCGCAACATAACTTATCAATTCAATCTTTTTAGAGACGCGGTTTGTGAACGATTGACATTGTCAAAAGCATTTTATATGGGAAAAAATAGCTGCATTTGTAGATTGGGAAGTTTTCAAGTATAACAAAATGGGATCTTGACACAGACTTTGCTTCTAATTTACTCCTAAATAAACAGTAACTTTCAGGTCAAACGCAAATTCAAACGAAGCTTCGACCGCTATTCTCTTAAGAAATTGTGAAGGTTGCCTTCATTAATCTTGTCTCAGGACCGGTCCTGCTTGGACGATTTCAAGTCTCATGGTTATTTGCTACAGAAAAATGAAAATTAGTACCTGCTGTCTGCATATATGGCAATGACCATAAATGAATTTAGAACTCAATTATTGGAGAAACCAAATTTTCTGGCACCTTAGCTGTCAGGAACAAAATAAAATGGTCTATAATTTACAAAATCCAGGAAAAACCTACGAAGCAACATAGAAATTCAAGAAAAAGTTGCACGCTTCTAAACATGATTTTTTGATTTTTTACTTGGTGAGGGGGTATTTGGAACCCAATTACCCATTGAATTATGAATTGTAGATTTTAGATTAGATATTCGTCCATTTCTCATTTCAGCGTACGCCACCAAAGAAGCAAAATGCAATAAGGATCTTTCTATTGTTAGCCCTAATGGGCGGATGATAAGAGTGTTTTTAGACTACTAAGAGTATTGCTTGAGCTATGTTCTTTAACCGGTGAGAAAGCAATATTTTTACTAGTCGAAGAACACTCTTACCGATCAAAAAACACTTTTTTTTTATTTTTTTGAAAATGTCAAGTTCTCATTCAAAGCCCGAAGGCAGAAAGATTATATCACAAAAAAAAGGAATGAACTAAAACTACTACCATCTGACATGAGCACGGTTACAAAGCCCTAACAGGCTGACTGACTCCAGACACACCTGCCGAGACAGACCTACACTACTACAGGCACAGAGTCCTGTCAAGATCTAGTAGTAGAGAATCAAAATGGAAACCCAGCTCAATCCTAAGCATAGAGCACAAATGCAATCTAAAAACACTCTACGAAGGGAGGTAGAACAGCACCCAAGCAGGGCAAACAACCACCAAAATGGGGCAAAAACCTAAAAACAACAAAACAAAACAGAAAATAAAAAACTAAACCCCGGTCGGAAAAGAGATCGCTGGATGCTGCTGCACCAGATCTAGCGATTTATTCACCGGAGGGTCTCAATCAGCCCCTCTTGCTCCAAAAACTACGCTCGGTTGAAACCCGGTGGAGCGGATGGCTCAATGGAGAAAGGGTGAAGGCAGAGAGAGGAGGAGGTGGAGGGGGAGGTGAGCCGGAAGATGAGGTGGAAAGGGAGGTAGGTGGAGGCTGAGAGGTGGAGGGGTAGATGGAAAAGGTGGAGATCGGTGGAGGAGGGAGTGGGAATCAAAGAGAGGAAGAAGAAGGAGAGAAGAGGGTTGTTGAGGAGGACCAAAAGGGGGGTGGGGGAGTGGAGGAAAGGGGAGGCGCAACCCCACCCCCCACCCAAGCAAACCCTAACCGGAGGAAAGTTTAGAGAGAAGGCATAGAAATATTCTAGAGTGAGAGACTTCAATCTTTTATTTTTTATTGTTGGTCCATTGAGTTGACGGTAATTTTTTTTAGGATCTTTCTATTATCCGTCCATTGGGCGGACGGTAAAATACAAAGCAATCAGAATTCTTACATGTAAGAATTCGTTCAGATTCTATACACTTTATTGTCCGCCTAATAGGCGGACGATAGAATACTCCAAATTTTTATGCAATAATGCAAACACAAGATTGCGTTCAATCATGGTTGATTTGTTCCGTTTGTCTCTTCCATTTTATATATTTGCTTTTCCAATCACACCCTTCGACAAGTAATGTATTGGACTTCAAATTTCTCACCTGGGCGTTCCCATTGACATCATAGGCAAGGATGGAGCCAAGGGGGACAAGTGGTGGTGGCCGCCACCACAAGGTTTCAAAAAATGTAATTATTATGTAGAAAATTAATTTTTATTCCTGATTATGTAGACTCACCACCACAAGATTTTTTTAAATTTTTCATCCTCATAATGCATTTTGTCCTTTTATTATTTAAGTATATATTTTTGCCACCACAAAAGTAAAATCCTGGCTCCGTCCCTGATCATAGGAAGCTAGCTATATTCACACTCTTGTCTTTTTTAGAAAAACGTTGGTGTCGCCTTGTACCACGTGGTAGCACGTGATACCGAGAGCACATCTCGGCTGTTTAAGAATATTTTGAACGATGCAGATTTTAGAGAGGAAAAAAGGAGAGAGAAAGAGACAGGGGGAGAAATCTAGACGTCCAAAATCAAACGCCATACCTTATTTGCACGCAAGTTTTTCTCTGTCATTTTATTCGGACAAACCTTTGAAATAAACCTCAGGTGGGACCAAGCTATCCCATTCGACTTACTTGCCTTTCCGTGTTGACTCTCTCTCTCTCTCTCTCAAAACGTCCACTGGTCTTAATAGAATCGAATTTTGCTACAAGCACGGCAAATTACCCCGACTTTCATCCCGATCCCACGTGGAAAGGGAGGGACCCACTTGGTCCACCACTTCGACCCTAAACACTGCGCGGGAAAACAAAATGGCAAAAACCCAATTTTCCCAAAATCTACTTCAAAACCCACTCTGTCTCTCTCCGAAAAGAATCACACCACAACCAGAGCTTCCCGCATACTCCAGCCCACCACCGATCGACCACCACCGGAGTTCCCCCATACACCGGCCGACCATCACCAGAGCCTCCACTGACGACTGGCCCACCACCACCAACGCCGCACCACGATTTGTGGGTAACAATGGCGATTCCTCTCCCTTAACAGGTGAAACTTTCTTCCAACTGATATGTTTTCCATAGATAATGGCCTCCAGATTATGTATGGATGTGTGTGTGTTCAAGTCCTAAACCATAAACTCTAATGTTTCATACATCCTTTTCGTCTGTTTTTTTTTTTTTTTTTTTGATAGTTCAATAGTTTTTTTTTTTTTTTTTTTGCAAAAGAATAGTTGGAGATGAGTTATGGTGCGTTTGGATTTGTATCTTGGACTTAAAAACTGCAGAAAGTCACTGATTTAACCCTTTCTTGAGTTCTTAATGTTCTGGCTAAGTATGTGGTAATACTTGGACAACTAGGATGTGTATATTCCTCTTCCCAACCTGGTGAACCTGTTGGTATTTACAAATTCTTGTCCGATTCCCATTTGCCAGGTTTTAGTAGAGAATGGAGTTGATTTAACTTGTTCTATGGTTGTCTTCAGTGTCTTCACAAGTAAAACATAGATTCCTAATAGGCAAATGAAGGAAGTTTATTTGTTAATTTTGTTCATGAACTCTATGGTTGTCTATTTCTTATTTGCAGAATCATGGAAATAGAAGAACAGAATTTGGAGGAAAATCAGAATTTGGAGGGGGTTTTGGAACCTAAGGTTGGAACGCTATTTGATTCTGAAAAGGAAGCCCATGAATGTTACACTACATACGCAAAAGCAAAAGGTTTTGGTGCGATCACAATAAGCTCTAAGAAGTGTAACAACATAAAGACGTACATAACCTATGGTTGTAATCGGAGTGGAAATGCCAGGCCAACGGGTTCGAATCCCATTAAAAACCATCCAACACCAAAGACAGGTTGTAAAGCCCATATGAATATCTCTTTGCAAGTTGATGGAAAGTGGAGGTTGAATTTGATTGTATTGGACCATAATCATGAAGTGGATCCGGAAAAAGTGAAATATCTTCGGTGCTACCGGACTCTCCCACCACATTCGAAGAGGACAATTGAAGTGAACACGGGTGCCGGAATCAAAATGAACCAAATCATTGCTTCATGTGTGATTGAGGCGGGGGGCCCGGATAATCTTACTTGGACAGAAAAGGATGCAAGGAATTACAAAGATAAAGAAAGGCGTTTACTGGTCAAAGAAGGGGATGCCGATGCAATGCATAAGTACTTTCTCAAAATGCAAAAAGACAACGGGGACTTCTTTTATGCCATGGATGTTGATGAAGATGACCGATTAGTGAATGTCTTTTGGGCCGATGCGTACAGTAGGGAGTTATACAAAGAGTTTGGCGATGTGGTCACCTTTGACACGACTTACCTTGTTAACAAGTTTGATATGCCTTTCGCACCATTTGTGGGGGTCAATCATCATGGACAATCGATTTTGTTTGGATGTGGTTTGGTTACACGGGAGGACACAACTTCATTTGTATGGTTGTTCCAGGCTTGGCTTTCTTGCATGTCCGATTCCTATCCTAACGCCATCATCACAGACCAATGCAGGGCCATGCAAAATGCGATAAGTCAAGTCCTTCCAAATACACGACATCGTTGGTGTTTGTGGCATATCATGAAAAAAATTCCGGATAAGTTCAAGAGTTACAAAGAGTATAAGGGGATTAAAGCTTCCCTCAAGACTGCTGTATATGATTCCTTGTATCCAAAGGAGTTTGAACAAAAGTGGGCAAATCTCATCAAAGAATTTGATCTACATGCCAATGATTGGCTAGTTGGAATGTACGAGGAGAGGCATCGATGGGTACCAGCTTTTGTTAAGGATACCTTTTGGGCGGGGATGTCAACAACTCAACGAAGTGAGAGCATGAATGTCTTCTTTGACGGCTACGTCCATTCCAATACCAGCTTGAAGGAATTTGTGGAGCAATATGAGAATGCTTTACGTAAGAAGGTGCGAAAAGAACAAGAGGCAGATGCCCATTCATTTAACTTTCAAGTTCAAAATGTGTCCCCTTATGGGTTTGAGGACCAATTTTTGCAAGCATACACACTTGAGAAATGCAACCAATTCCGAGGGCAAGTAGGCGGATTGATTGGGTCCAAAAGTTCCTTCATTGGACAGGTGGTGAATGGTATTTCAGAGTTTCGCATTGAACAAGACATTCTAGTTGGAAAGAGAAAAAATGTATTTAAAACTTTTTCCTTTGTTGTTCATTTTAATGAGGAGTCAAGGGAAACTAATTGCAATTGTCGGTTGTTCGAGAGTAAAGGAATGGTGTGCACGCACATGATCTCGGTTTGGTCAGACAAAAAGCTTGAAGCAGTGCCCGATAAGTATATTCTACACCGATGGAAGAAAAACTTGGTGAGGAGTCACACAAAAATAAAGGTGAGTTATGTTAATTGGCAATGCAAGCCCGAATTTACTCGCTATGATAGTTTGTTGAAGTTATTCAATGAGGCCGCCGACATTGCCATGTATTCCATTGCCAAGACTGATAGGATGGCGGCTAGGTTGCGAGAAATAAAAGCAGAGAATGACTTATACGATCAGAATGAGGAGTGCCTAAGCAACATGCCTATGGTTGAAGATGTACAAAATGGGTTGGAAAGTTTTCAAGACAAATCAAATACCGTCGGCGATCCAAGTAAAGGACCTCGGAGAGGGCGACCACCGGGGAAGAGAAAGCAATCAATGGGGGAGCAAATTATTAGGAAGAATGCGCAAGCAAAAAAAAGGGTCGAATGTAGTAGCGCCAATGCAAAGAGTATACCGGTATACAAACCATTTTGCATTCCTTTGAATGTTTTGCATAATTATGTTCATTGGTTTATATGATTTATTATTTGACTTTATTCTTTCACAGGATGTGGACGTCTACACTCATGCTACAGGAGTTCATGACAGTGTCATGCAAGAGAGTTGTTATGTTACTGTAAGTATGACTTCATTTGTACTAAATCGAGTCTTCTCAAAATGTAATTTTGTTCATGTTATGAGAATTTGTACTTCCAATTGGTTATGATTTCAGCCATCTCAAGGAAGTGTAGGATGTATTGGTGCATGGAGCTACGACCTTAATGAATCTCCATTTGATTTGGGATATGATTAGAGTAAGTGTAGCACTAAGACTTGCATTTTATAATCATTTACAGTTGATGCTTACATTTTATAATCTTTTAGAGTTAATTCAAACTTCCTTTCTTTTCTTCTTCTTTTTTTTTTTCGTGTAACATGACCTAACAATATGGTTTTGTGGATAGTGGACTTGTCTATATTTTGAAGTGGGTAATGGGTATAGTCTTGAAGAGATGAAGTATAGTTTTTGCCTTTTTTTGATAGACTGGTGGTGGTACATTTTGAAGTGGGTAATGGGTATAGCCTTAATTATAGTTTTTTGATAGACAAGTTCTGATCACTTTGGTGTCTAGGCTATATTTTGAAGTGGTATAGTTTATGGATCGCTAGATGGATGTTAAGTGCTAAGTAACAATACTTAGTCACTCTTTTGATGTTTAATCATGTTTAACAATGAAATGGTTGGGAATGAAAGTTTGAGAATGCTTATGCCATTTGGATAAAAGCTATAGTTTGTTTCACTTGGTGGGATTACTTTGCTTTTTATGAAATCAGTTTTTTTTTTAACAATATCGTGTCTCAAATGAAAAGACTAGTGACCAATTTACTTCACATGCCAAGATTAAGTCAATTTTTGCAAAAAATTTAGCAGAGTTTCCTTGCTTTATGGCCTACCCGACACCTCGCGTCTCAAATGCTTTTATCTCGAAAATGTGAAACAAGTTCATCTTAGTGAAAAATGCAGTCCCCAAACAAATGTGTATTTGCTAAGAGTCCTCTTGCGTTAAGAAATACAATTTGGCTTGAATCTCATCAAGGGATTCCCACCCTTTTTTTTGTGTAAATGTACATGCAGTAAAGAGATTAGTTTGCTTTTATGAAATCGGTGGTTTTTTTTTTCTTTTAACAATATCGTGTCGTGTCCGTATTGTGTCGTGTCGTGTCGACTAGTAGCTTTACGCAAATAATACCATAGCCTACACCGCGCCTCGTCTCAAACGAAAAATGCAGTCCCCAAACAAATGTGTGTATGCTAAGAGTCCTTTTGCCTGAATCTCATCATGGGGATTCCCCACTTCTTTTTTTTTTTTTTGTAAATGTACATGCAGAAAGAGAACAACCATCTCAAGGAGTTTTGATAGTCTAGGATCTGTATGTTCATTTTCTCTTTGAAAGATTAAGTCAATTTCTGGAAAAAATTTGGCAGAGTTTCCTTACTTTTTGGCTTAGCCCAACGCCTCGCGTCACAGATTCACAAAACAAATATAAGCCCAAGCCGGGCGTTTGTCAGCCTAAATTACCATCACAGTCCAAAATCACACATAAATAACTTAACAACAATTCAATAAATTTAAATAATCAATTGCATTCCAAGTTAACTTTCACAAATACATGGATTCATGGTTTCCATCGTACAAATGCTACACAAAAGAAGCCAATTTAGGTTACAAAATACAGCCAACTACTTAATTTAGGTTACAAAATCTTCACATCTTTCGTTGCCAGTAGCTTTTATTAGCACCCTCGTCAAATTCAGGTAAACCCCTAGCTCTGAAATGCAGTTGCTTCTCCTAGCTCTGAAATGCAGTTGCTTTTGATGTTTTAAGAGACGATGCTTATCACAATCTTCCCATCCTTCAACCTGTCAGAAATACGCTCTTATCGTTGGTTATTTCCATCAACCAAAAGATACCATATTTGAGTCCATTATCACCTGCACAACAGTTGGAAACATCAAGGTATATCAGAGCATATAACATGGTTTCTAAATTAAAGCATATAAGATAGAGAAAGCAATGAAAGCATGAAAATTATGATACTGCTACGATAAATGCAAGATTAAAACCATATATTCACCAGTCTTAGATGCCATTACTTGCATAATGTGTCACTGTAAGACGTGTTTATGAATAGGATAAAAGGCTGCATTGCTTGCATAATGTGGCTGCCATCGGAATCGGACACACGTTAAGCGCAAGCTTCTAATAGTACCATGGACACCAAAATTGATAAAAGCTACAAGATTTCTACACTATCGACTCAATATTTGCCACCATGGAACCAAAAGAGTTCCCCATTTCATTCCATCAGTTCAACAACCTCAAAATTGGAAAAATTTGCCAATTTTCTGTGATAGGTTCCTAGGATAGACTAACAAACTCTACCACTAACTACTCAAATGCCATAACACAACAACTGGTGTCTAACCTTGTGCAAGTGTAAACAGGTATCAAAATGGTTACCTTTAATGTTACCCGAATTTTATGAAATCTTAAAAATTGCTGCATATAATCACAACCGAAAAAAATGCATGAGAGAAATTCCAACTTCAAAAGCTCAGGAATTAAGCAACTTTAGATTCAATTGGGTCATGATATCAAAAACTAGGTTTTTAATCATCAGTACAAATTTTTATAAGTTCTGAAATTGTTCAAATTCACTTGGATTTTAAGCTATATTTGTATGGATTATGAAATCGTTCAACATAACTGGGAAAATTTTAAGAAAAACTATAGATGTTCTTTTTCAATTTCTCCAAAGTCCTCTGCTTTTCCAATTAGGGTAACTTTGTTCTACTAGGGTTTTTTAGTGGAGAGGGAAGTGAGAGCAATTGAAGTGAGAGAGAGATACCTGTGAGAGAGAATAGATGGTGGTCGTGTGTCGGCGATGGTAGGGGCGGGTTTGGGGTCCGTCGTTGCTGGTGGTAGAGGTGGGTTAGGGGTTGCTCGTCGGTCGTGGTGCGATGAGAGGAGACTGTTTCAGATGGAGGAGAGAGAAGAGAGGATATGGTGGTGGTGGTGGTTCGTCCATGGTGGTGGGGGATGCCGCGTCGAGAGGGAGAAGATCGAGCAGCTTCGATGTGCCGAGAGGGAGGAGATCGAGCAGCTTCGACGTCTTTGAGAAGAAGAGAGGAGAGAGAGTAGTGTATTTGGGTGTTTAAAATTATTTTGAATTTGAAAATTGAAATTTCATTTTTGGCTGAGAAGCAAGTGGGTCCTCCCTCTTCCACGTGGGATCGGGCTGAAAGTCGGGGTAAGAGTCGGTGCTGGTAGCAAAATTGGATAGAATCCATGGGCTGGTGGAGGTCAAGAAGATCTTGACGTAGACCACTTGAATCCTACGCCCTGTTTGGCGACCTGAGTAGCACCCGGATTTGGGGGTCAGCCGGATTTGTAATCCTGGGCCCACCCTAAACCGGCGTTTGGGAAGCCAAATGAGAACCCAGATTTGAAACACTGTTGGGACTCCATCTCCAGGCTCCCCCGGATTAGCCAACGACGGCCTCCACCCTGTCGTTAGCTAATCAGGGTGGATTTGTTGTTTTTTGTACCTGTTTTACCCCTCCAAATCCGGGCCCTAGTTTTGTACGCGTATGTAAGAGTTTTTCTTCTCCGACGCCGAAATCGTAGACCACTCAGATCTGTTCTTCACCGACGTTCTCTGTGTTCTTCTCCGATGTCGGGTTCTTCTCCGCAGTGTTCTTCCCGGGCCACGCAATGTTCTTCTCCGACTCGTTGTCGGCAATTTTTTTGGGTCTGGGCTTGATACAGAGAGAGAGAGAGAGAGAGAGGGGAAGGGGGGACGGTGGTGATGGGTTAGAACTCACTTTTGATGTACATATGTATTAGTAATAATGTATTGATGTACATACTTTTGCTGTACCACCTCCTTTTTGTTTGGTGAGGAGGGACGGTGTTGATGTATTGTTTTAATTAATTGCAAAAATGTTTTTCAACTAGTGTTCATATACTTTAAACAATTTTCAGGTTAAATAAAAACGTTTAAAGTAATAAATTTAAAGTTGAAAGAACCTTTTTTAAATTAATTTGACTTTCTGATAATTTTTTTTTGAATTTTTTTCCAGAAATATTGTTTTTTAAATATATTTTATGAAATTATTTAGTATTTATTCTACGTATTATGTATTTATTTTAATTATAATGAAATTAAACCATTTTGTCAATTAAATTAATAAATGGGGGGTAATTCAGTCATTTGTCCTCTTATCCACCCTCCAAATCCCCCTTCTCAAAATTTCATCCAAACACCTCATTTGCAAATCTACCCTTCTTAGGAGGTGGGCCCACCCTCATTACAAATTCACCTTCATTACAAATCCACCTCTAAATCCACCCTCATTATAAATCCACCCAAATTCATCTCCGGTCGCCAAACGGGGCGCTAGGGGAATACGAAAGTAGCCAGCTTGTTTTTTTTTCTTTTCACACACGCAACTTACGTAAGACAGTACTTCGCTTGAAGAAAAAGCCAAGAGACATTTGGCTTACCGGTAGAGTGCGTGTGAGAGGAGGTCATGTATTTACTCCCTCCATCCCCAAATGTTGGTCCCTCGTCTTAATCTAACTGGATAAAAAACTAGCTATAATTTTAAATCGGTAATGAATTTTATATTCAATATGGATCTTGTTTGATAGATCTCACTTAGTTCTATAAGACAATGTTTTCGAAATCATGTAAAATAATGTAAATTACGAGATATAATCAATTGAAAAGTAGCACAAACTCCCAAAAGAGACAAATAAATGGGGACGGAGGGAGCAACTCATCTTTTAATATGTTTTTTTGTCAGAATTTTTTTTTCTTGATAACAATTAAACATTACAAGAAAGAGGAGAGAAGGAAAAAACTAGCACGTTGGCGAGAAATCAACAAAATACTAGGAAAGAAAAAGGGAGAATTGCTATAATGGACCTTAGAGTAATTCTTTAAAAGAAAAACAAACACCCAAATCCTAACAACCCAAAACAAACTTTAAAAATGATATGGTACACCGCGTAAACCAAATGCACAACGCCGCATTTCAACAGTCTAAAAGCATTTTCGATGTTTCGGATTTTAAATAAACTATTCGCGCGAAGAGTTCTCTTCGCTCTTCGCGTGAATAGTTTATATAAAATTCGAATCATTAATTTCTGAGATGTACGATTAAGATGCGTTGGTGTGCATTTAGAGTATGCGAGTGTAGGTGTGGGTGTGGTGTACCTATATGGCTTAAAACCCATTCTACCACCAATATCAATATTCAACCCAAGAAGTACTTCCCAGTCCATACCCTTAGGTGTGTTTTGGACTAAAAAGTTAACTGATTTATTTTTTCGTCTCTATTTGATTTTTTTTCGTGTTTTTTAGTTTTTCATCAACTTTTTGTGTATTATTAGTTCGTCTCGGCGAAAAGAATAAAAAAAGTAAGAAATTATGATCAAATCATAATTTTTTTTTAATAAAGACAAAAATAAGTCAAAAAGACTGATTTTTACACTTTTTTCGATCTTATTCAAAAAATTGAGAGTTCTAGTCATAATCTTTTACCTTTTTGGATTCCTCTCGCCGAGACGAACCAATAATACTAAAAAAATTGATGCAAAACTAAGAAACACAAAAAAAATCAAATAAAAACAAAAAAATAAGTTAAGTTGGCTTTTCAAGTCAAAACACCACTATGGAAATTAATGCAAAACCAACTGCCCCTAATGGGAGCCCAGATTCCCTGTGCCAAAAAACTCCTGTGCCTCTGTGCCGAGAGGTTTTTCTGCCGATGGATCACCAAAAAATATTAAAACATAAAAATAAAATTCATAATCCAACGGCCCAAAATCCCTCGGCACAGGAGTTTTGGGCACAGAGGATCTGGGACGCTCTAATGGACGTTCAAACATACTAGTTTATGGAAAATGCTACAGGTACAGAAGTTTATGTACAGAAAATGCACAGATCATGCTTGGGGACCCACTTTTGAGTCCCACACGAGTGATCCAAACCGTTCATTATTCTTAAAATATTTTTCCAAGGGGCCCCACAAAATTTCAGCTCAATCGGACGGTTATAAGTGCTCGAACCAAAGTCTCACCGTTTGAATACAAAAAAAATTGATTGAATTTTGGTTCGAGCACTTTTCATTTAGTGTACCAAAAAAAAAAGCCCTCCCCTAGAAAAATGCAGTGTTCCAACAACCTATCATTAATATATAGGTCACCAAACCCCTGCAATTCGCTAGCTGGAATCGCAGGAAAATCACCTTCATCGTCGGAGATCTCCACTACCGTGTGGAAAAACAAGAACTCGAAATGAAAACCAAGTCAACTCCATTAAACGGATTAACAAAGTTGATTGGATTATGGGGAAATGATAATGTGAAAATGGAAATTGAAAGACTTTGCTGGAAAGCAGATTGGATAATAAGTGCTGGGCTTGATTGGGTGTTAAAATCATTTTTTAGTCTTGCAAACTTGTATTTATAGGCAAAATCCCACTACACAAAGAGTCTTTGGAAATCGGCTGCGACCATGTGTCTCACGTCATGCATATAGCTGAGATGAAATCTGAACTGTTGATTGTGCAATTAATGGTCCGGATTTTATCTCGGCATTTACATGATCTGAGTCGTTCATTGCTGAGATGAAACGGCTCGGATACTACACTATAGAGTTGTTGTGCGGCTTACACTACGGGATCCTCAATCCCTTGTTGACTAAGTCAAGATGGCCTTTGGGATTTATCCAGAATCCGTTAAAACATGGACCTCAACTGCTCTCTCCTACATAAACCCGATTACCACGAGATACAAGTCCAACTCCACAGTTTAAAATTAACTGGGCCTTGACTCATCTCAATCTTTTAAGGAAGAGATCGATCATCCCGCGTTCTTTTATGTAGGCAGAACCGCAGATGTGTCATTTCCACATATCCAATGGATACCGGCCCCCCTACCCATATGGAGGTGGGGTTTATCCAAAAAAAATTCCAATAGTAGCGGGTATGGTGGGATTTAAAAAATACCTGCTCGGATATGGAGCGGGTATGGTTTTGCTATCCCCGCTCCCCCGTACCCGGTTACATATACTATATACATATGCATATAGGTAGAAAAGAATCTTGAGTATTATTTACTTATAGAAGTAATTACTTGTAGAGCAAATTATGTCAATTACTACCTATTATAAACTACATAATATATTAAGAATATCATTAAGATTCTAGTTCCTAAAGTGATGTGCTTGCTATATTTTGCTTTTTCATTTTATTTTTAAAAATTTATTGGTTTGTCGCTTTATGAAACTTAGAGATTGATGTTTGCTTGGATTGGTTTTTTATTGTACTATTCTTATTTTTGCTAGATTAGTGGTTAAAATAAGATAATTTGAAGTTTTTTTATCTTATATTTTTGTTGGTTTGAATTATCGAGCTTGCACTTTGGTTTCATTATTGATTTTTTATATATTTTAGTTTGGATATGGGTATATTTGGGGAAACCCCGATATCCAACGGGATGTGGGTTTTGTGCTTTATCTAATATCCCCAGTGGGGATTGGAGCGGGGATGGTAAAAAACTACCCAATTGAGAATGGGAGATAGAATAGGATCCCCCGATCCATACTCTACCCGTTGCCATCCCTAGAAGTTGGGAAGTTAAAGTTGCCCTTAATTGGGCTCCTGTAGTGGGCCTGAAACTAGCTCAACTTTTGGTGGGCTGAATCCAGTCAACTACCAGTCACAAATTTTGTAGGAATATTGGAATAAAATCCTCTCTGTAATCGATCAAAATAACGAGGTCCGGTCCATTACTTTGAAAGAAAATCATTTCAGTCCTTGAAACATTAGGTGGATTTGGACTTGATTAACCACAATCAATACAGTTTGATATATTTAACATTTGGTGAATTTTTTTAGCTTTACATCAATGCCTTTTTAGAAAAAATTCATCTCCAGTGATTGTTTAGTTTTTTTTCTCTTTGGTCATGGTTTTTGACTTTTTAGATTTTGCTCGTCAAAATAAATGATTTATCTAAATAAAGAACACGAATATAATAAAAAACCAGAAAAAAGGATGACAAAAAACAATGGCAAAAAATTGTCTCACTTAAGAACTCAAATAGTTAAAGAGAGCGACTTTGTTATTCATACTTTCAATTCACCTTCTAACATACGAAAACTCTTTTTTGTACGAAGCCTAGGTTAAACACGTGAACGTATTAATTGTATATTTATTAGGTAAGTGGCGAGATACGAAAGGATCTATTGCCTGCACTGATACTATGTGAGATTGTTAACTACTAATTAACTCATCGAAAAGCTTAAACTGTTAGGCAGGAGTAATATTTCACTTTGTTCACTTCATATTTCCAAAAAAAAATTCAAAAAGATTATTTTCCTATCTCTCATCTCTCTAGTCATTAATCACATTTCTCTCTCTACTCATACCCCTCTCTCCAATCATTATTATCATTTCTCTCTCTATCTCTCTCCAATTATTACACATCTCTCTAATTATTGTTTTTTTCCAAAAACTCATCCAAACACTATCTCAAAAATATTTATAGAACAAAAATTTCGGGGGTGTTTGGCTCCTTGCTTTTCACAATTTCATTTTCATATTTTTTGTTTTGTTTGTCCAGGAGAGGTGAGAGAAAACTCATTCTCCCAAAACTCTTCTCCAATTTGATGAAAGGAGAGGGGAAGTTAAAAGTAGGTTGGGAGGAGCGTTTTGACATCTCATTTTTCACGTTTCCCATTTTGATTAACCAAAAGACCTAGAAAATGTATTCTACACATATCCCTTAAACACTACTACTGTTGCAAAATACATTCTGCACGTTTCTCTCAAACACTCCTACTAGATTCAAAATACATTCTGAGTCTCTAATTATAATCCAAAAAGCCAAAAATGAAAAGCTGAAAATAAAGCTCTCAAACACCTCATTTATATTTCTTGTAGTTGACTAATATTTTGGGACAGCTCCAACAATTTTTTTTTGTTAGCCATGATGGAATAAGAAAACGAGAAGAAAAGCAGCTAGAAAAAAATGGCAACAAAAGCTCAACTACCCTGCCGAACCATGATGCAGTTTGACTTGTACACTCCTCACAGCATATTTTAGAGCTATAGTTAGGCACCCAACTGATCAGCCACATCACGACCTTATGCTTTCATTTCGTATTAGTTCGTTTGGGTTGCTGGTATATATCGTAATGCCGCAACCCAAACGAACTGATGAATTTTATTGAATTCTCTAGCAGTAGTGCTCTCTTCTCATATGACAATTGGTCCTACGGGTGAAATTTGTGGGGGACGGCATATATCCACTGTGTCGGATGAGTTAGCTCTCGGTGTCCTAAGTTTGATCCGAACTGCTCAAAAATCACACTGATCGGATATTGATAATTATATATCACTTGTATCTTGAAGGTTATTTTCATCTTCACACTCGTTAAAACTTCAATAATGATTTGTGTCGACGTTCATGTAGCTAGGCAATAGGCACCAAACTTCGATCATTATGATTTATAGCAGTATGACGAACACGACGAGTTGATCACAACGAGCGGTTCTGATCAAACTAATGAACCCAAAATGGGCCTCATGGATCATAGCATAAACCCAAAAGCCAAAAGCAAAAAAAAAAATCCCTTAATTTTTTTTTAGTCCCACCCTAGATGTTTTTGACCATCACCGCCCTCCCTTCATTACCAATTCTGTACTACTCTGCCTGTCATGCTTCCTCTTTCACTTTCACAAACATTGTAAAATTCAAATACCCACGTAGACAATCTCCAAATTTTCCTGTTTTGAAATATACTGCAATAATTAACAGCTCTTTCTGAGTTTCTCTGAAATATATGTAAGACTATAAGGAATCCCTTATGTGAAGCTTACCGTATATATGTATAAGGACGGGTGGCTTCAGAATTTTTGTTCAGTAGTGACGATAATGTATTAAAAAAAATTGTAGACAAAATACGACATAAACTAAAAGGATTGTTTATTTTGTTCAGCTAGCATTTTTGAGTATGTATTTACTCTCAAATCTATGAAAATTTTCATTTACTTTAGCTTTATCTCAATGATCTAGTACTGACAAAAATTTTGCAAAAACTTATAGATAAAAAACAATATTAGCAAAACCCGAGTGAAACCGCCCATGCATATAAGTCCAAAGGAAAAAGGGACTGTCAACTTTCCTTGACAAGAAAGCAGTGGTTAAGTAGAATCCAAAATGATTGCCCTTTATCTTGAAACATCTCAAGAAATGCAAATTTGCGGTAAAATTCCTTAGAGACGGCACCCCTCGTCTATACTCATTCTCCACGGAGACCTCCTAACCTTTAAATTAAAGCGTCCCAACTCACCCCCTCATCTATATCCATTAGCTAGCTTCACCCCTTCCGTTAAAATTTCGTTTGTAGCTGAGAGAATATCCTCATTTTGGGCAATTTTAAGACAAAAATGCCCTTCAACAACATATGCATACACTGTGTAACCATAGCAATTTGTTTGTCTTATATATTTGGCTTTTCTCGAGAATAATGATAAAGAATTAAATTAGGCATTTCTCGTTATCATTGGCCTAAGGAGGTAGCTGAAGATCGAGTAGCTTTTGTATAGGGAAAAAATCCGAGGGCGAGACCCCCTCAATTAGAAATGGGTCATTCTCCTCCAATGATTCTCTGGCTGCCGCAAATCTCCTCACGCCCCTCCTCGACTGATTTTCCGGCTGCCGCAGATCCCCTTACGCCCCTCAATCAGAAATGGGTAGGGTATTTCGAGTGTTTTCAGTGGTCGAAAATTATTGGGTATTGGAATTTGAAGGGTTTTAGGAGTTGCGGATGATGTTTTTTTTTGTGTGTGGATAAATTAGCTTGAAATAGAAAAAATATTAACCGAATATACAGCCTACAAGGGGCATACCACAGGAGGAAAAGAAAAAAAAAGGAAAAAGGGAAAAAGAAAGACAAACCTAACCACAACAAAAGATATCCAACAAAGCTTAAAGCACACTACAACGAAATAACACAAAAACACCAAAATAAAATAATGTCATGCGAGCCTCAAGAACTAAACTCTTGAAGCCTTTAACATCTTGAGTTTCTCCTTAAGCTTCTTCTTGTTCTGATCTCTAGTGGATGAAGGAGTTGAAGAATCACCCATCACCGGGTTCAACTTAACCCTCGGTCCAATGAAATCGCCATCTAAAGGAATTCTTGAAGGCTCTCGAAACCGTACGGAGAACCGCGAGGGGAAGCTCTTGTTGAGGACTATCCTGACCAAGGAGAACCGGGGTAGTATCACAAGATACAACACCGGTAACATCTATCTGTGACACCACCTCAAAGGAGGAGGCTTCCGAATCCTCACATTTCTCAAGAACGCCAAATGCGTTAGAAGTAGAAGAAACACGACTAGACGAGGAGTTGACCAAAGGCAAACCCGGAGTTTGAATTTTCCTCTTCACCACCTCTATCCAGACACCCTTATATTCGCTAACTTCTCCCTCTTTCGCATTCCTCTCAAGAACAATCGGGACATCTTGTCCTACTTTCTCCTTGGTACATTGCTCCTGAACAACCGGGACAACTTGACCTACACTCTCCTTGTCTTTCCACACTGGAGGAGGTGAAACTTTGGGCTTAATAGTGCAAGAGTTAGTAGAATGGCCAAAGATCTTACAAACATTGCAGGCTTGAGGTTTCCAAGGAACCTCTACTCTAATTCACTACATAGGACTTAGGAATTTCCTTCGCTGCATCCACTTCAACACATACTCTAGCAAATGTCAATCTACTATGATTTTCCGCGAAGTCATCAAGGTAAAGAGGGTTGCCAATAACACTAGCAATACTACTCAATCCTTCATTTGTCCATAATTCAAGGGGAACATTGTAGAATTTAATCCACACAGGAACACTAGAGAAAACGCTTTTAGTAAGTTGCATCCCAGTATGCCATTTTTTAATCACAATGTGTTTGCCCCTGCAAAAGTAAGGACCATTCTCAATAATTAATGGAGTCCAACTTGTTTTCATCCCTAAAGTTGAACACAACAAACCCATTGTCTAAGGTGACCACATCCTCAACATCAATCTTCCAAACCCGTTGAGCCCAAGATCTAACTTGAAAGTAGGATAAACTTTTATCCACAAAGTATCCCACTGCTTGACCGACCGGGTGACTAAAAATAAGACGCGTCCCAAGCGTAGGACTCTCGACCGATGTAGCATAATATCCGGAAGTACCGGAGTCGAATCCACAGAGACGGACGAACGTGTGCGGGACTCAAAGATGACGGGTTCACAGTTTATCTTGGCTCTTAGGTAGCCACCCCTTGTTTAATGAGATTAATTTACTAACTAAATTACCAAACTAAATTAACTAAATATGAATTTAAAAGGAAGAGTACAGCCGTGGGAACCCAGCGTCCGTGACTAGCCTAACCAATGTTTACTCGGGCCACAATGACTCTTTTTACTGGTTCTAGAATAAGAAAACGATCCCTAACAAATGCGCACCACATGTCACCAGATTCTGTGCACATCCGAATCCGGCGATGCCCGGGTTTGTTTGCTAGAAAAACTTCTGTATCCTAAAACTGCCCGAAAATCAAGTTAATTCGGCTCCGAGGTGAAACATCGATTAGTCTAGTGCGCAGCGCCTTCGCCCGCAGCCGCACTCTATACGACTACTTGCTCATGATGTTAATAACTACAGAAATCAAATAAAACCTAGATCTAGACATGCTTGAAGAATAAAATATAAAAACAGAAAACGATACCGTAGATTGCAAGAAGAAATCCAACTTCAAAATCTGGAACAAACTTGAACGGATATTGACGGCCCAAAACTATAGCCGGAAACTTCAAAACATAAAACCTAAGGAAAATTCGTGGCCCCCTCGAATGGGTTATAACATGAGTATTTATACTAAAACTCCCAATCCTAATGAAAACCGAACTACATAGTTATGGAATTAATTCCACGACCAACAAAACGACGTAGTTTCAAGCCTCAGCCGTAAGCTCTCGGTATCGATACCCCTAATGAGGGTATCGATACCGAACCCTTATCCATCCTTCTTCCGCGTAAGCCGAAGGTATCGATACCCCTCTGAAGGGTATCGATACTAAACCTTCTGGATTGCAACTCGCCCCTTCATAACCAATTGGTATCGATACAGCTGAGAGGGGTATCGATACCTATCCCCTTCAGCCTAACATTCCAAAATCCATCTCCCAAGCCTCAATTTCCCGCGCTTCTACTTCAAGCCATGCACACTCGCGCCAAAAGCCATTTTACCTGGAAAACTAACAAAAATACCAAAACATACCAAAGCAACACATCAAGTGAAAAATAGGGAATAAATTAGATAACAACGTGTTAAAACTACCCTATTAAGGCACTTATATCTACGATATTGCGTGCCAATCACCCACAATAGCATGTTTCCATTTCAATGCCCCCTTTTCAGAAATCTTAAGCGGGATCATAACTTGATTATTCACATACTCAACCGGGAACCTCTTAAGGTGTCTACTTAGCTTACCAATTTTAACCTCATCATTAAGTACAAGCTTCCCATTGGTCCAAGCATTCAAGTTAGCTTTACCTTCCGACTTGTCCCCTTGAATAAGAGGAGACATGGCAGTAGCAGCCGCACACCTAGACTGACCCTTACGTGGTGTCGTGTTAACTCCACCACTCTCAGTTGCCATGACCGGGGTGCCAAGTTTAGGCCAAGTTTCAATGATGACCAAAGGCAATTGCAGTTCTATTGCATCGGTATTTTTGGCCACCACCGAAATATCATCTTCCTCGTCAATAAAAGCAAATTCAACATCCGAGTAATCAAACGCATTGTCAATTTGGTCATGAAAATCCCATAAAGTTAGCTTCGCAGCTGATTTTCATTTACCCATAACCGAGCTAGCCTACTCTATCACTGCCCCGAAAATGCGCAAAAGAGAGAGAGGGAAAGACGTACCGTGAAAACGAAGTCAGTCAAAAACTTCGGTTAGGACGCTGGAAAACGCGCCGGAAAGCTGCCGGAAAATGCCGGAGGTGGATGAAAGCCCTCGCCCCAGGGAGTTCGAATATGCAAGTGTTTAAGCTTAGAGATGCTCGGATGACCGTAGATCTGGATTTTAGGTTTGAGAGAAGTGGTGGCTATGGAGGTAGAGAGGTAAGCGGCTGAAGTGGATGGTGGTGGAAGAGTGGCTGCAGAGGTGGATGGTGATGGTGGCCTGGAACACAAGCTATCTCCTCTGACCCTCAAATCCTCGTGATGAACTCTAGATTTTTCTCAGAGGGAAAACCCACTTGATTTCCCCGTCTCTCTCTGATTCTCGATCCATACTTCAACTACCGCACCACAACTTAGCACATGCCCCTCGAGATTGTTTACATCTTCATCAGAAGTCCTATTGTGGTTGCTCCAAGTGCTGTAAGGAAATCAACAGCGGGAGATATTCACCATTTTCATCTCCTTGTTCTCGAATTTGAGTACCTTTGTTTTTCTTTTAATTTAAGCTTAGTTTGGCATATTTGTGATCCTATTGCGGATGATGTTTTCAGGGGTTTCAATTCGATTTATGGTTTCAAACATCAATGTGGGTGCGATTTAGGGGTTCAAGAAAATTAGGTTGCTATATGTGATACCTGAAGGTGCTTGCCGGAGTTATTGAAGGCGATGCTCGAATCAACGGATGCGATCACTCAGAATGCCGCCGCTGGCTTGTACCGAAGGTACGCCTTCAAAGTAATCTCAGCCCTTGAAACAAATTCTCTCTCTCACTTTGCGAAATCAACTCCTTCGCGTTCTCCCGCCGCTGGCAAACAAAGCCCATCCCAACATCAGAACCGTAGAGGAAGTCTCCTTGCCGAACATTTAATCAACTTCGCTGATTGGAGGTCCAATTTATGGAGTAATTTTTTCCAGTTCTGATATGGTTTCTGAATCCCAAGGAGTGGGTTTTCTGATCTATTTTTTGGTTTCAATTTTGATCTACTTTCGGATTCCAGAGAGTACAAATCCACCATTCTAGGTATTTTTTTTGTTCAATGAGGGTTTTTACCAAGAAAAATGGTAGCGCTGGTATGGCTTAGTTTGCCAACAGTCGGAGAAGGCGGAGGAGTACGTGGTTCTTCTCTGTTGATGCTACAGTGCAAAAATAGAGGAGGAAAACCAGTGGTGTAAGAAGGGGATTTTTCTGTATGTGAAGAGAAGGAGAAGGGGTTTTTCTGTACATGGGTTTTTAAATGAGGGTAAAATAGTCATTTCTCTTACTCTGTTAACTGAGTAAGGGGTTTTTATAATTTCGAATAGATGAGGGGGTGAGTTGAGACGCTTTTAAAAGTTAGGGGGTCTCCGTGAAAAATAAGTACAAATGAAGGAGTCTCTAAGGAATTTAACCCAAATTTGCCACAAGAAAAGTCGCTACTAGCTAGCAAGAAAGAATACGTTAGATAGGGTTAGGGTTTGAAGGTTTTCATTCTTTATTCCTCTCTTAATTATTATTTATTGTCCAATGTTTAATTAGAGTTTGATAGAGAATTTGTACATATATAGTTACAGAAGAAGAGACAAAATATGCTTAGTTTGCGCTTATGAGTCATGATACAATATTCTCTTTGAGGTTTAAAAAATGGAGTGATTCCATGGAGTTGGTGGCAATCTTGGAGGGACTGAAAAGTGGAAAGAAAAGTGATGAAAAAGAAAGAGAGTAATACACTTTAGTGATTAGAATTTGACATCATACTTGGGTAGGACTTAGGAGTACTGATATTTAAGGTGGCACAGTAGAAAAAAAATAGCTCACACTCCACTTTTATATTTGGATGTGTATGCATGATACACGGCACCTCTTGAAATGTATAAAAATATCATAACATTACAAAACAATAGTCTTAGAATTCAAAACTTTTTTAATGTAAATTCATATACTATGTATTTTTTATCAGCAAAAAGAAACTAGTATTAATTAATCTTTGAAAGCGCATTACAAAGATTAAAAAGAACCTAAGAAAACGGCATCACAACAGAAAACGAACATCCCATTTTCTGTTATGAGCTGAGCTTTTATCTTGATGTTACTAATTTTTAAGCAAATGTTGTGAATTACGTATAAATAAAATGAATGCTTCTTATTAATTTAAAGCAGTTCAAGAACGGGTACGTATACCGTAGATATGTACCTAAATAGAAGTGTGTATTGTAGTATTTCAGTGTACCATTGTATACATGTTAGGGGTCATCAACTCGTCAAGTGACCTGATATATGAGTGCCAATAAGGTGTCACATTTAGATGGTGTCTATATACATTTACAAATGTACTCGCCGCAGTTACTCGAGACGAGACGAGAGTAGTGATATGAGAGAGAGAGAGATCAGTTAATACAAAAAAAAAAAAAAAAACCGATATATATTCTCCTTTCAAATTAAATATATATATTCAGGATGACCTAGTATTTTAAACTTGTTACTGCCAAATCATTCTGTTTTAAGCTTTCTAAACAAAATTATTGGATGAATAGCATTTTCCAAGGAGAAATAGAAATTTTTCTTGTAAAGTGCAAACTGATCTCTGGCGGTGATGAAAGATGATAAAAAAAGAGAGAAGGGAATCATCAACATGCACATATATATGTGTGTATATAATATATGCATGTGGCCTTGAAAACACAACTGTACAGTATTAGTGTTTTGTGGGTTTAGTTTAGTTTAATTTGTTGTGTTGTCTGATAGAATCTCAGTGGGTTACTGAATGGGGCAAAGTCATCATGTAGCTTTAGTCAAATTTTTTCTCAGTAAATTTTGTCAGTTCATTGTCATCATGTAGCTTTACGTACACACTACACACTAATCTTTTAAAATGCAATTAAACCTTGTATGGATGTGTACTATAGGGCTACAAGCGAGTCAAACCAAATCTAGTTTTAAAATGTTGAGTTCGTTTGTTAAATTTTTAACAAACTCGAGCTTGAGTTCAAAGAAATTTGACGAGCCTAGCTTATTTAGGTTTAATTCGAACTCAAACTTGTTCACGACCTTTAATGAGTCAATGCCAAGTATTTAAGCTCGTATACAAGTTCAGAACTTCAAATAAGATTTTTATTACGTATATAAACAAGTGCATAGATATATTCCGTACACGTATAATTCGTTACATACACAAGTTATGAAATCACTACATATTCAAGTTTATATATATGAAATTTCCGTGACATATACCGATACTCTAGGTTCGAGAGCTTAATTGAGCGGAATACTGTCAGGTTTGAAGGTTTGAGTTCGGCTCATTTATTAAATGAGCTTAAAATTGAGATACAAGTTTCGTTCTTTTAACAGATGATTCGAACTCAAACAATATTTTATCGAATCAAGTTTCGAACAGGTCACAATTCATGACTTGGTTCTTTTGTAGTTCTGTGGTGTATTTGCACTCCGACCCTTAATCACATTGAAAGTAAATAGGAGAAAATCTCTGTACTTCTTAAGTTTCATACAGATGGAGTCACCTGGTACGTACACACAAATAACTAAAATCATGCAACCACATTTCTGTTCCAATCTTTCTTGTCATCTGTCACTAACAGATTAATTTGAGATCTTCTTTTTCAGATAAAGGAGAAGATAAAAAAGGACAGAAAAACTAAATAAAAAAGCACAAAAGAGAGAGAGAGAGAGAGAGAGAGAAAAAAAACAAGTTGATATAGTAAAAAAAAAAAAAAAAAGAGCAAAAATTACTTTACTTATTATCTACTCCACCTCAGACCGACCACCAAGTCTTAGCTCAAGATCTACCCCTTCTCCTTCTTCTTCTTCTGTTGAGGTAGAACTTATAAGCTCAAGTACTTCTGATTGAAGATGGGTATTTCCACCACTTGAATTTGAATCAGTAGTTCTCCTTCTCTTGCAACTCATGGCCACCTCCTCTTCATCACAGGTTTGGTGAAATCGACGAGCAACGAACAAATTTACAGACACATCATTATTAGGATTCGCCGTATGAATATACTTGTTGGCATCAACGTTTAACCGTGATGAAGGATTGCGCTCACCACCATGATTTTCAATATACGGAGAAGAGAAAATAGGGAGAAAGACTCCTTCGTCGCGATTCTCTTGTAAGAGAGGAGTTGGTGAAAAAACCCTAGACACCAACGAAGGCGATGCAAAGACAACACGATCAGATTCAGGATAGCTAGGGTTACAATCCAGGGATGTACATGGAGTTAAAATATGGCGATGAAGAACTTCATGACTGTGGGAGGGATTGGGAGACTGCTTCAGTCTCGCCCTATCCCTTCGGTGGACATTCATGTGTCCGCCCAGGGCTTGAGCTGACAGGAACTCTCGTCTACAAAAGCTACAAGAGTAAGATCTCGGAGGCCAAACACACCCTCCAAGGTGTCCGGATGCATCTTCTACGAAAGCTTGTTCTTCCCATGACTCGACGCGTAAATTAGGGTTGGGTGGAGGTTGAAGATGAGAGCCGAAATCATGTTTTCGCTTCAACGACATGCAATAATTTGTTTGCTTTATTACACTACAATACGAGCCGAGATCAAGTGTAATGAGATGTGATTGAAATGAACGAAAGAGTGGAAGTGAGAGAGAATATAGGAGGAAAAGAGGGGTTGGAAGAGAAATGTTGCTAGTTTTTGTATGTTAAAGGGTGTGGGGTGATGTGGAAGGTGAACTGGTGGTGGGTATAGTTTGGAGGTTTCAGTATAGCTACTTTATCTGGCTTTTAGTTGCCTGAAAGCAGGAGCGGCCCAAACGAACACCGGGGTTTAACGCAAAATTTGAGGGGTTTTGTCCTGTTTAATTTTGTATCTTCGATATTTGATCAATAATTTATTTATTTTTTTACCGTTCAAGAAAGTATTTGAGGGGTCTTGGGTGGCATATGATTGTCAATCGGGATCGTGCATGCGAACTTAGTTGAGATGCTCGTTTCCCATAGTAATGCCGTCATGTCCTTGCTCCTTTTAATCTATGCAATCGCTTTTGAAGATTAATACTAAAATTCTTTTTCTTTTTCTTATAAAAGAAAAGGCAAAATCTGAGTGTGGTGTGAGGCCTTTCAGAATCGAAGTATTTTTTTTTTTTTTTTTGCTAAAAGTTATTTTCTGTAGGCAAAAAAGATTTCATTATCACGAATTATAAAGACTGAAATTGACAAAACATATTGCTTTTCTAGGAAAATGAAATTTATTAATTTTTGAAAGAAAAAAAACGAAGATTAAAGTAGCTTCGGAGCGTACAGCTCTCATAGTGCTACTGCTCGTTAAAATTCAACCTAGTCCTCAGCGTCACATTTTGGTTGGAAAATTTATGTTAAATATTTTAATCTAATAAGTTTCTTTTTACTTGAAAGTTATATTTATTTCTTTTTAGAATGTGGAGTTATTACTCAAAAAATATATACTTCGTCTCTAGCATATACAATTCTAGTACTTTCAAAACGGGAAACATGAGAGAATTATTAATCATGGAATGATTAAGCCTGACAAAAATATTAGTTTTTTTAGGTAGCTTTTTACCTAAATCAGGCTTTTTTATCCGCTGAAATAGTTTTTGAAAAGTAAGTATGCATACACATATGTAAGCATAAATTTTAATGACCTAGTGCTTGGGTCACCCCGGCTAACAACTTCATTCACCGTAATATAGGGTGGGCCTCGTTTAATTAGTTCGATTTAGGCCCCGAAATGTATGAGCCGGCTTTGCTCCCATTATAAGTTGGTAGATATTTTAAAAAGGTCATTGCGTTTCTTACAGAGAATATTATCCGGCCAGAGTGATAAAATAGTGAGCATTTTGATGAATTTTTGTCACAATGATGAATGATTTTCATTTCCCTACGCCTGAAAAACTTCTGAAAAAAAGTTGCCGAACGCACGTACGTACGTATGTAGACAAATATTCACTCAAACAATTTCTACAAGCCAACAACTCATGAAACTTCCATTAGAGAGTAATGAAGAGAGAGTAAAAAGAAGAAGTGATAAACTGGATTTGAAGAAGAAAACGGCTGCGACAGAAAAAGAAGGGAGAGAGAGAGAGAGAGAGAGAGAGAGAGAGAGAGGAAGCTGGTAGGAGTCATCGCTGGCCGAGTTTCCCCAAAAATGCTAAACGGGCTAAAAGTGTTAAAAATAATTGATGTATGTGAGGAGAATCAACTGTCTCGAAATCTGTCTAGATTTCGTCTTTGGACACTTGGCATCCCAAAGAAATGATGGGAGCAGTACAGTGAAGGAAAATATTTCAGTGTTCCAGTGAGAAAATGGGGTAGTTATCCAACATGGCAGTGTCCAACCCCTCTGGACTCCACACACGTTCTTGTGAAGTCCATGCACGTAATGGTGGTCTCCAAAGAAATGTGTGGTCTTGAAAGAGGTTGGTGCATCAATGGCCGTACCCCAAGAACACTCAATAATTTTTCCACAAAATGATGTCGTACCCTACAAGAAATTTGAGATACTCCAGCGGCCAAAAGCATTGGTAAAGGTGCCTAAAAACACTGCTATAGACCTGTGAGGCCTATACCCGCGCTTGAAAAAACCGTTGGCGTCTAGGCGCTGCAGTATCCCTTCACCAGCGCTTTTTAGCAAGCGTAGGTACAGCATTTATTTTACCAGCGCTTTTGCAACCGCTGGTGTAGGCTAAGTTTTACCAGTGCTTTAAAAACGCTGGAGTAGACTCAGTTTCACCAACGCTTTTAACCGCTGGTGTAGGCGGCTAAAAACGTTGCTACAAGGTTTTTTTTTTTTTTATAAAAAAAAACTGATTAATAATTACATTATTCACTTGCCCACACACTTGTTCAATATTTTTTTTTACCAAGAACTAAAAAATATGAAAAAGTAACATAATTCATTTTTCATTGGAAAAACTAATAATCCATACAAAATACCACAAGTAGATTGAAGGCATGTTCCATAACATTGTGAACATACAAAAGTAGATTAAATGTTCATTATGGTGCGGAAATACCATAATCCACAAGTCCGCAACGTAAACTAAGTGGGAAAAAAAAAAAAAAACCTATCAAAAATTCACGATGCCATCCTTGATCTTCATGAGAGAGCTTTTAAAATGACAGGTTGAAATCCCTCCGGCGGTTCATCTCTTTCTTTGCTCTGTGTATAAAATAATTGAGCTTCAGCAACAATTCAAGGAAAACCATAACAATAATATGGAGCATTGTGGTAAGAGGCAATATTCATAAAAGAGCCCAACATTATCAGAATTGAATCAAAATTCAAAGCATACAAGAAACTTACTCATAATGAAATTTCAAAGTACCATTCATCATAGGATAGACAATTAATGAATTGTATCATACTATACTTGGTGGAAAAACTAGTGGCAACCTGCAGGAAGGAAATTTAAGGGAGACAGTACCTTATTGTGTGATCTGCAGAGGCGGTACAGAACCATGTATTACTTGGATCAAATGCAATAGATCTTACTCATCCAAAATGGCCACTTATCACCTATAATAGTTAATATATTTCAGAATGTCAGAAAACAAAGTATACACAAGCAAAATAAATTATAGAAATTAATACCAAATAGCAGATAAGGCTCAATAAGGACACCTTTGTCTAGTGTAAAATCAAAGATGGTCTAGTGTAAGTTAGTGCAATAAGGACACATTTGCATGCCTTGTCCAGGTGCCAAAAAAGAAGCTATAGCAAAGGTTCTACATAGTTCTACATCTGTGCACATCAACAAGAAAAGGCATATGTGGGTTACAAGTATGTAAAATAAAACAAACAACCCACAATATTCAACAAAGTCGCAAGATATCATACTCAGTTAGATCGGATGAAATACCAAATATTATTCATCCCATAATCGTACGAATATCGATGTGTAGGGAAACCGGAGTTGAATAGAAACAATACCTTCATGCTACATGTTGCCTCCTATGTGAATTCGAACCCCTGAGTAAATAGACAATCCCACCTGTACAAGGAACCAATATCAAAAAAAGCGGACAAAGAACGACTATAATGGGTTTTGTGTTAAGATTAAGTTGATATAGGCAAGTGACGACTAGGAACTGCAGCACAACTGAGATTACCTTCAAAGGCAGCAATGAGATTACCTTCGTTGAGCTTCTATTGCCAAATCTCGGTTAGCTTTCCTTTTCTTATACTATCATTCAACTAATCCAATTGGTGATGATGCCTTTTCGAAACTAATTACCCGTCCCTAAGTAAAAATATACAACTAAGTTACTAAGCTGTCAAATAAACTTAGGCATAAACAAGGATGAGCTGGTATCAAATTGTTTGTTACCTCTGGCTTTGTATCTTCAGGATGAAGAATATATTTCTTGTCATCCCAATCTTCAGACTGCCATCGTTAAGTCTAGACCCAATTGCATTATATGTCTTGTACTAACAGCAAATCGGCAAATGAATAAAAAAGAAACTTATACCTGGATATTCGTCTCATCAATTGTTCTTAAGCATGATATTATCAACTTTAAAATGCCCATGACTGCAAAAAAATGAGCAGCCTGCTAACTAAAAGAAAAAACAAACACGAGATAGTATATGAGACTGCCTCTTAGAATTGAAGTCCACTGATAAGCAAGAAGTGTAGAAACTTAGAACACCCACCACAGGTTTTTTAAATTCCTT